>OX451735.1:79808334-80408334 GCA_948472305.1 Vicia faba
CTGAAATTCTCATAGTTTATTACTTTCAAAAAGATAATTTAGCTAGATGAAAACAACACCTAAAGTTTCATAATAAATAAATAATCTACATAGTTACACAACTTATTTGACATATCATAATCATATATTTCAAATGCATCAATACATGTCTATGAATAATATTCTAACATTTACGTACACAAATAGATAGATAACACATTGTTTGAATACAATTAAAAAAGATGGACATAAAACAATATATTTTCTCTTACAAAACAAATTCTTTTTTAATTGATGGGAGAGGAAAACGTGACAATTGACCATTCGGTTTCCTAAGTCTTCCTTGTTGCGTATGAGGAAGAAGCAATTAGGAATTTAGGATTTGTGTGTTGCAGCGACTGCGGAACAACGACACATGATAAAAAAATAGGGTTTGTAGAGAGAAAAATAACAATGTGCAGATAGAGATACAAAAAGTTAGAGGAAGAAATGTATCACAATTAAATTTATAAATAATTTTTTGTTTAGAAATCTAAACACAATAATAGTAAAGGTGTATTGGTAGTGAAGCTCTTTTATAAGGTTTGAAACCTAAATTTTCTGCAGTCACATATGATTGCAGGACCTTGTATTTAGACCACAAAAAATTCCATAAAAATATAGAGATAAAGTTAAGTGATGTAATGACAACAATAGCCTCCAAAGTACACTAATATAGCAACTGGATAATTTCATGATTGCAGGGATTTAGATTTGAAAAGTCCAAGTTTTCACATTTTTATAAGAGCGCATTTTTTCCATTTTTATTAATATGCAATAATTACCAAAACATAGTGTTTAGACAACTTCAAGGGCACCGGTTTGAGAATTTTTTTTTAGAATAATTATGTATTAAATTTATTTTTGGAATAATTTTTCCATTTTTATTATATGCAATAAAATTACCAAAACATAGTGTTTAGACAACTTCAAGGGCACCGGTTTGAGAATTTTTTTTTGGAATAATTATGTATTAAATTTTTTTTCTCAAATAACCATGTTTCGGAAAAAATTACACAAATAATCATGTTTCAGATGACTCTCCAAAGGAGGAGACATCTCACTTGACGCCTACACCTATTTTTTAAGGGGAGGCGTCATCTCACTTGGCGCCTAGGTGCTTAGGGCTTGCCCTAAGACAAGTGAGATGACGCCTTAGTGCATTTTCTAGGATAATTTTCGCGTTTTTTTCTCAATGCGGTACGTTACGTATTCAATATAGGATCAACAAAATTGAATTTTTATTTACAAAATATGATTACACGCATAAGTATTACGTAAAAAAATAGATTAATCAGTGGTCCCCCGGAACCCGGTAATAACCTCCGGTTCCGCATCCCCGTCCTCGCCTTTTCCGTGCTGGGTTTCGTCGCGTTTCCTGTTGTGGCAGGGTTGATGGCCCAGCGAAGTCAATGCGTTCCGGATCCATGAAATCAGTCAGATCTCCATATCTAGAAGATCCGCTTTGGTACAGTCGATTACCCATACCCTTAAAGTTTGGTCGTGTTGTCGATGGGTGGGGTTCCATGGTTGTTCTGTAGCATTGGTCGTCTGAGTACGGGGGTAGAAAGGAAATGGATCTTGGGGTGTTTGGTATTGCGGATGTTGGGTGGTTTGGTGATATTGTGGTTGATAAGTTTGGTCGGTTGGTTCATAATCTTCCGACATTCCCAGATCAGGGCTAAGGTTGGATGTTGAGGGGCCCATATTGGGATATACAGAAGATTGAAATTTTGTGTGGGGTATGCCGGTGTGTTGGTATTGTGATTGAAATTGCTGTTGGGTGTGAGGCATTTGGGGGTATTGGTACTGAGGTGGTGACTGTGGTTGGGTGTTTGTGGTTCTGTTTCGTCTAGGGGGTTGGTTGGAGGTTGATGTGTGTTGGGTTTGTTGTTGGGGAAATGAGGGTTGTGCCCATTGTGTTCGTGGGTAAACCAAATACCTTGGATGAGACATGTGCATCTCATGGGTACTAACCGATCTGTACGAAGATAAATACTGATCCGTGTGTCGCATATTACCATGGTTGAGGAAAACTAGGAATTGCAAGACATGTCGGTGACGCCTCTGCCACATCTTACACCATTCTGGAGCAAAGTCTTTCCAGTTGGTAAGACCCCATTGGGCGTCGACCCTTTTGAGATGCCACGGGGACAAACAAGTTGGATCGCTGGGTATCTCTTGATGCATTCCAAACTGCATCTTCACACGGTCGCTGTGGTGCATCTCCATAACATTGAACCGTATGATTGCAGTATTTGCGCTCTAAATCGCTGCATCCTCGGGGTTTGGTTCATGGCCCATACCCAAATATGGTCTCCAGACAAACTGCAGATAAAATTAAATCAGGTTAATGAAAACGTAATATATAAAAAATTTAAAAGTAGAAAAGTTGAAAGGTACGACGTACATCATCCAAGCCAAGGTGATCCAATAGATTGCGGTATAGTGCGACATTGAATCTTGGATTCTTGCCGTAATCCATACCCCTCGCGCAATACCTAAAGGAAATGAAAAATATTTTATTTTTATCATATATTTGGTGAAGAGATAAATAGTAATAAATGATATAACTTGATGACTTACTTTGTTGCGTATGGGAAAACAAATGTGTTATTGTTGACGGGGTTTAGGGACTCCATCCTCCACCAACCCCAGGCTTGAAGTAAAAAAGCGCAGCCATAAAATGTACATTTTTCCTTGATTGCATTTTTACACAAGGAACTGTATAGGTGGGCTTAAACAGCAGAACCCCAACTATACTTTCTAGTTTTTTCAATGTCTCTAGGTAAATTTAAATACATAAAATTTACACTATTTCCCGTACTTTTGGGAAATAAAAAGGTTCCAAATAGTATCATTATATAAGTTCTAGCTTGTATTACCTTGGCTAGCTCGGAGGAATTTTCGTTTAATTCCAGAGTCGCATAATGATTTTTTAGCTTAGTTAATAGTATACCCTGACCTCTCGCACCACCACCGTCAACCATATTCGTGCCCAATAATTCTTCACACAGAGAATTGGGTTGTTGAACCGACCCGTTAACAGCCTTACCATCGACAGGGAGACCCAATAACATGTACACGTTCTCTAGCGTGACAGTACATTCACCTATTGGTAGGTGAAATGTATGGGTCGCTGGTCTCCACCTTTCCAACATTGCAAGTATGAAATTTGAATCAATTGTGCAGTTGGAGATCTTTATAACGTTTCCAAAACCTGTATATTCTAGATATGGTACGATCAATGGGTCTGGAGCAAGGTAGTTGTTTGACCGGATTCTGAATCTTTTGGTATCCTAAGTTAATAATGTAAAAGGTGTAAAAGTAAGTAAGATGAACAAAGTATTACTACAAGTATGAAAAATGTATAACTATAAAAGAAACTTACAAATGCTGTAATATTTTCCCTTATGCCTCTGTGAGAATCGCCCATTGTGAGAAGAGTCATTGTTGAAAATGCCTGAGATTATGAAAGAGTTTGAAATTGTAAGAGATTATGAAAGAGTTTGTAGCAGAGAGTGATACAATTGTGGATGCGAGATAAGTATGTAATGATCTATATTTATAGGCAAAAAAATTTCATAGAGTAAGTGAGGTGGTAGGTGGGTGCATGCATGCATGATAAGTATCACTCTTGCGCAGGCTAGGTGGCAGCCTTGGAGAAGGCATCTCTGAATGCATGTACCACGATTGGACATGAAGGGAGGCTCCATTGGACTTGGCGAAAGAGTACAATATTGAAAGGTGTTGCCATCCCCATTGGCAAATAAGAGGTGGCATGGGTTGCAGAGTAGGCGCAGGCTAGGTGACAGCCTTGGAGAAGGTATCTCTGAATGCATGTAACACTATTGGACGTGATGGGAGGAGCCTTAGAGGTTACAATGTAGGTGCAGAGTAGGCGCAGGCTAGGTGGCAGCCTTGGAGAAGGCATCTCTGAATGCATGTAACACGATTGGACATGAAGGGAGGCGTCATTGGACTTGGCGAAAGAGTACAAAATTGAAAGGTGTCGTCATCCCTATTGGCGAATAAGAGGTGGCATGGGTTGCAGAGTAGGCATAGACTATGTGACAGGCTTGGAGAAGGCATCTATGAATGCATGTAACACTATTGGACGTGATGGGAGGAGCCTTAGAGGTTACAGTGTAGGTGCAGAGTAGGCGCATGCTAGGTGGCAGCCTTGGAGAAGGCATCTCTGAATGCATGTAATACGATTGAACATGAAGGGAGGCGCCATTGGACTTGGCCAAAGAGTACAAAATTGAAAGGTATCGTCATGACAAACTTCAACATGGGCGGAGATGAACCGTCTTCTGATTTATTTTTCAATCCGTATATGCAGTTGGATGAAAACTTAAAAGAGAAAGATAAATTTCGTAACAGAGAAGAATGTATCAGAGCCATCAAAAAATTCCACATGCTAAACTAGGTCGATTTTAAGGTGGACCGTGTAAATCCAAAAAGGTACAAGATCAAGTGTGTCCACCCTGATTGTATGTTCAAGCTCACTGCTTCATACAGATTAAGAGGTGATTATTGGGTCATAGGTTCCATGTCTACCCAAACTTGTGTCAGTTTTACTCAATCACATGATCATCAAAAACTTAATTATGATCTCATTTGTCAAGAAATCCTACCACTCGTCAACAACGATCCATCTTTGAAGGTGAAAACCATAATCTCCCACATCACTACGGTATTTAACTATACTCTGTCTTACCGAAAGGCGTGGTTCGCAAAGACCAAGGCGATTGAAAAAGTATATGGAAATTGGGAGGAGTCATACCAAGAACTTCCTCGCTACCTGAATGCACTCCAGACTTATTCTCCGGGTACTGTTTACATTCTGGAAACAGTGTCAGCATACGCCCCGGATAGTAGTCAACTCAACGGAAATGGAATATTCAGTCAAGTGTTTTGGGCTTTTCAACCTTGCATCACAGGGTTTGCGTCATGCAAACTAATTATACAAATTGATGGGACTTGGTTGTATGGGAAATACAAAGGCACGCTACTGATGAAAGTTGCACAAGATGGCAACAACAACATTTTCCCAATTTCCTTTTCCCTAGTCGAGGGGGAGACTGGTGGTGCTTGGATCTTTTTTCTGAAAAATCTGCGAACACACGTGGCTCCTCAACCAGATCTCTGTTTGATCTCGGATAGACATGCATCCATTGAAAGTGCATACAATAATCCGACAAACGGTTGGCATGACCCTCCTTCTACGCATGTCTATTGCGTTAGACATATCGCCCAAAATTTCACGAGGGAGATCAAAGACAAAACACTAAGGAAAGCGGTTATGAATGCGGGATATGCATTGACACAACCTACGTTCAAATATTACCGCAACGAGATCCGTTTGTCAAATCCGGAAGCCGGTAGGTGGATCAAAAATATTCCGGTATAAAAATGGACTAGGTCATACGGCAATGGCCAAAGATGGGGCACATGACAACAAATCTAATTGAATCGATGAATGGGGTATTCAAAGACATACCAAACCTCTCGGTCACTGCTTTGGTAAAATCAACATATTTTAGGATGGCTTCGTTGTTTACCAAAAGAGGTGAAATATGGAATGCGGTGTTGCAATCTGGACAACTATGGAGTGAAAGCTGCATGAAGTACATTAAGGTAGAAAGTGCCAAAGCTAACACCCATATGGTTATATGGTTTGACCGACACAGCCACAACTTCATTGTGAAAGAGACAATCGACCATAATGAGGGCCTACCAAGACAAGAATATAGGGTTGTACTACCTTCTCGTTGGAGCGATTGTGGCAAGTTTCAAGCCTTTCATATGCCTTGCTCTCATGTCATTGCCGTATGTGCCTATACTCATCAAGACGCGCTACAACTTCTGTCACACATTTACAAATCTGAAACGTTGCTCAACATTTACAACAACAGCTTCCCTTTGGTAGCAAAACCAGATTATTGGCCTGCATACAACGGTGAAATAGTATGGAACAATGACCAAGTGAAAAGGAATAAAAAGGGTCGTCCCAAAAGTAAGTGCATCATAACCGAAATGGACTCCCTTGACAAGCTGGAAAGAAAGTGTGGTTTATGTCGTCAGGTCGGACACAATCGCAAAAATTGTCTGAATCGGGCTACTGCCTCAACCACATAAAAATTGTATTACATAAAATCTTTCCTTTATTATGTTGTAAACATTAGGGTTTTTCGTTAACAATATTTATTACAATAAACATTGCGCGAACAAGAAAAAAAACACAATATTTCGTCTACGAAATTACAACTGTTAAAACAATATCATCTGACCCATGCATCATCAGCATTACGTCGCTGTCTGTTTGGAATTCCTCCAACCAAACATTAGGTCTTCCTGTCGCATGTGAGGTTGTTGTTCGTCTTTGTTGAATCCTTCTAATTTTTCCCCCTCCACGATGTCTCCACCTAGCCATCGCATCAACTCCCGCTTCAGACGTTCCATAGAGTGATTGTGCAAGAATTTAATTTTTATCGGAGGTTTTGTGGCGGAGAAGATAACGTAACCATCTCTGGTAAAAATCATGGGCGATGTCATGACGCAAATCACAGAGTAAAAAATAATAAAACAGTGCGAGAAAGTGTGAGAAATGACAGAGAAACGGACAAATTAGTTATAAAAACAGCATTTTGCCCTAGGAGCCAAGTGAGATGGCGCCTCCTCTCACTTTTAAAGTGTAGGCGCCATCTCACTTGGCTAAAAGAGAGAGGAGGCGCCAAGTGGGATGGAGCCTAGGGCTAAATGCATAGTGGAGGCGCCAAGTGAGATGGCTCCTTCTTTGGGGAGTCATCTGAAATATGGTTATTTACGTAAGTTTTTTCGAAACATGGTTATTTGCGGAAAAAATTTTAATACTTGGTTATTCAAAAAAAAATTCCCAGTTCGATCCTGCTGTACATTTTATTATAAATTTAAATTCAATTTTTTTAAAATAAAATAAAAAATCAGTCTTTAGTCATAGGTTGTGCTTTCTAATAGTCGTCTCTTTAAAATGGTGGCTTAAGCGACATTTATGTTATGCCTACACTTTCAAAACTGTAGCATAAAGTAAAAAATGACGATTTTTCCACATAGTCCTAGAAACTTATCAACGCTTTTGTAGCACAACCTATAACCCCTTTAGGTGATGATTTTTGAGTCGTAGTCTATTATTTTGTTGCCTAAAGTAAAAAATGAGGTAGTGTTTGTTTATATCATGGTTGAACATAATATCTATTTAAGGATTTTTGTATAGGTTAGAAGCTAACTAGTAAAAGCTTGATTTAGGGGATTGTATGATTAAGTTTCTCTAGGTTCGAAATTAATCCATGGTAAAATCTCTTTGGGTTCTTGGTAAGTCCTTTGTAAAACAAATATTAGGTTAAAGTTTAGCCCTTGGTAAAAGCTTGGATAAGTTTGAGATTAGTCTGATATTAAAATCTCTCAGGTTATTGGTTAGTGTTGTACCCCAAAATTTGCCCTCCCACATTCTTCAAGATTTGCAAAGAGCATGCTTCAAAATCTCCCAAAGGTTGCACAGTTCAATGGCCTCCTAACAGCCAAAAACTAGGGTTTTGATTCTAGCAAAGAAATTGAAGTTTCCAAGGGTCCAATCAAGTCCCACATGCCTACAAACATGGTCAAGCATCCATATGCCAAGTTTCAAGACTGACAGCACAAAATTGCACAGTCAAAAACCCTAATTGCTCAGCAGTCATCTGCAGGGGCAAAATGGTCATTTGACAGTCAAAAGTTCAAATTTTTGGTCAACATCTTATTTTGAATCCACAAACATCATTTGATCAATTCTTGATCATGATTTTCAAAGCATGGCTCAAAAAGTCTCAAGATGCAAAAGTTTCCATATTTGGACAGTTGAAAAAGTCAACTGTAACTTGACCAAGGCATAACTTCCACATGGGTTATTATAAAAATTCCATCCAAAGCTCATTTTGAAGAGAATGACATTTCCTACAACTCCTCTTCACACTTCAAGTCCAAGAGATGCTCTCACAAAAAGTTATCAATCTCAACATTATAGGTCATTTTCAAAAGTCAACAAAAAGGCACTTTAAGTCAAAGACCATAACTTGAGATTGGTAAATCAAAATGACATGGGACCAAAGGCGTTGGTTATAGGACTTCAAGACCTTTTCAAAATGTCCAAGAACATGATCAAAGCTTAAAAATTGAGCAAGATATGCCTTGTGGAAGTTGGGACATTTTTGGGGATTTTGAAAAGTCAACTTTGCTTCAAATGCCTCAAAATTGCTAATGGGCCACAATTTCTTCCAAGAATCATTATCCAAAAGTTATGCACGACCCATTGACCCAAAGGGGAGTTATTTCATCATTTTTTATTATTTATTTGAATTTTTATCACCATTAATTCATTTAATTAAATAAAATATGACAAAAATACTCAAGCATGCATTTTAAATCTTTTTATGCAGCTAATAGGTCTATCATAACTCCAAGATTTCGTGCACACTCAATATGGAAAGATTTGGCCATGATTGGTATCAAAAGGGCATGAAAAAGATTCATTGAAAATAAAATATTGGATTCATGAATGCAAAGGTTTCTTGGCTTGGATTTCACCCTAATTCATTCCTCATATAAACACAAAGCTAACCCTAATGCAAGGAACCTGAAAAGCGGCGCTCAGAAGAACATACAAACTTGGCATTTTGATCAAAAAATTCAAAACTGAAAACACAGTTTCAGTGTGTTTCAAGGCAAGATAACCATTCCAATAGCTTGCCAAGGTCACCAGGGATCTATTCCAATCGAAACCACAACCTCTAACATTAAGAATCGGTAGAACGAAACCGTCCTATCTTTGATATTTTGCATATTCGTGTTTTGATTTATACGCCATATTCATACATTTAAACTATTGTTTTATACTAACATGGACATTCTGAATCTATTGGTGCTATTTAATTGAATAATCATTGCCTGTATATAAAGCTACCATGGGAGCTCGTTAGGGTTTCAAAGCTGTAAAATTGGGGTTTCTCTCGTCTGGTAAAATTGAGACACAAGACCTATACCACTGAAACCAGAAGCTCATGACGATTCAAAGCCACATGTCGCGCTCAATTTATAACCAACTGTGTTCTATTCGCAATTTTTTGGTATTTCAGATTGTGGGGGTTTAAAACCCCCGCTATCCATGTTTTGTTTTCAGGTAACATGAAGAAGAAGGAGGACGTGTCTCAGCCAGATTGGGTAATTTGAACTTGGCGCGTTTTCTCAAGCCATCAGCACTCTCTCACTTATCTCATTCATTGCCCACTATGATATCAAAAAGACTCAGTGGCACGATTGGTAAAGGCGTTGGCATATAGGTATTGGGACCTGGGTTCGATTCCCAGGTCCCCTTTGCATCTTTCATATTTTTTTCTTTAACTTGTTCCTACGCAGCATGTCTTCCAGGGATCCATCATGTACTCTCACCAACGGCTTGCCAAGTGGCCATGAGCGCCCATCCAGTGGCCAAGAACTAGGGTCCAGGGAATACCCCAGTCAACGCATGCGCACGTGGTCTGAAAAGTCAAAAGGGGCCTCAATTGCTAATGGGCCAAATTGCTTCAGTCAAACCTCCTATAGGGTCAACAAACCCCCTTTGTTTGTATTTCCTTCTTTATTCTTTTCTTTTGCTTTTATTTTGTTTTAATTCTTTTCTCTTAATTCTTTAAATTAATTTTAAATAATATAAAAAATATAAAAACTCAGAAAAGTCAAAAAATGAAAATATATTTTATTATTTAATTCACTAATGTTTTATTTTTGTAAATAAATTTGATAATTAATTTAGCTTTAAATTAGGGTTTTAACTTTAACTTCTGTTCTTAAGTAAATTAAAAAACATAAAAATTAGGGTTTCTAGCTTTTTATTCCTTTTTTTCAATAATTAAAATTTCTTCTTATTAATATTATTCTTAATTATTTTATAAATAACTTGTAATTAAATAATTAGGTTAAAACTAGGTCAAACTTAAACATTTTTTTTAATAAATTAAAAATAGTTTAGAATTAGGGTTTTAATTCCATTTAATTTTCTCATTAAATTCCATAAATGCAAAAACTCCAAAAATAAGTCCTTGTCTTTATTTAACTTAATTAATTTATAATTGTAATTTAATTTCTTTAAAAGGGTCCAACGCCCTCGCATTCTCGATTTTATTTCTTTTCGCATTTACTTTTATTTCTTTTTGTAAATTTCATGTATCCACCCCAAAGCCTTGTAATAGATTAATTAGGACATCTATCTTTCCGCATTTTTATTTTTATTCAAATCGGGTCTTGGTTTAATTTGGCGATGTGGACCCGCGCCTTTGTAATAGCGTAGAACTTTTAAATTCCGCACCTCTTAACTGTTAATAATTCACATGAAAGAATGAATGCCAAAAATAAAAACAAAGCGTAGCACACCAATGCATGAACAAGACAAATATAACTGAAAAGGACACACAATTCACACACCACCCCTAGGGTACGTCTCACTGTTGCCTTGCCCCTCGAAAAGTGGCCGTCGAGTAGAGGATGTTTTAGTAAGTCCTCATGTCCATGAACATGGCATGAGGGTAGATTCTAAGGTGTCTTCCTATTGCTCTGGTGATCACAATGTCTCGAACCCTCGAATTGACCCGAACACCTCCAACGGTGGTGCTACCTACCTCTCAATGGTGGGATGGCACTACCTTAAGGACATTTACACAGACGAATTCCTTAGGGTAGGTAGATGACTCGTAGATGCTTGCTCTAATTCAAAACAAATCAAAAAAACTTCTTTTCACACCGACACCTTTCAAAAAGCTTTCAAAAGCAATTTTTCAAACACTCTTGAGGACTGATACAAGAGTCGAACTGAAATTTTCAAAGAAACTTTTTCAAACCCACTCACCTTGAAAAGCAAACAAAACATTTTGAAAACACAATGAGCAAGTATCTAAGAGCCCATGGATAACCATGGATAGAAAGGGTGCTAACACCTTCCCTTTCGATAAATCTACCTCCCGAACCAAGAGCAATCTCAATAAGGAATTTTTCTGTGCTTTTGTCCTTTCCATTTGGAGAAAATAAAAGACGGTGGAGACTCTTGCTTCCGCGACATTTCGCGAACCAGCGTTAAACAGTCAGTTCCAGATCCACCGATCACAGAACTGGCGACTCTGCTGGGGACTACTTTAAAGTGAGGTGTACCTTAGGATAGCTCAGACTTATGTTTTCAATTGAATGCCTTGTTTGCTTTAATTTTGTGGGCTTGCATCGTAGTTACATAGATCCTAACCCGGATCTGGGGATACCCTGTTAGGTAGCATAAGCTGTGAGGGACCTGTCCAGCGTAGACCGCATGGGTGAAGCAGTGGCTACGTTGGTGTGGCACCTTGGTCTGTACCGATATCCCTTGTGTTGCAACGAGGAGAATATGGGTCTTCTGAGGAGTCATTAAGCACCAACAGACCTTAGAACCTTAAATGACACAACTTGGCCATTAGAACAGTAGCAGTATGCTACGCCCATTGAGGCTAAACTCTCGTGATGGTTCTGGCCGCAAGAAAAGATTGCGATGTTGGAGTTATGACCGATTGAGGGTAGTCAATGATATTGGGATCCTCTAAGAACCCGGTTACTTTTGATAGGACAGGTATGAACCAACAAACTGAAAGAGGGTAATACCTAGACCTCATGCTGGCCTAAGCTTTAAGGGCTTGTCTTGTGTGACTTGTGTGCCTTACCATGTTTGCCTTTCTAAATATTTATGGTGTGCTTTATCATAACATCATAACATCATGAGCATTGCATGCATCCTGCATATGGACTGACCATTTCAAAGACAAGAGGGTTTCACCTTTGCTCTATTTTGTAGGACATCATGATGCCTGTGCGAAGGAATACTATCCGGTTCAACTTTGTTCACCCACCTGAGTTGCTTGAAGAGTTGGTTAGCAGAATTCCAAATACCACTTCCTTCATCCAGAGGAATGGTTCTCTTCTCAGTTTAGTCACTGCAAAGCGGGATCAACAGTTGATGAGTATCCTGACCCAGTTCTATGACCCTCTGTACCAGTGCTTCACCTTTCAAGACTTCCAGCTGGTCCCTACCCTGGAAGAGTTCTCTGATTTGCTTGGCATCCCTATCTTGGATCAGACTCCCTTCACTGGTTGGGAAAAGACCCTCAAGCTTGAGGAGGTTGCTGCAGCTCTTCCCTTGACACATCAAGAAGTGATGGACAACTGGGTGACTAGAAGCGGAGTTAAGGGTTTCTTGGCCAAGTTTCTGATTGGTAAAGCTAACAGTTTCTGGAATGACTTGGACTTTAGGGCATATGAAGACATCTTGGCTCTCTTAATCTATGGGCTAGTCTTGTTTCCTAATCCTGACAACTTCATCAACGTCACTGCCATAAGGATCTTCATGTCTCAGAATCCTGTGCCCACTCTCTTGGGTGACATCCTGCAACAACTTTATGCTCGTACGACCCGAAGACGAGGAACTCTATGGTGTTGTATCCCTTTGTTGGTGAGGTGGTTTATTTCGCACCTCCCTAAGTTCGTGCTGAAGAACCAAGAAGGAAGAGGTTGGGCTCATAGGTTAATGTCTCTCACTGATAAAGACATCATTTGGATTTTCAGAGGTTTGGATGAGGTAGCTGTTATTGACCGTTACGGAGAATACCCTAACGTTCCTTTGATTGGTACCCAAGGAGGAATCTCTTATAATCCTTGTCTAGCACTCCGTCAGTTTGGAAGAGCCAGAAGAGAAGGGCCTCATGAGATGTTGGTGCCTCACATCAGTTTTGAGTTTCAGGTGGATAGTGACGAGTTGCGTCGTAGGTTCATCAAGGCTTGGGACAAAGTTCATAAAACTGACCCACAAGAGTTGGGGCCAAAGACTTCTTTACCTATGGAAGCCTACTACAAATGGGTCCGCATCCGTGCTCAGAAGTTAGGTATGCCGTACGAAGCTGTCAGACCCATCATTCTTGAGTATCCTGACAAAGATGGGGCTCTTCCAACTGTCCTCCCTCCTCAGATACCTACTGATTATGAAACATTAAAGAGGTCTTGGTCGCAACTGCGAGAAGAACGGGATTCGTATCGGGAAAAGTTCAACGAGCAGGAATTGAAGATCCAGAAGCTGACAAAGCAGTTGGAGAATGAGCGAGCTCTGAATGACTACATCCGTACTGAGAAGAGGAGACCATGGGATCAATAAGGAGCTCTGGATGTTCTTTTACAGTTTTATTTCCCTTTTCAGTATTTCCCTTTTATGTAACGCCTAAGGGCAATCTGTTGAACAATTTAAGTTTCAAAGTCGAATCTAATGAAGTGTGTTCCTTTTTGTTTACAAAGTTGATTCCCGATTGTCTTTGAAAACATAAATCATACGCATTCCATTCATCATGTGCATAGCAGGTATTCTTCTTTTCAGGTTGCTTACTGTTCTTCGCTGTTTATTTCAGCATCATGAACCCTGACTCATCATCAACCGAGATGTCTATCAAGGCCCTTCAGGCGCAGAACGCGCAATTTCAGGAGTTGATCATGGGTTTGGCTCAAGGCCAAGAAGAGCTGAAGGCTTTACTCCTGAAGAAGGAGAAGAAGAAGAAGAGAACTGTTCTTTTCAACTCGGGCCGAAGGTTAGGCAACACTCTGCAGAATGAGGAAGCTGGTTCTTCTGTAGGCAAGAGCAGTCCCCAAGGGGGAAAAGGTCCTAGTCCGGTAGTCTCTGACAACGAGACTGACTTCAATGAGGAACAGTATCCTCCTGCTAAAGACCGGTAAAAGCAGTTGGAAGACAGACTGAATGCAATGGAGATCCAACAAGTGCCTGGGCTGGATTTCGGAGACTTGGGCTTATCTACTGGTGTGATCATTCCTCACAAGTTTAAAGCACCATCTTTCACCAAGTATGACGGGGCGTCTTGTCCCAAGCTACACCTCAGATCTTATGTGCGGAAGATTCAGCCGTACACTATGGATAAGAATTTGTGGATCCACTTCTTCCAGGAGAGTCTTTCAGGGACTCATCTCGAATGGTTCTATCAGCTGGATGGAACCAAAGTTCGTAACTGGGAGGAGTTGGCTACTGCTTTTTATAAGCAATATCAATATAATGCCGACCTTGCTCCTACACGTACCCAACTCCAGGGTATGTCGCTAGGATTAAGCGAAGGTTTTAAAGAGTATGCACAGAAGTGGAGGGACCTGGCTGGCAGGGTGCAGCCTCCGTTAACAGACCGTGAGCTGGTGGATATGTTCTTGGGGACCCTATCTGGGCCATTTTTCAATCATCTTATCGGTAATTCGTCTGCAGGGTTTACTGATCTTATTCTGAATGGAGAGAGGATATAGGCTGGAATGAAGTCCGGTAAAATTCAGAAGGGTGCATCTTCAAGTTCTGAGAAGAAACCCTTTAAAAAGGAGGCCAGTGCTGTGTATGGGCCTAGGAGGCAAGAGAAACCAGAGCGCCGCCAATCTGTCAACACGGTGATGATTGCAAAGCCTGCTGCCGCTCCTCGGCAAACCAATCCTCAAAGGGCTGAAAGACCTTGAAGAGAGTTTACCCGTCTAAGTATGACCCTATCGCAAATCTTGCCGCAGTTGCTATCCACCAACCTAGTGACTATCAGGGAGGCCCCAAAAGTTGTGAATACTGCCTCTCCCAAGTACAATCCAAATGCCCGTTGTGCTTATCATTCCGATAGCCCGGGGCATTCTACTGATGACTGTTGGGCCTTAAGGAACAAGGTGCAGGATCTTATTGATGCCAAGGAGGTATAGTTTGAGGCACCTGAGAAGCCCAATGTAGTGACTGCTCCCATGCCTAACCATGGAGTGAATGCTATCAGGGAGGACGATGAAGTAGATGAAGCTGAGTTCGACAGCTGGATTTATCCGACGACCGACAGTGGACCTAGCAATTGGACTGCTAAAGACAACCTACCTGTTACTTATGTTACGGAGTAATGAATTCTTTTGTTTTTGTTATTTGTAATAAACAATGAATTAAAACTCTATGGCCCAGTGTCTTACCCGGGGCACCGTGGTTTCATTTGTGAGGGCATATTAATTGTCATTTCATATATCATGAATAAAGACCTTGGACGTTTTCTCGCATTTCAAATCTTATGCTCCTTTTCTTTCTTTCCTTTCTTTATATATTGCAAAACAGTTGTATTTACACACACTCACTCATACAGGTTTCAATCCACTCTGGATCTCACTGGTAACGACTCTGCTACTTCCAGTTATGACTTCGAAAATCCGATCAACTTAGCCGAAGACGAAGGTGAAGATGATTGCGAAGTGCCTGGCGAGCTTGCAAGACTGTTACTCCAGGAAGAGAGGGCAATTCAACCACATGAAGAGCCAGTGGAAACGATAAATCTGGGCACTGAGACGGACAGAAAGGAGGTTAAGATTGGTGCCAACCTAGAGCTCAGCGTGAAGCAACGGTTGACTCAGATGCTACATGATTATGTGGAGATCTTTGCCTGGTCCTACGAAGACATGCCTGGTTTAGATACTGATATTGTGGTCCATCATTTGCCTACCAAGGAAGACTGCCCTCCGGTTAAGCAAAAGGTCTGCCGTATGCGTCCAGAGATGTCCGAAAAGATCAAAGCCGAGGTTATGAAGCAGTTTGATGCTGGGTTTCTTGCAGTGACTTCTTACCCTCAGTGGGTTGCTAATGTGGTGCCAGTACCAAAGAAAGATGGAAAGGTCAGAATGTGTGTTGATTACAGGGATTTGAACAGGGCCAGCCCCAAAGATGACTTCCCCCTACCTCACATTGATGTCCTTGTTGACAATACTGCTCAGCATAAGGTTTTTTCTTTCATGGATGGTTTCTCAGGTTATAATCAAATCAATATGGCTCCTGAAGACATGGAAAAGACTACCTTTGTTACTCAGTGGGGCACCTTCTGCTACAAGGTCATGCCTTTTGGACTGAAGAACGCTGGGGAAACCTACCAACGTGCCATGGTGGCCTTATTTCATGACATGATCCATCATGAGATAGAAGTGTATGTTGACGACATGATTGCAAGGTCCCAAACTGAGGAAGAACACCTTGATCATCTGCAGAAATTGTTTGACCGTCTGAAGTTGTACAAGCTGAGGTTGAACCCGAACAAGTGCACCTTCGGGGTAAGATCTGGAAAGTTGCTAGGCTTCGTTGTAAGTGACAAGGGTATTCAAGTGGACCCTTCCAAGGTTAAAGCTATTCAAGAAATGCCAGTTCCTAAGACAGAGAAAGAGGTCAGAGGCATTTTAGGACGCCTGAATTACATTGCTCGATTCATCTCACACCTGACTGCCACCTGTGAACCAATCTTCAAGCTACTGAAGAAAGATCAGGTAGTACGTTGGAATGATGAATGTCAGGCTGCTTTTGACAGAATCAAAGAGTATCTCCAAGAACCACCCATCCTTATGCCACCGGTTGAGGGGAGACCTCTGATATTATACCTGACAGTACTTGACAACTCAATGGGGTGTGTGCTGGGGCAACATGACGAGTCTGGCCGAAAAGAGCATGCCATTTATTACCTTAGCAAAAAGTTTACCGACTATGAGACCCGATACTCACTGCTCGAGAAAACTTGTTGCGCTTTGGTATGGGCTGCTCGCCGGCTGAGACAGTATATGCTGACTCACACTACCTTATTGATCTCAAAGATGGATCCTATAAAGTACATATTTGAAAAGCCTGCTCTGTCTAGGAGAATAGCAAGATGGCAAATGATCTTGACAGAATACGACATCCAGTACACAACCCAGAAAGCCATCAAAGGAAGTGTATTGGCAGACCACTTGGCACATCAGGCAGTAGACGACTATCAGTCAATGAACTTCGAGTTTCCAGACGAGAGTATCATGATTGTGACTGATTGTGAGGTACCTGGGCCGGATGAAGGACCTGAGGAAGGATCCCGATGGTCTATGCACTTTGACGGAGCCTCTAATGCTTTAGGTAACGGTATCGGTGCTGTGATCATATCCCCCCAAGGCACTCATACTCCACTCACTGCCCGGCTATGTTTCAACTGCACCAACAACATGGCGGAGTATGAGGCATGCATCATGGGTCTCCAAGCTGCGATCGACTTAAGGATCAAGTTTCTGAGTGTCTTCGGAGATTCCGCTCTCGTGATCAATCAGATCAAAGGCGAGTGGGATACGAAACATCCGAATCTTATTCCTTACAAAGAATGTGTGTTGACTTTGATCCCCCACTTCACAGAGATAACCTTTGAACATTTCCCAAGAGAGGAGAATCAATTGGCGGACGCGTTAGCTACAATGTCTTCTATGTTCAAGGTCAAATGGGACAATGAGGCTCCCCGGATCATCATCTGGAAACTGGACGAACCGGCATACTGTTGTGATCTCGAGATTGAATTGGTGACTGAGAAGCCTTGGTACCATGAGGTGAAGAGATACTTGGAAGCTCAGGAATACCCTGAAGGTGCATCTGTCAACGATAAGAAGTTTCTGAGAAGGTTCGCAGCGAAGTTCTTCCTTAGCAACAGCATTCTGTATAAGCGAAACCATGATTCAACCTTACTGCGTTGTGTGGATAAGACTGAAGCAGAAAGGCTCATGGAAGAACTACGTGAAGGGACCTTCGGAACACATTCCAGTGGACACACTATGGCGAAGAAAATCCTTCGGGCAGGGTATTTCTGGTCCACAATGGAAGCCGACTGCTACCAACACTCTCGGACATGCCACAAATGCCAGATTTATGCAGACAAGGTGCATGTTCCTCCAGTTCCTCTGAACGTCTTGACAGCGCCTTGGCCGTTTGCAATGTGGGGCATAGATATGATCGGTGAGATTAAACCTACGACATCCAACGGGCATCGCTTCATCCTGGTAGCGATTGATTACTTTACAAAGTGGGTTGAAGCAGCTTCCTACGCTACAGTAACCAAGAACGTTGTGGCACGGTTCATTCGGCATAACCTGATCTGTCGCTACGGGGTCCCTGAAAGAATAATTACTGACAGCGGTACCAATCTTAATAACAAGATGATCACTGAGCTCTGCGAGCAGTTCAAGATACAACACCACAACTCTTCTCCTTACCGGCCGAAGATGAATGGGGCTATAGAAGCAGCAAATAAGAACATTAAGAAAATTGTGCAGAAGATGACAGTGACTTATAAAGATTGGCACGAGATGTTACCGTTTTCTTTACATGGGTACCGTACCTCAGCCAGGACGTCAACCGGGGCAACTCCTTTCTCCTTGGTCTACGGTATGGAGGCAGTCTTACCGATCAAAGTGCAGATACCCTCTCTCTGGATAATGAAGGATGCAGATCTGAATGAACATTCCAGCAAAGTACCTCTCTCCCCACAGAGTATTGCTTCCCAGCAAGATCGCTAGAGTACTTTTCTCCCTGCAGAGTAATCCATTCGCCAAGATTATTCCCCAACGGAGTTATCTTCTCCTACTGGTATTCTTGCAACTATCATCCCCAGTGGAGACAACAAAGCACTATTCTCCAAACATCAGCCTAGGATATGACTTCCCGGCACCCGTCAAGGATTTACTTTCCTAGGACGAAAACATACGTTCATAAACATCACATTTCCATACATTATAGCATGCATATACGCATCATATCTTACAAATCTCATTTATGTTGAGAACATCATTGCTTTATTCATATCATGCATTGCATATGACTGACCTTTACCTTTCAGGAAAGATCCAGTTAAATTCTCAGCTATATTTCAAGACTTTAGTCTGGTTCAGTCAAATCGACCCTAAGATTTTTCTGATTCTTATCCAGTCAAAGTTAACTCAGTACCTTCTCTGGTTCAGTCAGATCGACCCTAAGATCTCCCTGATTCTTATCCAGTTGAAGATATTCCAAGACCTTGCCCGGTTCAGTTAAATCGACCCTAAGATTTTCCTGATTCTTATCCGGTCAAAGGCCTTCTCCGGTTCAGTCAGATCGACCCTAAGATCTCCCTGATTCTTATCCTAGTAGAAGACATCCAAGATTCTCTCAGCGTTCCTATTGAGGTAGTAATCGCCCAAGATTCTCTCAACGTTCCTGTTGAGGTAGTAATCGCCCCAAGATTCTCTCAGCGTTCCTGTTGAGGTAGTAATCGTCCAAGGTTCTCTCATCGTTACTGTTGAGGTAGTAATCGCCCAAAGGTTTTCTCACCGTCCCGTTGAGGTAGTAACCATCCCTGGTTCATTCATAACCTTTTGAAGCTCCAGACCCAATTCCTGTAACCAGACAGAATGCATCTACACAAAGAGTTTGAAGACCAGTTTCCACAACAAGCCAGGTAATCATCTTCTTTTTCAGGTACGCAAGTTCTCGCTAAGGAATCTCTTACACGATCGACACCCAGATGGCATCTATAAGCCCATCCACTCATCCATCATCTCTCAGCATGGCATCTATAAGCCCATCATCCTATCCATCAATCTCCAAATGGCATCCATAAGCCCATTCCCACCATTACATTGCTAACATGTGAGCGCAAATTTCTAGGCACTCTAGTGTTCAATCATCTTCTACCTTCGGACTACGAAAGGCATGACAGCCAATCTACATCCTCAGGTTTAAGAAGATTGAACAGGGGCAACTGTTGTACCCCAAAATTTGCCCTCCCACATTCTTCAAGATTTACAAAGAGCATGCTTCAAAATCTCCCAAAGGTTGCACAGTTCAATGGCCTCCTAACAGCCAAAAACTAGGGTTTTGATTCTAGCAAATAAATTGAAGTTTCCAAGGGTCCAATCAAGTCCCACATGCCTACAAACATGGTCAAGCATCCATATGCCAAGTTTCAAGACTGACAGCACAAAATTGCACAGTCAAAAACCCTAATTGCTCAACAGTCAACTACAGGGGCAAAATGGTCATTTGACAGTCAAAAGTTCATCTTTTTGGTCAACATCTTATTTTGAAGCCACAAACATCATTTGATCAATTCTTGATCATGATTTTCAAAGCATGGCTCAAAAAGTCTCAAGATGCAAAAGTTTCCATATTTGGACAGTTGAAAAAGTCAACTGTAACTTGACCAAGGCATAACTTCCACGTGGGTTATCAGAAAAATTCCATCCAAAGCTAATTTTGAAGAGAATGACATTTCCTACAACTCCTCTTCACACTTCAAGTCCAAGAGATGCTCTCACCAAAAGTTATCAATCTCAACATTATAGGTCATTTTCAAAAGTCAACAAAAAGGCACTTTAAGTCAAAGACCATAACTTGAGATTGGTAAATCAAAATGACATGGGACCAAAGGCATTGGTTAGAGGACTTCAATACCTTTCCAAAATGTCCAAGAACATGATCAAAGCTTAAACATTAGGCAAGATATGCCTTGTGGAAGTTGGGAAATTTTTGGGGATTTTGAAAAGTCAACTTTGCTTCAAATGCCTCAAAATTGCTAATGGGCCACAATTTCTTCCAAGAATCATTATCCAAAAGTTATGCACGACCCATTGACCCAAAGGGGAGTTATTTCATCATTTTTTATTATTTATTTGAATTTTTATCACCATTAATTCATTTAATTAAATAAAATATGACAAAAATACTCAAGCATGCATTTTAAATCTTTTTATGCAGCTAATAGGTCTATCATAACTCCAAGATTTCGTTCACACTCAATATGGAAAGATTTGGCCATGATTGGTATCAAAAGGGCATGAAAAAGATTGAAAAAAGATTCATTGAAAATCAAATATTGGATTCATGAATGCAAAGGTTTCTTGGCTTGGATTTCACCCTAATTCATTCCTCATATAAACACAAAGCTAACCCTAATGCAAGGAACCTGAAAAGTTGCGCTCAGAAGAACATACAAACTTGGCATTTTGATCAAAAAATTCAAAACTGAAAACACAGTTTCAGTGCGTTTCAAGGCAAGATAACCATTCCAATAGCTTGCCAAGGTCACCAGGGATCTATTCCAATCGAAACCACAACCTCTAACATTAAGAATCGGTAGAACGAAACCGTCTTGTCTTTGATATTTTGCATATTCGTGTTTTGATTTATACGCCATATTCATACATTTAAACTATTGTTTTATACTAATATGGACATTCTGAATCTATTGGTGCTATTTAATTGAATAATCATTGCCTGTATATAAAGCTACCATGGGAGCTCGTTAGGGTTTCAAAGCTTTAAAATTGGGGTTTCTCTCGTCTGGTAAAATTGAGACACAAGACCTATACCACTGAAACCAGAAGCTCATGACGATTCAAAGCCACATGTCGCGCTCAATTTATAACCAACGGTGTTCTATTCGCTATTTTTTGGTATTTCAGATTGTAGGGGTTTAAAACCCCCGCTATCCATGTTTTGTTTTCAGGTAACATGAAGAAGAAGGAGGACGTGTCTCAGCCAGATTGGGTAATTTGAACTTGGCGCGTTTTCTCAAGCCATCAGCACTCTCTCACTTATCTCATTCATTGCCCACTATGATATCAAAAAGACTCAGTGGCACGATTGGTAAAGGCGTTGGCATATAGGTATTGGGACCTGGGTTCGATTCCCAGGTCCCCTTTGCATCTTTCATATTTTTTCTTTAACTTGTTCCTACGCAGCATGTCTTCCAGGGATCCATCATGTACTCTCACCAACGGCTTGCCAAGTGGCCATGAGCGCCCATCCAGTGGCCAAGAACTAGGGTCCAGGGAATACCCCAGTCAATGCATGCGCACGTGGTCTGAAAAGTCAAAAGGGGCCTCAATTGCTAATGGGCCAAATTGCTTCAGTCAAACCTCCTACAGGGTCAACAAACCGCCTTTGTTTGTTTTTCTACCTTTATTCTTTTCTTTTTCTTTTATTTTGTTTTAATTCTTTTCTCTTAATTCTTTAAATTAATTTTAAATAATATAAAAAATATAAAAACTCAGAAAAGTCAAAAAATGAAAATATATTTTATTATTTAATTCACTAATGTTTTATTTTTGTAAATAAATTTGATAATTAATTTAGCTTTAAATTAGGGTTTTAACTTTGACTTCTTTTCTTAAATAAATTAAAAAACATAAAAATTAGGGTTTCTAGCTTTTTATTCCTTTTTTTCAATAATTAAAATTTCTTCTTATTAATATTATTCTTAATTATTTTATAAATAACTTGTAATTAAATAATTAGGTTAAAACTAGGTCAAACTTAAACATTTTTTTTAATAAATTAAAAATAGTTTAGAATTAGGGTTTTAATTCCATTTAATTTTCTCATTAAATTCCATAAATGCAAAAACTCCAAAAATAAGTCCTTGTCTTTATTTAACTTAATTAATTTATAATTGTAATTTAATTTCTTTAAAAGGGTCCAACGCCCTCGCATTCTCGATTTTATTTCTTTTCGCATTTACTTTTATTTCTTTTTGTAAATTTCATGTATCCACCCCCAAAGCCTTGTAATAGATTAATTAGGACATCTATCTTTCCGCATTTTTATTTTTATTCAAATCGGGTCTTGGTTTAATTTGGCGATGTGGACCCGCGCCTTTGTAATAGCGTAAGACTTTTAAATTCCGCATCTCTTAACTGTTAATAATTCACATGAAAGAATGAATGCCAAAAATAAAAACAAAGCGTAGCACACCAATGCATGAACAAGACAAATATAACTGAAAAGGACACACAATTCACACACCACCCCTAGGGTACGTCTCACTGTTGCCTTGCCCCTCGAAAAGTGGTCGTCGAGTAGAGGATGTTTTAGTAAGTCCTCATGTCCATGAACATGGCATGAGGGTAGCTTCTAAGGTGTCTTCCTATTGCTCTGGTGATCACAATGTCCCGAACCCTCGAATTGACCCGAACACCTCCAACGGTGGTGCTACCTACCTCTCAATGGTGGGATGGCACTACCTTAAGGACATTTACACAGACGAATTCCTTAGGGTAGGTAGATGACTCGTAGATGCTTTCTCTAATTCAAAACAAATCAAAAAAACTTCTTTTCACACCGACACCTTTCAAAAAGCTTTCAAAAGCAATTTTTCAAACACTCTTGAGGACTGATACAAGAGTCGAACTGAAATTTTCAAAGAAACTTTTTCAAACCCACTCACCTTGAAAAGCAAACAAAACATTTTGAAAACACAATGAGAAAGTATCTAAGAGCCCATGGATAACCATGGATAGAAAGGGTGCTAACACCTTCCCTTTCTATAAATCTACCTCCTGAACCGAGAGCAATCTCAATAAGGAATTTTTCTGTGCTTTTGTCCTTTCCATTTGGAGAAAATAAAAGACGGTGGCGACTCTTGCTTCCGCGACATTTCGCGAACCATCGTTAAACAGTCAGTTCCAGATCCACCGATCACAGTTAGCCCGTGTAAAGTCAAGGTTAAAGGTTCGTAAGCTCGACCTGTAGTAAAAACTTACAAGGTTTAAGAACTTGAAGACTAACTGCTCTAAGATACTTGTTTTTGGAAAGAATATTAACCACTTCAATCTATCATGTGGAAAAGAGACTAACCGCTTTGATCTTCCGTTTGGAAGAGAAGACTCAAACTTTCAAATAATGAAGTCTTGTATTATTTGGTTGAAGGTTAACCATCATTCCTTGTATAAGGGGGTTCGTGAGTACATAGTATTAAAAGCTCTCAAGATCAGTTCTTGGAGAAAGGAGTAGGTCGTTTTATTTCGAACGAACCTCTATAATTACTTATGTTCTTTTTTCCCTATCCTTTTAATTTCCGCAATTTATATTCTGCATTTTATTTTTCTTCTAAGTATTTAAAAATGTTCTTAAACTATGATTTTATTCTGCAAAGTTTTTCAAAATTAAGTTTTTGTGAAGCTAAGAATTCATCCTCTCCTCCTTGTTGCACCCCAAAATTTACCCTCTTGATTATGGCTTATGTTTCATCATACATACTCATGCATTTTTGAGATGAGATCAAGGTATCTCTAGCTCTCATAGTTTTCTTCAAGTTGTGGAAATTGGTTGTATTGTCAATCAATCTAAGGAGGCTCTTATATCTTCACTCTTTTGATCATTCAAGCTACCAAGGCTTTTCATACCTCAAGACATCTCAACTTGTCTATCATTTCATCTGGAGATTGAAGACTGCAAGTATTTAAGTGCAAATTTAGGGTTTTATGTTCATGTTCATTGAAGATTCTTTCTTCCATAAAGATTCTTCAAAATGCTTCTTAGTCAAGTGGATTATCGATTTTTGTCACCGATTTTAACCGAGGACTTTGTGAGATATGATTTGTGTGCCTCATAATTTCTCAATTTACTTCTTCTCCATGGAGCATCACAAGCAAGAATTTGGGTTTATATGGCTTTGATGGCACTCATCTTCACCCAAGCTTGAATCAACTAGTTTTTTATTAACTTTGGTTTATAGAGCTAAGGTTTGGATTCTTGATCACTGTGATATTCTCCTCATCAAACTACAAGTTTATCTTCATCAAGAGACTTTAAGAGGCAATTGAAGTAGAGTTTATATCTTGTTATACTTGAAGTTTGTCAACATTTCATTTGAGGATTCATTGATGTCATATTTAAAAAGGCTTTGTTTATGGGTTGTGCCTGTAATGTGAAATTTGTGGAGATTGAAGATTTGAGTCAGTGTGGATTTGTTACGGTGGAGGTGTTCATTTAAGTGGTTTTTGAATACCATGAGTTCAATTGGGCTCAGTTTGTCAAAATTGGATAGGACTTTTAAGATACAATTGCAAGGATTCACTTAGTTCCCAAATTGAAAATTCAAATTACATTTTGTCATCCAAGTATGATTCAAAGGTCATTCAAGAAACATTAAGAAACCATTCAAATCTTCATTCATATTTTCATTGCCTAAAACTTCAAATTTACAATCAATGTTACATATTCCATGGCCTAAAACTATGATACACAAGAACATTTCATGTTACAATTCAAGTGATTCCTCTCACCATTCATAGTTATTCTAAACTTGGTTGCAATTCTTTCAATTCATCAAAGTTTCACAATGTCATCTACAAGACATTCAAGTGCAAAATTCACACAAGTCTTACAAGAAAATTTGCATTGTTTCTAAGTTTTTTTTACAAGACTTAATAAAAAAGAAATTGAGAATTACAAGTCCAACTGGTAAAAGATGCTTTCATTCATCATTCTTCAAATTTAAACCTCTAAGTTCATAACAATTACGATATCAAGGTCTTTCTTATACAAAGACCAAACCAAAGAGAATCTAAACCCTAAGTTATTCTATGAGGTTCTATAGGCCGAGATTAAATTCTTCATCTCTTATTTTCCCTCCATTTTCTTCCATAGCCATGATTTCTCCAAGGAAGTTCTTCATAACTTCATCATCTCTCCAAGCTCATCAATATCGTCATCACATGAAAAAGGAAGGAAACAATTAGTGTGTTATTTGCCAATTTATCAAAGAATCAAGAAACAAAACACGAACATGAAACTTTCAAGGAGTATTGTCATAATTTCATCATTTGGGTTTTGTGGTAGGAATCATAAATAAGGGGTTGAATTCAATCAGATGCCAAGCCCAACAATATGCCTCATACAATGGTTTCACAACAAAATCAGTATTACAATGTTTAATCATGGGCCGAAAACACCTCTACTACAAATCACAAGAAAAGGCTAAATAATGGTTCACAATAGAGGTTCATGAAGAAAATTTACTTCATAAGTAAAACTCAGTGAAAGGGCATCACAATCATCATAATAAATAACAAATTTCACGTCTCAGCTTTATAAAAAGTTACTGAAAAGGATAGTACAGAAAATCAAATTCGCAAGTTTCAGGCAAAAATTCATCACAGTAAAGTCCAGTTCACAAGGAATCAACAAAAAATGACAATCTGAAATAATTGTCAAGCCCAATAGATAAATTATTTCACGGCCTGTTATCAAAATTCAGATCTGCAAGTAAAAAGTTCACAAATCAGAAATAAGAAAAATATAACAGATGAGAGTTTTGCAAAAAGCCTAGACGGATTCACAAGCCTGCTAAACAAAACTTTTCAAACAAGTTTCATAAAACTTAATCCTCACCCTCCATTCGAGTAACATAATTCATAGATCCAACAACTCAGATTTTTCAATCTCTAACAAACTTTGGAGCCTATTTAACAGAAATTTCTTGCACAAAATTAGGGGGGATAATCATACATAGAAATCAAAAGTTGCGCAACAATCACAACAACTCCCTATAACCCTAATTATTCATCCTTTTCCAGATCTACAAACCCTTCAGATATCACAAACGAAAAGAAAAAGTCACGGTTCACACAAAAAACCCTAAACGGTCGCAACAAGCTCTCAAGCATCAAACCATATCATTATTTTCTATAACACCAAACCTTTAGAAATTCAAAAGAAGAAGAAGAGGAAAAGCTTTGAAAATAGAAAACAAAGAATAAGAGGAAAGAGTAAAAGACCGAAAAGATCTCACCAGAAGAGTTTCTGAAGACACGTCCTCATCATCCTCACCAATTTTATCGCAATCTAAGCGCTAGGGTTTTCAAAACTCTCTTTCAAGATCTACTCAAACCTATTCATTTCCTGCAAGATCAAGCACCAGATTAGTGAAGAGGAGGATAAGATGAAGATATCAGTGTAAAAAGATGTGATACCATAGCTAATCGTGACGTCACCGCCGCCGTCGCCGTCGTGAGGCGATTTCCGGCGCGTCGGCCCTTCTTCTTAGGAATCACCATCAAGAGAGAATGAGGGAACTCAGACCGAGAGGGAGAGGGTTATATTTTATTTATGTTTAGTCTTTTAATTTTTTATGTTTTATTAAATAAACAAGGATTAAGGGACTAATACGGTGGTGACATTTAATACCACCTATTTAATTAATTTTCAGAATCCTGTGCGAGCGTCCACCATTCCTACCACACATCATCACTCAACATCATCTGATCATCATCCAACATGTCAAAATGTGTGTTCCATCGTGCTCCCTCAAGGACTTCCCATGCTGGATCGGATATAAAAGATTATTGGGCGCTTCTCTCTAGCAATCATATCACGCACCCTGCTGCTTCTCACCATCAGATCACTCATGATCAGCATCCAACGGCCCAGATTCACGTGACCATGATGCAGCCTCCTAGAGAAACCATACAGGATCCGACGAATCCTCATCTTGGGCCTGGGCGCACAACTCCTTTTCACACCCCCCTTTTGCTTCAGAATTCAGGCCCATTCTACTTTCTCTATTTTCTTTTTGTATTATTTTGTTTAGGTAATTTTCTCTATTAAATAAAAACACCAAAACATTTTATTATTTTAAATAAATAATTATATTAAAAAGTTATATTTAATATTATTAATTATTTTTTTAATTAATTTTATTAAAGAGAATGGTTTAATTTAATTAGTTATTTAAATCAATTTAAATTGATTGAGTTGTATTGTTGTTTGTTTAGACTTTTAAATCGTGTTGCTAATTTGATATATTTCCATTTGTAAACTTGCACCCCCTTAGCCTTCTTTTATATTTGAAATTCTTTTTATTATTGATTTTTGTTAGTCATTTCAATCTGTTTGGACTTTTTCTTCACATGAAAAAATAATAAAATCTACAAAAATTGGTTAGATTTTTACTTTGGTTTTAGTAATTAAATTGTGGTTATCCTATTACCCGATATTTGCGATGCACCATTGCTTATTAAGATCTGAGTCTTAATGCAAGTTTATCATGCGATATGTGGATATGCTTAAGATTTCGATTGTGATTTATTTTCACATCAGTGATGCTTCGACACTTATTTCGAGCATTTGATTTCTGACTCTTTGCCTTGATTGGTGAAGCTTTCATGAAGATAATCATGTTTCTTTATTTTGATACGTTTTGTTACGGATTGATATCTGTTTGGTGTTTTTTCTCGTTTACCTCATTTCAGCATTACCGCTTTTTAGAGATTATCAGAAGTATGGTTTTTTACCCCTTTTCTTGCCATATCAAGTAGGAGTATAGATGTATGACGGGTATTTCCATTGTTGATCATGTCAGGAATCCCTCTGGTTTATTTAAAGACTTGTTTAAGGCAATTCCGCATATGTTACTTGTTTGCTACCTGTGTTTGTTTAAAACCCTACCTTTGAAGCAGGTATTCCGCACGTGTGTTTACATTTGTGCCCGCATTATATTACAGATGATAAGTCCCTAAAAGGAGGTGAGCGGGGAGGTTCACAATCGACCCCTGCACATTCTAGTATGTGTCATCCTTAGCTCACGTTGTACATCGATGCTTCAGAGTCGTGCAGATCTTGTTATCGAGTTCGTCAACTGGGGAAGGATTTTGCAATTAAACCCCCATGCTTTTTCAGGAGTTCGCATTGGCCGATGCTGACACTCTATGATCATTCATATTGTCTTATGTTGCCTACCTTGATCCTCTATATCTTGGTTTGGTGTTCAGTCGCTTTGGACGTCACGTTTTATCTTCTTATATCCCCTCCCCACTTGTTTGCCTCGGTTGATATGACCCCTTGGATAAAGCATCCCTATTGTATTTTTTACCTACCTCAATAAATTGTATCTTGGTTAGGCATTTACTCGAGTTAGTGTGCGCTACTCGTGGCATGTATGTGCTCTTTTGAGGTTGCTTGTTTTTTATCCTTGTACATACCATGCTCCCTTAGAATAGGAATTTGTATGCTTCCCTTAAGATCGCTCGATTAGAGTAGTTTGCGAGCTAGACATTAGGATTGTAATCCATGCATGTCAACATAGGGTAGAGATTTCCCCTTTCATCCTCAACCATAGGATTAATCGTTGTATGATAACATTAGGGATAGATCTAGGTTAGTCCCCCTTATATGTTTTTTTCTTTCTTTTGTATCCTTGCATTAAAACAAAAACCTTCTTCTTCTTAGAAAATCATAAAACATCTCTAATAAACTTAAATCCTTCTTCAAGATGAAAAATACAAACCAATCTTAATTATTTGTGCGACTTTTGGCTTTATTTTAAACCTTGTCAAATTGATGTTTTGCCATCCTTGCCATGATATTTTGTTATCTTTTTGCCAATGTTTCACCATCGCACATGTTTGTTATCCTACTTTGATTCTCAATATCATTGTTAGGTATAATGTTTTATCATCTAAGTTTTGAGGTATTGTCATCCTTGCCATGATATTTTGTTATCTTTTCGCCGATGTTTCGCCATTTCACATGTTTGCTATCCTACTTTATTTTCAATATCATTGGTAGGTGTGATGTTTTATCATCTAAATTGATGTTTCTCCATCCTTTCCATGACGCTTTGCTATCTTCGTGTCGATGTTTCGTCATCGCGTATGTTTGTTATCCCACTTTAATTTTCAATATCATTGTTAGGTGTGATGTTTTATTATCTAAGTTTTGATGTATTGTCATCTTTGCCATGATAGTTTGATATCTTTGTGCCGATGTTTCACCATCACATATGTTTGTTATCCTACTTTGATTTTCGATATCATTGTTAGGTGTGATGTTTTATCATCTTATCCGATATTTTACTATCATGCTGATGTTTTATCATCTTATCCAATAATTTGTTATCATGTTGATGAGCTATCATCTTCCCTGAGTTTGAGTGCCATCTGATGTCTTGTCCTCCTTGTTTTTATGTTTTATCATCGTTGTTGATGTTTTGTCAATATATCTGATGTTTTGCCATCTTGATTATCACTTTTGTCTTTTTAACTAAAACACACAAACCAACCAAAATATGTGAGCCGAACTACACCTGCTCTGATTCCTTAAAAGGGATACGTAGGCAGAGGCTTTTGTGGGGCCTAATCGAGCATATCTTTGTAAAAATATCTTTCTTTTCCCCACATTTGTTTTTCGTTTCTTTGCATGCATTCCCTTTTCAGATTTAAGCCTTAGACATATATTTTAACCACACCCATTAGATTAGACAACAAGAGTGGATACCATAGAGTACTACGAGCGTGTAGGGTGCTAATACCTTCCCCTAGCGTAATAGGCTCCCTTATCCGATCTCTATGGTCGCAAGACCGTGATTTCACTCCCTTAATGTTTTCTCGATGTTCGCATTTCCCTTTAGACGGGATAAAAGACGTCTGGTGGCTTCTTCATTGATTTTATATCTGATGACGGTTCAGCAGGTTGTTTCACCCCTCTTGTGTGTGAAGTCACATGTCTAACATCTATAACCACTTAAACTTGCTTCAACTATGTGGTTAGCTGTCTCGTACCTGTCAAACAAGCATCTCTAACCATAGCCTGCATAACTCTCACAGTGTCGTGCGAAATCCCTCATCCTGTCATGTTCTTGAGATTTCTGTTGAATCGTTTTTCGTCGTCTATCCCTAACCTCAATCCATTCTTGGTATAAATTTAATAGTGACATCATGAAATATATATTGTATTTAAATTATAAAATCACCATTGTAAAAAAAATATTTTAAAATTAATTTTAATACTTTTTAAATATATTAAATAAAAATTATTTTAAAATTTTTTAAAATGATTAAATAAATTTATATAACTTAAAAATAATTGATTAACACTACTGAATATTAAATTTCAAAATTTCATATACAAATTACAAGTAAATAAATAGTAAATTATTAATATCAGATAATTTAAGTATATATATATATATATATATATATATATATATATATATATATATATATATATATATATATATATATATATATATATATATATATATATATATATATTATCTAATAGGTAAACTAGAAAAATATCATTGAGCTAAAATCCTTTTTTATATATATTAGCTAGCTCAGCCAACTTATTAACATTCACAACTCATCAATAAGAAGTCTTCTTTTAAGAAAGGTTGCATTATGCCATATAAGGGAATAGACAACGCTTTTTTTTGCCATATACAGTGCTTTTTATCTATGTGAAAGTGTTGCTTAATGTAGCATTTAGACAACACTTTATTTAGTAAACCCTTTCTAAAGTCCCCTTTAGGCAGCGCTTTTTTATATTACAAGCGCTTTCTAAAGTCTGTCTATAACAACGCTTTCACTTTAGACAGCGCTAAGCACTGTGTAATATATTTTATTGTTCACTTTTTTTATGTTTTAGGCAACGCTTTCTCTAAAAGCTCTTTCTAAAGTCCCTTTTAGGCAGCGCTTTGTACGTCACAAGCACTTTTGTATGCATCCCTTTAGGCAACGCTTCCTTTAAAAGCGCTTTCTATTCCCAAATATAGGCAACGCTTTTTTGCTTATAGCGCTGTCTAATATTCACAGATTTTTTAATATATTCAACTTATATTTTAGGCACCCTGTACAAATAATCACTTAAAATTTAAGCGTTCTCTTTCAAATTTGTACCAGATTTCATAAATTTACAGCTTCAATGCACCAAATATATATATATATATATATATATATATATATATATATATATATATATATATATATATATATATATATATATATATATATATATATATATATATATATATATATATATATATATATATATATATATATATATATATATAAATTTACATATTTATATATACAACTTTATAATCAAATATTACTATCTTCTAGAGTTGTTATCTTCTTTATTATCTTTTCTACAAACAACAAAAATGAAGAATCCTAAATGAACTTGTTATCTATATATCTTCTACATGTGCACCTACTTGAAACAAAACCAACAAAGGCATATATATCATAACCAAGCTATATAACACTTAAATCTTATAACTATTATAAGTTAACACAGATCAATGTAACAAAAACAAATCAAGAATCCGTTATAACTCACCATTAAAAATTCCCCGATTTATACTATGATACAAACAAAATATTATTTGAATTTAAATCCAATACCATCCTAACTAAGCTTCCACATAACAACAACAACAATGCAACACAATTTAACACACTAATGACGACATAGTATCTCATTAAAACTCAAACTTATATATACTCAAAATTCTCATCAATAAAAGTGTCACAATACCTTATAAAATTCTCATCTCAATAATGTATTGACACCAATTCTCCTTCATTTCGTCCAATTGATCTTTCGAGTAAGTAGATGACTTGTATTCATCAAAGTACTACATAATATAACATAATATGATTTAGTTAAAACTAATTAATTAGATGAAATGTGTTAAATATATTAAAATAAATCACAAGTTAGAAACTCATACCATGGTTGGAATCTCTATTTGATTCAAAAGAATAATTTCTTTCATAAACCTCAACATGAAATAACTGTAATCTATACCATTACACTGACGAAGACACTACACATGGAAAAATACGAATATATATATATATATATATATATATATATATATATATATATATATATATATATATATATATATATATATATATATATATATATATATATATATATATATATATATATATATATATATATATATATATATATATATATATATATCAGGATATATAATTTAACTTATTTTATCAAGAAGCATCACGAATGTAATCAAAATTGTAAAAATATACCTGCACTCTGATCCATGTAATGTTGTTTGCTTTACTCTTTGGTACTTGAGTATCTCTTTGTGATCGAAATTTTTTATAACTCTAACAAAATATAAATGAATATTTAGAACAATCTCACATAAAATATAAATAAATATACAAATAAAGATTTAGAACAATATAACTTAGGTATCAACCATCTCCTTCATATTTGGGTGTTTTGTCCAATCACCTTCTAACGAATCCAAATAATATACAATTTGTCTTATTGGATTAATCGCAACCAACAACCAGTGTCCACTGTAAGATTAACAAAGGTTAGATGGAAACTTTCTACAGAACGTTAAAACACGAAAAATTATAATAGATGAAGTTTGAATGAAAATCTTATCCATTTCCAGTATTAAACGGAAAAAATAATTTTTTATGTATCTTTGTTGGCCATAAATGTACAGACAAAGTACTCTTCGACTTCATCTGGTCTTTGTTTGATTAGTAGTGAAATGATATAGTTTGGAGATAAGAAACAGAATCTTTGGTCCAATTGATGCGGGCGCATCAAGTTGGCGTACATGAAACTTAAATAAAAATACCATTAACATTAAGACCATTCATTGAAAGGAGTAGATAAATTGTTAAATTAATTAAATAAAGTTGATCAGAGTATACCCGATGTATATATTGATAATACCGAGGCCTAATTCTTCATGTTTAAGAACTTGATCCATATCCTCTTTACTTATTGTTTTATAATACGAAAAACCAAAAATAGCTTCCTCCATAGGTATGTTACGAGCACATCCGTTAGCCAAATCTGATATTCTTATTAATTTCTGAAGGCAAGACCTATACTGAGAAGTAGGATTTTTTCTAGCCGCGGACTTTGCAACATCCTTTTTTTGTATGGACATGTTGCCAATTTCAGACTTCTTACTCATATTGACTTATTTCATCTCCTTAATATGAATCTAAAGATCAAATGCATATAAGTTAGGTGAAGTATAAGATCGTGAATTAACTTTTTCTATGTATAATATATATCAATTTACCTCTTTTTTGGATGCAACTAACTCGGTTTTCCGTGTAATCCCTTTATCTTTTGATTTGGATTTTGTAGGAGTCTAACATTACCATGAAAAAAATGTACGTTAAATGGTCGTAAAAAAATTGAATACTCAAATGTCCATAATGGTTTTCAACATACCTCATTATCTATGCAAATGAGGTTTGATGGCCATGCAACGTACGATCCTATTGCCTCTCCCACCAATGTTACATCTGAAATATCGTCATGCAAAGGTAATGGCGCATCCCTCTCTAAAGCAATATCAATTGATACTTTCAAAAATCCAACAAGGAGTGGTTTATGGTGAAGTACTTCTCCCAAGGTGTTATGCACTTTTCCCTTTCCAGCCATGCGATAAGTCAGTGACGATAAATATAGCTGACAAGGTGAAATGCCCTAAACCAATAATAAATATGAAATTGTTAATGTGTATATATGTCACTTAAAAAAATTATTCTAATTCATAATAATATATATTACCTCGGGAATTTTCTATTGAAAATCATAATTGATACTATCTTTGTCACTAGTATCATTGAACCCTGAACCTTACCTTTCTGACATGTATCTTTCTTTGTCCTTTTCCAACTCACAAACTTTAGTTTTTATTTTTTCTCTCTTCTATCACTTCTTTATTGCTATGAACTTTCCTCTTTTGATGGTTACCCAAAGATGTTTGAGTCACCCCGAATCTCTTACCCCTTACCGGTATACTCAAGAGAATTTAATACTCGATTAAGTATGCTCCTGCAATCACGGTCTTCATCTTGAGTTAAAGATTGAGATAGATTCTCATGAAACTCATATGCATATCAAAATAAATTAGTGGTGATTAAAACGCATAAATTCTTTATGCTAATAAACTTTTGATTTAATTAAAGAAATATTGATATACTTACACATTGCTCATAAATTTGAAGCACATCTTCCTTAACCACTCCATCCTTACCCACTCGGGCAGCCTTCCACAGAACATGTTCCAGAAGAGATGTTTCTTGACTTTTCTACTCTTCTAACTACACATTAAGAGAAATAATAAAATCAATTGTAACACATGATGAACAAATATATCATAGCATGTATATATACTTATCAATCTTTGTTGTAAGCGTGCATATCCCATACCTCTTTTTCTGTATGGATACGGGGGACTTGATGCTCGTTGGTGATTCACGATATGTTTGTGATGTATTGCATAAACATAATAGAAACCACAGCATCGCATGCCAAATTCCTCACACAAAAATCAGTTCCAACCACCTGTATCCTTAAAAATACAAATGTAAATTATAAAGAAACATGTCAATTATTATAACCTCTATTATACTTACAAACACAAGGCCCTAGCTACGAACCAAATTTGAATGATATTATTGTTAATAACAAAACCTCATAACTCTTTTGAACTGCCAGTGTTGAACAGAGCTGTTTCACTCAATTGTTATCTCTTATATTTACTGTTCAATGATAACAATAACAACAAATAACAAAATATCACCATTGTTTCTCTCTCGGTTCAGTGGCTAAAAACAAAATTTCACCCGTGTCATGCTCGCGGTTATGACTCGATACAGAAATAATGACAAGCAACGATAACAACAAACTCTTATGGCATCCCTGTTTTTATTCTCACGATTTCAACAACTACAACAATATATTTGAGGAAAAGAAAAGAGAACTTACAAGGTTATGAATCGTTGTTGCAAAGAAATCATGTTGAAGGTATGACGGTTAATGAACAAAGGTTGCAGAGAAATTTGAGAGAAATCACGTTGAAGGTCCGACAGTTAATGAATGAAGGTTGTAGAGAAATTTGAGAGAAATCGTGTTGAAGGTTCGAAATAGAGATTCGCGTTGCAGAGAAATCTGTTTTGAGAGAATAACGAACACCTTTGAGTTTTAGGGTTTTCGTTTTTTTAAATTTAGAAATAACACATTAATGACCTTAGGCAGCACTTTGTAGAAAGCGATTTCTGATGTATTACCTTTAGCAGCGCTTTCTAATTAAAAAGCGCTTTCTGATGTATGCCCTATAGCACCACTTATATGATGCGATTTCTAAACACATCCTTTAGCAGCGCTTTGTGGGTATGTATGGCCTTAAGCAGCGCTTCTTAAAAGTGCTTTCTAAAGTATGCCTTTAGCAGCATTTTTTCTTAAATTTCTTTTAAAGCTATAGATGCGCTTTATAAAGGAAGCCTTTAGTAGTGCTTTAGGCCTATGACAATGTTATCTACTATTGGGCCTATAGAAACACTTTGAGTTTAGGCAACGCTTTCTAGAATTATATTTTTATTTCAACTTTAATTTACCTTAGGGAACACTTCCTAAAGCGTGGCTTAGGCAGCGCTTTTTCTTAACTTTAGGCAGCGCTTTTTTCCAAAGTGTTGTCTAATGTATATAGTTTTAGAATTTCAAATTTTATCGGGACATATAGTAGTGCTTTGGTATATAAACGTTGTTTAAAGTGCACTTCCTAAAAGTTGCTTGGGCGTAGTGTTGTTTGGTTAGAAGAAATCATCTTCTTCAAAATGTTAGCCAATATGTAAGTTAATACTTTGGCAACCAACTTGTAGAAGGATCCCATCATAGAAATAAGGTAGAAGTCATCTAATTGAGAAGGGCACTCAACTTTCATACTCAAGGTCACAAAATAGGAGGAAAAATTCATGGGAAAAGAAGTTTAGATCTAAAACTTGGAATACAAAATCTTCATATCCTCCCTCAAGAGATACCAAAATATAAAAACAAAAAACAAAATTTAACCCATAAGGTCCTACATTCTTATTCTCATTGCAAAGTGTTGTACCCCAATTTTTCCCCTAAGATTCCTCTATCATCTTATACCATCACAATGCAATCAAATCACAAATTAGAGTTTGGGGTTTTTCTCCTACTGCATCCTATCTTAGGGTTTGCCTATGAGAATCACCAAGCACCTCGAAGCACTTTTATTTGTATATCTTGTACTTGTATTCTTCTAACTAACCTCAAAGTGTGTATATTTTTTCCCTTGGAATATAATCTTGTAGGTCATGGCACAATTGCAGTCATCTCACCATCTCCTAGCACAGATGATCAAAACTAGGGTTTGGAGTTTAATCAGGAGATCTCTGTATTTTTTGGAAATTCTTGATCTGATACTTATCTACGTAGTCATGAGCATCTATCATTGGATGTTAGATCATCAATTTTGGCTTGAAAGGGTTCAATTGATGAAAAGGGGTAAAATGGTCATTTTCTCAAAAGACAGTCAAAATCAGTTGTTGACCTAGTGAACTTTTGGTCAACCATCAATTCAACATCCCTATTCTCATTTTTCATGGTCAATAATGCAAAAATATCAAGAGGAAGTATGAATTGGAGTTAACTTGTCAATGAAGTTATTTGAAGTTTTGAACTTTTTTCTAAGTATCCATAGGGCTGAATTTTGACTGGCTATAACTTTCTCAATTTTTATTGAAAATGTGAAATTTTATATGCCTAAAAAGAGGATTAAAAGTTCTCCAACTTTGTAGGAGTGGCCACAAGTCCAAACAATGAAAGGAAAAAAGTTATGAAACTTGGAAGATTTTTGACACTTAGTGAAATTTTGGTTAAAAATGCAAATGTTTGTCTTCTTCATGTCCATTTTTGAATGACCATTTGGACTCAAATAAAAAAGTTGGCAACATGAAAGTTGTAGATTGTAGTTTTCTCTCAATTTTTCATTTAAGAATCATCTCAAATGGTTAAGTGTAGAGAAATATATGGTGATTAGGATTTTGAGTTGAAAACTAAATTTTTGCCCAGCACAAGGCAAGTCACGCGCGCTAGGCAGTCATTTCATCAAACATGTTGTGGGCGCACATTAATCAAAACTTTTATATATTAAATGTTCATTATTTTGAGAAATGTCCAACATCAAAGTTGAAGCCCTAAATGTGAGGAACAACTTTGCTTCAGAAAGTTTTTCGAAATTCTCAATAAATTTTGAGATACAATTGAAAGAAGAAGACATCATGCAAGCTGAAATGTTTTTCCCAACCAGGCCTCACGCGCGCGCAGAATGCCCAGTAAGGCTTGGCATTCCATCAAGAAGTTTGTAAGCACACATTCATATCCAATTATCTCATTGATTCAAGCTTCATTCTGAAAAAGTTTGAACATCAAAGTTGGAGTATGTAATATCCTCTCCATTTTTGATTCAAACTTTGTGACATTTCATGCACCATAGAGGAAGATATAAGGAGGTAAAGGCATGGTCATGAAATAGAATATTTGCATGAAAATGCATGGTAATTTTTTTGTGCCAACCATGCCCACTTTCTAGCTCACACGCCTCAGCCCTGTTTCACTTACTCCAAAACGCATGTTCTTGCACTCTCAAATAACATAAAATGCGCAGCACCTCACACCTCACTCTCGCTTCCCATTTTCTCTCATTTTCCTCACTCTCTCATTCTTTCCTCTATAAAAGGCAATGTGATTCAACAATTGAAAAAAGGCAGTTGCAAGCTCTTACTCTCTTTCTCTCTTCCTCACAAAGTCAACAACACACTTCTCTTATTCTCTCAGACAAGCTTGAATTTCTTGATTGCTAGCTTAACTCAATGCTTGAGATCTTGCATACATGTTATTATCTGGCTAGACAATAGGTCTGATGTATTTGATTGGTTTGATTCGAGCTCCATTGATGTTTTGAAGTTTTATGCAAATCATGCTTAAGTGATTTTTCAGTGACTTTGAGCTCCAATTTCTCTCTGATCTGGCCTTGTTTTTAAAAATCTAAAAGATGCGTGATGTTCTTAGAAGTTTGGTGATCATGTTTGCTTTTGGAATCATCTCAAATGGATGAGTAATAAGAGAGAAATTGAAGCTGGAAGTTGCCTTGATGAAAACTGTTTTACACGCGTTTTGGGTTTGGTATGTTGGTAGGGACGATAACATGTTCTTGCCTAATTGAACATGGATGTATTTTATCTTTTACAACGCATTTTATTGAGAAAGGGTGTAAAAAGCTTCATATATTAATTTTCTTTTGTTTTCTTAAATTTTATTTTAATATTTTCTTCATTTAAAAAATTATCAAAAAAATTTTAAACTCATTTTTCAGTATATTTCCATATTTTGATTTTTATTTCATTTTTTTTCATCATTTTTCTTGATTTAATAAAATCATGTAAATAATTAGGGTTTTAATATTTCTTTTAAATCTTGAATTTTATTTTCCTATTTCTATTAAGTAAAAAATCCATAAAAAATATTTTTGGACTCCTCTCTGAGTTTAGTACTTGACAATATTTTTTGTCCAATTTTATAAAAATTTTGGTTACATTTTAAAAATCATTTGGACATAATATCTTTTATTTGCATTAATTTTGTTAGTTTGTGTAAATAATTTTCTATTTCTTTTTTCCTTTTGAGATGAAATTCAAGAAAAATATGCTTTCTGATCCTTTTAATTTCCTTGACATTTAGGTTATTTTACATCAAATTTATTTGGCATTTGGATCTAATTGGTTAATTGTGAATTTAATTTCCTCTTTTAGGGTTTTTGCTTGATCATGCACATTAATTGATTTAAAGTTTTAACTTCCCATGCCTATAAAATTAGAGATGAAGTTATTTGGAGTGCTTGAACATGTTGAGGACATAAAAATCATTTTTTTGGAATTTTACACCGTGATTTCATATTTTTCACAAATTATTTTCCAAAACCATCTAGTTTAAGGCTTAAACTTGCTAGTTTCCAAGTTTTCATTTCTAAAGCAAATTTCTACCTCAATACAGGGACTCCAAATTTTGTTTCTGACTTTTATAGGAATTTAGGAAGTTAGGGTTTTAATTTCATACTTTTTCAAGTCATTTTCATATTTTAAAACTATTTTTGACTTAAGATTGCATTTTTGGTTTTACCTTTGATCAAAGCTTGTAATTGAAAACTTTTGTACATGATTCTTGTTTGATTCTTGAAATAGCATGTGGTACTGACTTGGAGCATACCTTGAGGCAAATTCTTCAATATCATTGGGTCTTGGGTGTTGATAGGTTGATAAACCAAATCCATTAAAATGGAAGAATGATGTTGATGATATTTGAAACTCTAATCCCTTACCTCTTCATCTTATTCCCCTTTCTTATTGTATTACATGTTATAGGATAATGATATCTATATCATTTATCCAAACATGAAATACATAGATTTCTATTGACCGGCTTCAAAATAGGTGCGACTTCTACATAAGTCTACTTACGATTGCTTAACATAGCGCTAAATTTTATCCCGATTCGAGTAAATGGTCATTCGTGGCCCAAACCTATGTTTGCAAGCCCAAGCGTGTTAATTTGATCCCTTTGATTCAATAACCTTGAGATGCATTGTGTGGAGGCTTTTGTTCTACCAATCCTTTAATAGATCTTCATAAATTTTGGTCAACGCGGATCACTTAAACATCGTTGATCATTAAATGTTGCCTTGAGAATTCTTAAATGGATGATATACTTGAAAAAAAGAAAATGCAACTTGTTGTTGAGAGGCTTTGGTTCTACCAATCCTCTAATGAGTTCTAAATGCAAGTTTCAAGATGGTCATCCAACTAACCACTAATTATTAACCATTGATTTTACTTTATGCTTTTATTTTTATGCTTTTACTTTATGTACTATTTACTTTAGCATTTACATTTCATGCTATTTTTCATCTTTGCTCACTTGACCTTTTTTTCCCTTTTTGAAGATACTTAATAATCAACATAAACCATAAAAAACTTTAATGATACTTGGACTATTTGGTTACTATCATTGACATTATGGAGTATTCGACTTCTTGGACTTAGGATTAGAAACCTTGGACTATGTTGGAGACCTTGTGACCTTAATTGATATTTTGTCTGGAGTTCTTGAGGTTTACCTCAAGACATTTGGTTATTTGTTTGTTTTGTGTGTAGGTTATTGTGATTACATACTTTGTTTGTAATCTGGAATTCACCCGTATACAACCGTTACTCTGCCCAATTTTTGTGAAAACTTAATACACTTGAAGTTTGGTTCTCTCAAGAGGTCTAGTATGTTTGCTTGCTTGGTTTCAATCCAAATAATAGGAATTATATCTTGACTCATAATGTCAAGTATTGTCTTCTTGTTGGTTAGATGGTTCTTCTCCTTAGCTTTTACCTCATACTTTAGGATAGTCTCTTCTTCTCCTCCCATCTTCTTTAATTTCAAAAATCTTCTCCCTCCTTTTGAAAACTCTTCTTGTTTTTTAAACTTGAACCACTTTCATAATAAACTTGGACCTAGGTCCATGCACTTTAAAAACCTTTTCATAAATAAAATTCAATCAACTTGATAATACCTTGACATTTTTTTTGTGAGAAGACTAAAAGTCAATCAATCTCATTTCAAACCATTTTGCCACTTTGGCTTTTACTTTAAACTTTTCTCAAAACATTATACTCTTGTAAATCCTTGTAGTGATGCAAACAACTATACTTCTACAATATGTAGTGAAGTGAGATATTTTCCACTTGGGTGTTGAGTGAGGCATTGTTGATTTTAAAATCCAAGCCATATCCTCCACTTTGAGATGATGCAAATTCTCCTTTCTCATAATGGTGGGTAGTAAGTATGTTTTCCACACGAACAATGAAAATGATGTCTTATCTCATAAAATTAAACAACACACTTGTGTTTTACAATTTTTAAAGGTGAACTACGTGTACCCTGATCCCCTATTGCACAAAAGGTGGTACATAGGCCCTAAAGGTTCACAACCGCGGCGGGTAAAAAAAATCATAAAAAATATATTTCTTTTCTCACCTCCACCATCTATTTTACATACAACATTTTATAGCCAAAATATACAGATTTTACAAAGATGTTCCTGCAGAGTACAATAGATGTTTAGGGTGCTAATACCTTCCCTTTGCATAACCAACCCCCTTACCTTGATCTTTCCCCCTCTTTTTAGGTTACTCGTTCTTTTCTCATTCCTTTGGAAACAATAAAGTGCGGTGGCGATTTTTATTTTTGATCTGTATAAGTCTAGTTAATCTAATGGCTTAGTCTTAAACATTTCCACTGCTACGGAAAAAATGGCGACTTCACTAAGGAAAGATTGACCTCTTGTTTGTCCATCCCTAAGTGGGTTAAACCTATCTTTGTTTATATCTGTATATGTGCTATTGTTTGTTATATATTATATGTTGTATATCTGTTTATCTAGATTTTCCTGGTTTTCAGGGTGCTTGGTGATTACTTATAAGTCCTATACCCGGACTTGGGCAAACTTTAAGATAGTACGGGCGGTATAGTCATGCTAACTTTGAGGGAGTAATCCCAAAAAAGGAGGCATGAGATCCCCCACTCAGTGGAGGCCCCTTTGACTATAGTGTCGTTTACCGAGTAATCGGGAAGACATATTGCTTTCGACCTGGGAGCCTACTGAAGCTGAGGACCATAGATTACCTAACCCATCTTGGCCTTTTAGGTGTAGTGTGGAAGCTATGACGGAGTAATCCAGAAATAGTTGTCACGCGATACTACGCTCGGATGAGTTTTTCTTGAGAATATTACTAATTACCGAGTTAGTCGGGAAGTTAGTAATATCCGAAGGAAGGATGTAGACCCTGGGAACCTCTAGAACCTTGTTCGGAAGGTGATAACTTTTAGACCATACCTTATGGGTAGTACCTTCGACCTCATGCTCGTGACATTGAACCTATGAAACCTATGTTTGTAATCTTGTGTGTGATTATTGCATCATGCATCCATGCATTCATAAGCATCTTTTGAAGAAATTTTATTTCAAGGGACTTGAAAGTTGACCATTTGTGAATATCGCCAGGTACCTTTTGACCATGGATTCTGGGAAAAGAAAGACTGGAAAATACAGTTTCAAAGATCCCAAGATAGATGAGTTGATCAGTCTGATTCCCGAGATTGAGTGTTCTATAGATTTTTGGAAGAAATATGGATTCATCATTCCTCTCATGAAGATTAGGATGAAGGAGGGTATTCTCTCGACCTTGGTCCAATTCTATGATACGATGTATCATTGCTTTACTTTCCCTGACTATCAGTTGATGCATACACTAGAGGAGTATTCTTATCTGTTGGATTTACCTATTACCGATCGTGTTCCTTTTACTGGTTTAGAGGGTGAGCCAAAACCAAATGAGATTGCTGCTTTGATCCATCTGGGGAAGTCTGAGATTGAAGCCTATATGACTAATAAGGGAGGGATTAGAGGATTACCAGCTCTGTTCTTGTTGGAGAAAGCTCGTTATTTTGTCAGGATGAAGAGTACATTCGCTTTTAAGGCCATCTTTGCTCTACTTGCTTACAGGTTGTTCTTATTTCCTAATGTGGACAAGTTTATTGACATTAATGCTATCAGGATCTTCACGATTGGAAGCCCAGTTCCTACATTGTTGGGTGATGCTTATTACTCTATTCATATTCGGAATTCTTATCATGGGGGGATAATCATTTGTTCCACGCCTCTGTTGTACTGGTGGTTTATTTCTCATATGCCTCAGTCTGATGCTTTCATGGATGTCAGGAAGGAACCCCATTGGGCTCCTAAGATCATGGCACTTACTCACTTAGATATTGATTGGTATCATCGGGCTTACCATGACGTAGAGATTGTCGACAGTTGTGGTAGTTTCCCCAATGTACCTCTTCTTGGTACAAAGGTAGGAATTAACTACAACCATGTTCTTGCATGATGACAACTTGGTTATCCGATGAGGGATAAACCAAATAGTATTCATTTGAGTAGTTTCTTCATGAAGGAGGGAGAAGACCATAAGGAAGCTAGGGAGCAGATTGCGAAGGCCTGGCGTCACATTCATAGGAAAAGTAGGAAAGACTTGGGACCTATGGGGCTGTTTCTTTGGAGCCTTATCTTCAGTGGGTCCAAACGAGAGCTATTCAGTTGAAGATGTCGTATTCCTGGGAAGCACCTATGCCTGATTTGTTTGTGAAGACCACTCCTCCCTTATTGGATGATATGGAAGAGCTACAACTTGCTTTGGTCAGGATGCAACAGGAAAAGGACGCTTGGAAGAATAAGTGCCAAACTTTAGAGATTTCCTATAGAGCTGACTTGAAGGAGAAAGACGACTTGATTGAGATTCTTGAGAGTCGGGCTGTAGAGACAATGGAGAGGCAAGGGGATTTATTTTCCTCTAAGCCTCAGTCAGATGCTAGTTGCTCACTTCCTGATTCAGGTGATTGGAAGGAGGTTGCCACCAGATATGAGGAAGAAAATCAGAGGTTGAAGGCTCAGATTTCCAGTCTTACAGGGAAGCGCCAGCGAATAGAGTGATCTCCATCAGCTTTACTTCTCAGGGTTTTAGACTTTACTTTCATCTTGTACTTGGGATTATTGAAACTTTTAACCCATTTTGAAGTTATTATAATAAAAAATTTCAGTATTTCAAATGTGTTATTACTTTGATATTTGCAATGTGTCTATAAATCTTTAAGTCCCTTGAAATATTAATAATAAAATAAATCATGTGCATTGCATATCATGCATCATATTGCACATATTTCTTGCATTTATTATGCATATCCAGGTGTATTACCAAGCATCTTTACTTTGTTCAGCAAGCTGTCTCACCACTACAATAATCGAGCTAATTTCAGAAGGAAGATGGACAACTTAGAACAAGAGAATCGCGAGCTGCGCGAGGAAGTTTCTGCTCTGAAGGCCGGCATGGCCAATCTCACTGCTTTGATGGAATCTCTGGTGGCTGCTCAGAACCATCCACCGAGTGTTCAACTTCAACAAATAAAAGTTACTACTGAAGCTGCAAGTGTTCTTGTGTCTGCTACTCTAGCTGTTGTTCAGAATTGCATTCCTCACGGTTATCCATGGGGAATGCCACAGAACTTTGTGTCTGAAGGTTTTAATCTTGATCCTCAAGTTACTCCAGTTGTTCAGACTACTGTTACTCCTGCACCTCTTGTGGTGCATACTACTCATGTCGCACCTCCTTCGGTGAATATGGTCCCATTTGCTAATGATGATATGTATCGTCCTTTCCCTCCACCAAGTGAAGGCTTGGATCTCTATGATAGAATGGATGATTTTCAAAATCAGTTTAACAAGATACAGAGGGAGATGAAGGCCCTCAGGGGAAAGGAATTGTTCGGGAAGAATGTGAATGATTTATACTTGGTTTCGAATGTCAATATACTTGCGGAATTTAAAGTCCCGGAATTCGAGATGTACAAGGGCAACACTTGTCCTCATACTCATCTTGTGATGTATTTAAGAAGAATGTCTACCCACACTGATGATCAGCGTCTGCTGATTCACTTTTTCAGGATAATTTGACTGGTGCTGCATTGAAGTGGTATATGAGTTTGGACACCGTCGATATCCATACTTTCAACGACTTAGGAGAAGCATTTATCAGACAATACAAATACAACATGGACATGGTGCCTGACTGTGATCAACTCAGGTCCATGGTTCAAAAGGACAGGGAATCATTCAAAGAATATGCACAGAGATTGCGTGAGGTAGCCGCCCAAGTGATTCCTCCCATGGAAGAAAAGGAGATGACTAAGATTTTCCTGAAGACTCTGGGTGCTTTCTACTATGAGATGACGATAGCGAGTGCGCCAAGTGACTTTACTGAAATGGTGGGCATGGGTATCCATTTGGAAGAGGCTGTAAGAGAGGGTCGTTTAACAAAAAGTGAAAGTTCTGGAAGTACGAAGAAGCCATCCTATGGGTTTTCCAAAAAGAAGGAAGGAGATACAAATGCTGTTATGCAATAGAGGAGGGTTAATCCTCCTAGAATAAATTATCAGTGTCATCAACAAGTCGCATTAATAACTCCAGTTGTTGGTGTAGATCCAACCACCATTGCTTATCAGAGACCATCCCATCAGGGGAATCAAGGGTATAATCAGATAAGGGAGAGTTATGACCATATCCCTATGAGCTATACATAATTAATCCCGACATTAATTCAAAAGAAGTTGGTTCAGACCAGATCACCTCCCATTATACCATCACCGTTGCCTTGGTATTACAAGGAAGACCAAACATGTGCTTTTCATCAGGGAGCACCAGGACACAATGTTGAGAACTGTTATCCTTTGAAAACTGAAGTACAAAAATTGGTGAATTCTGGTATCTTGTCCTTCAAATATGTTGGCCCTAATGTGAAAGATAATCCTTTGCCAAAGCATGGAGGAGAAAATGCTGTGACCATGGTGGCTGGTTGTCCAAGCGACTTCTGAATTTTCAATATTAATTTGGTTAGAAGAGATTTGGTAAAAATGCATGCAGAACTTTGTGAATTTAGCTACTATACGCATTACTATGCCGGTTGTGCTATTTATAGTACAGATATATAGGGTTGTAACAAGATAAAGGTTGATTTACAGGAGATGATGGATGAGGGCCTCATCCACATAATCAGGCTTATGGCAGAGTATGAAGAGGAGGTAAACATGGTTTCTGGATGTCCTGGAGAGTTCAGAATCTTTGATGTGGAACATATGAATGAGGATCTTGTACAATTGCATGCTATTTTCTGCCACATGGCTGGTCAGGTAGAACATCAGTATGGATCTTGCCAAATTTGTTGTGGGACTCCCGAGGATGTTCAATTGAAAGGAAAGGTGTTCAGTTGTTATTGGATAATGGGACTATCAAGGTTATAGGCCAAAGGGATGATTACCATGAGGTTAATGAGATTGAGTTTTGTTTGGCTGAAGAAGAGTCAGATGATGAGTATGCCTCTGTGGATGAGTTCTTCTCCTCAGATGAAGATATGTTTTCCAGAGATGACTCTGTAATGAATGAATGTGTTGAAGAGGGATTAAATCTTATTGTGCCTTTTTTTGGTGCACCCACCCCTTTTGAAGATGAATATCATAGCAAGCCAACTATTGCTCCATCGGTGATTAGTTTACTAGGTCGTGTCCCCTACAAGTCAGACAAGGTTGTACCCTACAAATATAATGCTACAATTTTAGATGATGGTGTGGAAGTTCCCATCCAACCAATGCCTAATGTTGGAAATATTGTTGAGACTAGCAGAGTGACCCGCATCGGTCGTGTATTTGCACCAGTTTATCGTGGAGATGTTAGTACTGGAAAGAAAATTGTTGAAGATATTGAACCCAAGAAGGCAGTGGGGGAACCTAGTGGAGCTACGCTAGAAAAAGAAGTGGATGATATTTTGAAGATAATCAAGATGAGCGACTACAAAATTGTAGATCAGTGTTGTACCCCAAAATTTGCCCTCGTATCTCTCCACAAGAAATCACAGCTTCGGGCTTTTCCTGATTTTTTCAGACTGGCTCAAGAATCGGTCAAACAGACTTTTCTCGTCAGTCAGACAAAATTTAGGGTTTTCATTGATTTTAAAGCAGTTCAAGCAGATTGCTAAGGTTTGGTTGATTTTGGCTCAGGTTTTGATCAGGCGGACGTTTCTTTGACATTTAATCAAGAATCAGGGTTTTTGTGCGCGCATTCTCAAAAAGGATTAATTCTACATTTCTTCTCAATTTACTCTGAGATATGGACTGAGGCTGTTGATTGAGAATTTGCAATGTTTTGAGTTAATCAGTGAAAAAAGGACATATGGATGTTTGTTTGATTTGACTGTGCATTGTTATGTTTAATTCGGAACGCCGGACGTTTATTAATTATTTCTTTTTTCTAAGTCAGAATAATTGGATTTACTTCCAATTGTTTTAATTTAAGAAATTCAAATAATTAAGATAAACAATTGAAAAGAAATAAAAGGAATTAGCTGATAAAAAAAGGATTTTATTCATCTTTAATTGATTTGTTACAATTTATTATTTGAACAACTGTAAATTTATTTACATCTTTGTTTATAATAATAAATGTTACAAATAATTGAAATGAAATAAAAGTGCGTCCTAATTTTTTCTAAATCTTCATCCTCCAGCTACTACTGATGCTTTTTTACTCCATTTAATTTTTATCTGCAAAACAAAGAAAAGAAAAAAAGTCAAAAGCAGATGAAATGAAATTAAAAGCAGACAGAAAAAATGGACTCATCATTAAAAGCGATTGGCTGGAATCAGTTTTCCCTCTCTGCAAATCACGAGATTTCTCTCGGTTCACAAAGAGGGATAGAAATGCTTGCAAAAAAGTATGAATTCACAAAGTATATAAATTGCACAAATTCAAAGATTGTCAAACCTACTGCATAATTTCAAAATTGCCAAACAAACTACAAAATCCAAAGTCAACTAGAGCTGCCCAAAGCCAAAGATATCAAAAGTTGTCCAAAAGGACATGGAAAGATATCAAAGTACAAAATGTTGTCAACAAAGTACACAGAGAAAAGAAGTATGCAGAGAAAAACTAATGTACAAGCAAGCATGTTCAAATCATCACTTTCCAGCCTGTCACCTTTTCAGAATAAGTACATGATAAGCAATAAAAAATGCTTAAATCTAGAGAGAGAGAGAGAGAGGGAGAGAGAGAGAGAGAGAGAGAGAGAGAAAGAAGAAAGGCTTACAGGGCTGAGGCTTAAGGAATATAAAAGTAAAACTGTTATAGAACAGTAAAGAGAGAGTCAGAAATACCAAAGAAACACAAAAAGAAAACAAACACAAACCAAACTGTAACATTGAAAGCCAAAGCCTCTAAACCTGCATCAAGTCAAAAAGCCTCAAACTGAAGCTTAAAACAGGTTTCAACACAAGCCTAAGCATCAACCTGCATATGCCTTAAAGCCTGAACTGCCTCCAAACAGTATCAAAAACATCCTGCATAAAACCTTAAAACAGAAACAGCCAAACCTTGGGGCCTTTGTCCTAAACCTGCATTCAAAGCCTTAAGCCTTTAACCTGCTTCAGGCAAAACCTGAAGCATCAAGCTCTAAGCCCAAGCCTGTAAGCATTCAAAGCTTCAAACCTGTGACAAACACAAACTCGTAACCTGTCAAACTCCAAGCCATAACCTGCTTCTCACCAAAAGCCATAGCCTCAAACTATAACTTAACCAAAGGGCACTAAACCAGAAAAAGGCCACAAACTGTGTCAAGCCATCATCCTGCTTATCACCAATTTCAAAACACAGACTAAAGCTGAAACCTGCATAAGCCTTGATCAAAACCAGTTCCAACCAAGACTCTAAACCCTCAGAGCGACCTCATCATAGGGTTAGGGCAACCATACCCCAAAATCAACAACAAACAATATTCAAATCGATCTTAGCATATCAACATACAAGCATACAAGGGTTAACAGAAGAAGAAGAAAAGAAGCATCTCAGATAAGCATCATTGAAAGGGTCAAGCAAGCATATCAAGATATACTCAGATATAAAACCATCAAGGGCCATCATACAAGCATCCAAGCAGACAAGAAGAGGAAAGGAAGTGATACGAACTAGGTTTTCAGACATCATCATAAAACCTAAAAGAGGGCAAAATACAGAGTACCAGGGAAGGTCACAAAGCAAGCTTGTATCACTATCTCTTCGCCCTTGGCCGCCTGAAGCACCTCCGGTCCGCCTCCTCCTCCGTCTCCAAAGGTAGTATCCCTCCTTTTTCTTCCCATTCACGCACCTCAAACGATGATAACACACAGAATCAGAACAAAGTAAAACATTCAAAAATGGAAATCAATAAAAGCTTGAAACCCTAAATGCGTTAAAAACAGAAACTGTCACCTTACAATATAGCTTCGTTGGACCAAGGAGGGAAGAATGGACGAACGGTGATGCTTGGTGGCCCTAGGTGAAGTATGTCATTTAGGATTCATAGCTTGAGAAAGAACGAAGGAAGACGAAGGAAGATGAGCGCCCTTTGTTACTCACAAACCCTAATTCCTCTTTCTGAAACACAATAACTCAAACCCTTGCAAAATAATTTGTGAAACAAAATGGGCCTTGCCCCTTTCATTCGCCTAAAGCCCATTCTCTAAATCTGGCATGCACCCCCTTTATTTCTCTTTCTGCTTGTTTTTTAGTTTGGGCCAAAAACCTTTTTAGGCCCATTCTATCTTTTCCTTTATTTTCATTCTTTTTTTTTATACTTATAAACTAACTTTTTTTTGCTTATCATTTTTATTCTTCTTTTTTACAATTTAAACTAATATAATCTATTTTCGTTTATAAAAATTAAAAACAAATACCTTAACTCTTTTTTATATATAAAACTTTCTTTTATTTACATGAATATTAATATATAAGTAGGTTAATAGATTTTATCTAAAAACTCTTTTAATAAATCTTTTTTTTTACATATACATAAAACCTTAATTTTTCTTAAAACATTTTCCTTTATTTTTTTAAGTTTTGTATATAAAACATAAAAAAGCATTGATACATAAAACTTAAAACATTTCCTTTTCTTTTATTAAATTTTCTTGTTTGTACATAATCAACAAAAAAAAAGAATAAATACATGCTTAATAATACATTAAAATTCACATTTTCCACACTTGTAAATAAATCATACACTTACACAAATACATTGATACATTTACATTGTTTTATTCCTATACATTGATACATATTACATTTGAGATCGCAATTCGATTTGGTTGTAATTATTTGGACACTACTCTCCTATTAAGTCTCATCCCCATTTGTAAATATTTGTACCCCCACTCCCGGATACTTATTTGTAATAGCGTAGACTTTAAATTCCCGCAATTTATCACTTTCAAATATACCATGGTTAGACCTAGGGTTTGTATGTACATAAAATCAAACGCTAGATAACCTAATACAAGACAAATGCATGAAATCAATACACAATGACACTTGAACCCCTAGGGTAATCCCGCTTGTTGCCTTCCAAAATGGGCCACGTTGCATGTTGAGTTTCTTTGGCAAAACAAAAACATTTCAAATGATCATAGTCCCTCGATGACGCTTTCGAAAGTTGCCTAAAAATGATCAAGTCCCTTAAAGAAAAAATTGCCAAAGACACTTGGAACTATTGCAATCATGGTCTAAACGATGACCCGCGCCCGTCCCGTTAACATCCTAACACAAGATTGTCCACCAAATACAATGGTGGAACAAAATTGTTAAAAGGGTTAAAACATGAGAAAAACCTTTGAGTAAATTTAGGGGTAGACAACTCTTAGTTACTTGATCAAACTTGCAAAAACACTTGCCTACTTTTCAAAACCCACTTCACAAACACTTTCAAAACAAACTTTCAAAAACATTTGAAACATCTTTTCGAAAAGATACACACCTTTGTAAAACACTCAAACAAGAGTCATTTCAATGGTTGCCTAGACAAGGCGTCTTCTTCAAAAACATTTTCAAAACACACACACACACACCATTTCAAGCAATTGAAAATCAAAGGCAAGTGATCTAAACAAGTAACTAAGAGCCCATGGATAACCATGGATGAAAAGGGTGATAATACCTTCCCTTTTCATAATCTACCCCCCGAACCCATGAAACATCTCAAAAGGTTTTTCCTGTGCTTTTTAACCTTTCCTTTAGGATAAAATAAAAAGTCTGTGGTGACTCTTGCTAAACCGAACAAGTGCGAATACAAAACGCAAAACCTCAAGTCAGTTATCCCACCGTATCACAGAACTGGCGACTCTGTTGGGGATTGATTCAAAAGTGGGGTTACCTTAGGGTTTAGATCACCTTTACATTCTTGCTTTGATTGCCTTTATTTCTTTATCTTTTGGGTTCTTGTTTGGGTTTGTTGTAAAATCCTACACTCGGATTTAGGGCACCTTCTTAGGTAAATAGCAATAAAACTGTGAGGGAACTGTGCGGGGTATACCGACATGGTTGAAGCAGTAAGCTATGTTAGTGTGACATATTTGTGAGTACCGGTAACCCTTGAGTTCAATCAAGGAGAGTACGGGGCTGCTGAGTGATGTCGTGAAGCACTAACGAACTCTTAGAACCTTAATTGACCATCCTAGCCTTTTTAGGGGTAGTGAGATGACCGACTTTGGTGCAGTCCGAAGTTGGTAGATACTCGATACTACACTCATTGAGGGTTGTTTTCTTGGAATATTTTGGTCGCCAGTTAAGTGGCTAAACCGAAACAATGAACACAGAAAACAATCCAATGATATTGAGCTCCTTAGAACCCGGTTTCTATTTTAGGACAGGATGAGCCAACTAACTTCAAGAGGGTACTTACCTACAAACCCCATGCAAGCCTAAACCTAAGGACTTGTTTGCTTTGTGTGAATATGATTGCCTGTATATACACTCACTTGCTTTTGCATACATGTACATAACATCATGACATCATACCATAGCATTTTCAATAACCATTTCAAGGATCTCGAGGGTTCTTTTGATGCAAGGTTACATTGAACCAGACGTCTACCAAAGGGCAAGAGGTTTCTCCTCTAACAAATGCCATCAAAGATCAAGTGCAAGAACTTGAATCAGGGGCTATGACCCACTTTACATGGTGAGCTTGATTCTCGTGGAAAGACATCCACCGGTGCAAAGTTCTCCAATCAAAGATCAAGTGCAACAACTTGAATCAGGGGCTATGACCCACTCGACATGGTGAGCTTGATTCTCGTGGAAAGACATCCACCGGTGCAAACTTCTCCAATCAAAGATCAAGTGCAACAACTTGAATCAGGGGCTATGACCCACTCGACATGGTGAGCTTAATTCTCGTGGAAAGACATCCACCGGTGCAAACTTCTCCAATCAAAGATCGAAGTTCAACCTCTAACATTCTCTCGTGTTTATCCCAAGAGATCCTTGAAAGCATGCATCCACATATCATGCATTGCATAATAACAGTTTTTCCTTTTTCAGGTTTCCTTACTCTCCTACTGTTTATTTCAGTAGGAGATGGCTCTAGAAAGGACTGTCAAGGATATCTAGGACCAGACTGCTCAGCTGCAGGAAATGTTCTTAAACCTGTCTCTGGGGCAAGAAGAAATGAAAGCTCTCCTCACAAAGGGCTTGGTTCAGGAGACTTCAAATAATCCCAGGAGTGATCAGCTGGGGGAACTGCAGTTTGATTTGGCAACATTGAGGATCCAAGTGATGGGGCAACTGGTGGGCCAGATGGCTCTCATCTAGGATTTGTCTCAAAGACAAGAGGAACTCAGAGTTCTCGTCAGCCAACTGCTTCGGAACAACCAACTGGGGCAAACATTTGAGGGTGAAGAGCAAGTCACCACTCACCCCCCTTCCAGACAAGAAGACAAGGGGAAGGCTCCTCTGCTTGCTTCAGGGTCACAAGCCCACCAACAACCTCGCCAGCGTTAACGGGGTAATCGGCGTAATCAAAATACGTCGGGAAGACAGTTCACGGAGACTGACATACCGTCATCTCTGATACTGGAGCGCTTGTTGGAGGTCAATCTGACTGCTTTGAGGGATCCTATTCGGAAGCCCAATACCTCCGCTCATAACTATCATCCCGATGCATTTTGTGTATACCACTCCTACAGCCCGGGACATGACACCGACGACTGTTGGGCCTTGAAGGACAAGATTCAAGATATGATTGACATTGGAGTGCTGAGGTTCATGCCAGACGGCGAGATGAAAATCTTCCGTTAAGGGTTTCTCCACCTGAAGTGACAAAGCTCAAACTGAAAGAGTTTTGCTTCATTTGAATTTTCAAAGTTGTAATTTCTTTTGTTATTCAAACAATTATCTGTTGATATTAAACTCTGTTTCATTAATGCATTGCATATGTTTGTCTTGAATTCATCCATTCGTTTTCACTACTCTTGTGCTTTCTTTATGATATTTAACTCTTGATAAAAAGCTACCAGCCTTTAGAGGGAGGATAACGAAACAATACCATAATCTCATATAGTATGCTTTTGAACAGACCTTGCTGATGATGTACAGGCATTTCTTTCAATTCCCAAACACTGGAGTTATAAGGAAGATAATCCCTAGTCAACCCCTTCGAGCCAAAGAAGTAGGAGTTTTCTGTTCTAAACAATCAAAACCTTTGATATAAACCTGGAGCAGGGTAGTATCTCAGTTAATTCAAAAGGAAATGCGCATTGAAGTCGTAAACTCTCAGTTCGTAATACAACGAACGACATCAAAAAGGGAAAAGCATTCCTTCGGAATCAAAACATAGTGATGGTTCTCTATCACCTAGGCAGTCAATCTCTCAAAAAGAGAAAAGCACACTAAGCCAAAACCTATAAAGGAGGCTTAAGAAAGCTGGGGCATCCCGCTGACGGTAATCCCGAAAACAGAGACAGTCAGGAAAAAGTTAGGGATAACAAATCAAAATCAAAATAGAGAGGTCATTACAAATCCTCAACAACATGAAAAAATGTTGCAAAAGAAAAAGGAGATGATGACTGCCTCCTAAATTCAATTGGTGAGCCGTCACCCAAAAGGTCGTTCTAAACTCGAATAGAGTGCGACGCACAATTAACTGAGCTTTGGGTTGAAGAACATCACGAAGAGCGGGTGGGTACAAATACACTTTGAGCCTTTATCCTTTGTTTCTTAAACCGTGAACCAGGCCATGTTACAACCTTTCAAAAGTCCTAATTGAAGCATGGGTTAGTTCGAAAGCATACTGTTACAAAAGGTATCCTGACTCCTGTAAGGCTTTGCTCTAAATCTTGTGTTGACTTGTCTTATAAAAAGTTTTCTGCTAAAAAACGCATTTTTCAAAACTTCAAGACAAACATAAACTTTGCATTGCTTGAATATCACTGTTTGCATTTGGTTATTTGTTTGACAGCGAAGAAATTCATACAGCGAATGTTCGGAGGAACGAAAACCCTCTCAGTGAACAAATTCACTTCAAAAGGATGACACTTCCATTGCAAGTCTCCTATCAACAAGGGGCGTGACATGTCACCATCCAATTAACCTGGGGCAGTCCAGTCAAGATTTCAACAAATCTCTCAAAATTTCAGTGAACTTGGGGAAAGTCTCCTTCATCACCACTTGAGGCATTCGAATGTCAAAAGTGTTCAAAATTTCCTTCATCACCTGTTGGAAGATACGGTCCAGATGTGCTCCAGACACGGTTGCCATTTTGTCACCTTTCTTAAGTTCCAGATCAACACCTGTAACAAGCCAGGAAAATATCTGTGGACGACTGATTGTGGATTAACACCTGTAACAAGCCAGGAAATTATCTACATGAAGAGATTGAAGATCAACACCTATAACAAGCCAGGGAACCATCTTTCTTTCTCAGGTCAAAGACCAACACCTGAAACAAGCCAGGACAGTATCTCCTCGACCAACATTTCTTAAGTTCCAGATCAACACCTGCAACAAGCCAGGAAAATATCTGTGGACGACTGATTGTGGATTAACACCTGTAACAAGCCAGGAAATTATCTACTTGAAGAGATTGAAGATCAACACCTGTAACAAGCCAGGAAGGCTATCTTTCTTTCTCAGGTCAAAGATCAACACCTGTAACAAGCCAGGACAGTATCTCCTCGACCAACATTTCTTAAGTTCCAGATCAACACCTGTAACAAGCCAGGAAAATATCTGTGGACGACTGATTGTGAATCAACACCTGTAACAAGCCAGGAAATTATCTACATAAAGAGTCTCCTTCATCATCACTTAGGGCATTCGAATGTCAAAAGTGTTCAACAATTCCTTCATCACCTGTTGGAAGATGTAGTTTTACACGGACTCATCATGAAGTAACCCTACACAGGTTCCTTCTCAAACTTCAGATGCAGTTTTACACGGACTCATCACCAGGAAACCCTACACTAGTTCCTCTTCAAACCCAGATGCAGTTTTACACGGACTCATCATCAAGAAACCCTACTCCGGTTCCTTCTCAAACTTCAGATGCAGTTTTACACGGACTCATCATCAGGAAACCCTACACCGGTTCCTCTTCAAAACCAGATGCAATTTTACACGGACTCATCATCAGGAAACCCTACACCGGTTCCTTCTCAAACTCAAAAGATTCTTGTAATCCCCAACCAGAGAGCCTTCCAGAAGCTAACTCCCCTCAGAGTCAGGTTTCAAAATCCCCAGTGGAGCTAGAACTTCCAACTATCAATCCCCAAGCAGAATGAAGACTTTCATTTTCAGGTCCCCACAGAATATTCGAATATTCTCCAATGAAGATCTCCTCAAGACAAGAATCCCCGGTAAATTGGCATACAACCCAAGCTCCGGATTCCCCAACAGCGGTCCCAGAATTTCTCACTTTCAACAATCAAAAGATTCTTGCCTTCCCCTGCAGCAGTCAAGAATTCACTTTCCCCGACAGCAGTCAAGATTCTTTTATCCCCAACGGAGTTCATCAAATTCCCCAACATAACTTACCAATGGAATCCCCAGAGGAGCTCTCATCAAAACCTCAGAAAAGTATCTCTTCCCACAGAGTAATTTCTCCAACAAGTTTATTCCCCAACGAAATCATCTTCTCCTACCGGTTTATTCTTGCAATCATCATCCCCAGCGGAAGCGAAGAACTCTACTCTTCAACATCATCCCAAGATTTAAGTTCCCGGCATTCGTCAAGGATTTATTTTCCTAGTCGAAAACACATTCATAGACATTTCACATTTTATACACCATGACGCGTGCATATACGCATCATACCACACGATCTCATTTATTTTTGAAAACATCATGACATCATGCATTTCATACATCATGACATTGCATACAACTAATGTTTTGCCTTTTCAGGGAAAGGTCAATCCAAAGATGATTACTATCAACTATCGTAGTTCTGGATTCGATTCCTGTATCTAGCCAGGGCATATCTGTGAGTGATTGATTGTAGATTCGATACCTGTATCTAGCCAGGGCATATCTGCATGAAGAGTTTCCCGATTCGATACCTGTATCTAGCCAGGGCATATCTGTAGACGACAAATTCCAGATTCGATACCTGCATCCAGCCAGGGCATGTCTGTAGATGACAAATTCCAGATTCGATACCTGCATCCAGCCAGGGCATATTTGTAGACGACAAATTCCAGATTTGATACCTGTATCTAGCCAGGGCATATCTGTGAGTATTTGATTGTGGATTCAATACCTGTATCTAGCCAGGGCATATCTGCATGAAGAGTTTAGAGATTCGATACTTGTACCCAGCCAGGGCATATCTATAGACGACCAATTCCAGACTCGATTCCTGTATCCAGCCAGGGCATATCTGTGAGTATTTGATTGTGGATTCGATACCTGTATCTAGCCAGGGCATATCTGCATGAATAGTTTAGAGATTCGATACCTGTATCCAGCCAGGGCATGTCTGTAAGCAACCTTTGAAGTTCCAGATTCGATTCCTGTATCCAGCCAGGGCATATCTGTGAGTATTTGATTGTGGATTCGATACCTGTATCTAGCCAGGGCATATCTGCATGAATAGTTTAGAGATTCGATACCTGTATCTAGCCAGGGCACATCTGCATGAACAGTTTCCAGATTCGACACCTGTATCCATCCAGGGCATATCTGTAGACGACAATTCTAGATTTGACACCTGTATCCAGCCAGGGCATATCTGTAGACGACAATTCCAGATTCGACACCTGTATCCAGCCAGGGCATACCTGTAGACGACAAATTCCGGATTCAATTCCTGTATCTAGCCAGGGCATATCTGTGAGCAATCGATTGTAGATTCAATACCTGTATCCAGCCAGAGCATGTCTACATGAAGAGTTTGAAGATTAACCCCTGTAACAGGCCAGGAAATTATCTTTCTTTCTTAAGTATGCAAGTTCTCGCTAAGGAATCTCTTACGCGATCGACACGCAATTCCAAATGGCATTTATAAGCCCATTCTCGACAAAGTCCCGTCACACATCCCGATGGCATCTGTAAGCCCATATCCACAACTATCCATTACACTTCCAAATGGCATCTATAAGCCCATTCCCGACAAGGTTCTGTCACATCCCTAGATGGCATCTTTAAGCCCATCACCAAATGGCATCTGTAAGCCCATTCCCTCTACCGTCACATCACCGAGTGCAAATTTTTGGGCACTCTAGTGTCCAATCTCCTTTTACCTTCGAGTCGCGAAAGGCAAACTTGCCAATCTAACTCTTCAAGTTCAAGAAGATTGAACAGGGGCAACTGTTGTACCCCAAAATTTTCCCTCGTATCTCTCCACAAGAAATCACAGCTTCGGGCTTTTCCTGATTTTTTCAGACTGGTTCAAGAATCGGTCAAACAGACTTTTCTCGTCAGTCAGACAAAATTTAGGGTTTTCATTGATTTTAAATCAATTCAAGCAGATTGCTAAGGTTTGGTTGATTTTGGCTCAGGTTTTGATCAGGCAGACGTTTCTTTGACATTTAATCAAGAGTCGGGGTTTTTGTGCGCGCATTCTCAGAAAGGATTAATTCTACATTTCTTCTCAATTTACTCTGAGATATGGACTGAGGCTGTTGATTGAAAATTTGCAATGTTTGGAGTTAATCAGTGAAAAAAGGACATGTGGATGTTTGTTTGATTTGACTGTGCATTGTTATGTTTAATTCGGAACGTCAGACGTTTATTAATTATTTCTTTTTTCTAAGTCAGAATAATTGGATTTACTTCCAATTGTTTTAATTTAAGAAATTCAAATAATTAAGATAAATAATTGAAAAGAAATAAAAGGAATTAGCTGATAAAAAAAAGGATTTTATTCATCTTTAATTGATTTGTTACAATTTATTATTTGAACAATTGTAAATTTATTTACATCTTTGTTTACAATAATAAATGTTACAAATAATTGAAATGAAATAAAAGTGCGTCCTAATTTTTTCTAAATCTTCATCCTCCAGCTACTACTGATGCTTTTTTGCTCCATTTAATTTTTATCTGCAAAACAAAGAAAAGAAAAAAGTCAAAAGCAGATGAAATGAAATTAAAAGCAGACAGAAAAAATGGACTCATCATTAAAAGCGACTGGTCGGAATCAGTTTGCCCTCTCTGCAAATCACGAGATTTCTCTCGGTTCACAAAGAGGGATAGAAATGCTTGCCAAAAAGTATGAATGCACAAAGTATACAAATTGCACAAATTCAAAGATTGTCAAACCTACTGCATAATTTCAAAATTGCCAAACAAACTACAAAATCCAAAGTCAACTAGAGCTGCCCAAAGCCAAAGATGTCAAAAGCTGTCCAAAAGGATATGGAAAGATATCAAAGTACAAAATGCTGTCAACAAAGTACACAGAGAAAAGAAGTATGCAGAGAAAAACTAATGTACAAGCAAGCATGTTCAAATCATCACTTTCCAGCCTGTCACCTTTTCAGAATAAGTACATGATAAGCAATAAAAAATGCTTAAATCTAGAGAGAGAGAGAGAGAGAGAGAAAGAAGAAAGGCTTACAGGGCTGAGGCTTAAGGAATATAAAAGCAAAACTGTTATAGAACAATAAAGAGAGAGGCAGAAATACCAAAGAAACACAAAAAGAAAACAAACACAAACCAAACTGTAACATTGAAAGCCAAAGCCTCTAAACCTGTATCAAGTCAAAAAGCCTCAAACTGAAGCTTAAAACAGGTTTCAACACAAGCCTAAGCATCAACCTGCATATGCCTTAAAGCCTGAACTGCCTCCAAACAGTATCAAAAACATCCTGCATAAAACCTTAAAACAGAAACAGCCAAACCTTGGGGCCTTTGTCCTAAACCTGCATTCAAAGCCTTAAGCCTTTAACCTGCTTCGGGCAAAACCTGAAGCATCAAGCTCCAAGCCCAAGCCTGTAAGCATTCCAAGCTTCAAACCTGTGACAAACACAAACTCGTAACCTGTCAAACTCCAAGCCATAACCTGCTTCTCACCAAAAGCCATAGCCTCAAACTATAACTTAACCAAAGGGCACTAAACCAGAAAAAGGCCACAAACTGTGTCAAGCCATCATCCTGCTTATGACCAATTTCAAAACACAGACTAAAGTTGAAACCTGCATAAGCCTTGATCAAAACCAGTTCCAACCAAGACTCTAAACCCTCAGAGCGACCTCATCATAGGGTTAGGGCAACCATACCCCAAAATCAACAACAAACAATATTCAAATCGATCTCAGCATATCAACATACAAGCATACAAGGGTTAACAGAAGAAGAAGAAAAGAAGCATCTCAGATAAGCATCATTGAAAGGGTCAAGCAAGCATATCAAGATATACTCATATATAAAAATCATCAAGGGCCATCATACAAGCATCCAAGCAAACAAGAAGAGGAAAGGAAGTGATATGAACTAGGTTTTCAGACATCATCATAAAACCTAAAAGAGGGCGAAATACAGAGTACCGGGGAAGGTCACAAAGCAAGCTTGCATCACTATCTCTTCGCCCTTGGCCGCCTGAAGCACCTCCGGTCCGCCTCCTCCTCCGTCTCCAAAGGTAGTATCCCTCCTTTTTCTTCCCATTCACGCACCTCAAACGATGATAACACACTGAATCAGAACAAAGTAAAACATTCAAAAATGGAAATCAATAAAAGCTTGAAACCCTAAATGCGTTAAATACAGAAACTGTCACCTTACAATATAGCTTCGTTGGACCAAGGAGGGAAGAATGGTCGAACGGTGATTCTTGGTGGCCCTGGGTGAAGTATGCCATTCAGGATTCATAGCTTGAGAAAGAACGAAGGAAGAAGAAGGAAGATGAGCGCCGTTTGTAACTCACAAACCCTAATTCCTCTTTCTGAAACACAATAACTCAAACCCTTGCAAAATAATTTGTGAAACAAAATGGGCCTTGCCCCTTTCATTCGCCTAAAGCCCATTCTCTAAATCTGGCATGCACCCCCTTTATTTCTCTTTCTGCTTGTTTTTTAGTTTGGGCCAAAAACCTTTTTAGGCCCATTCTATCTTTTCCTTTATTTTCATTCTTTTTTTTTATACTTATAAACTAACTTTTTTTTGTTTATCATTTTTATTCTTCTTTTTTACAATTTAAACTAATATAATCTATTTTCGTTTATAAGAATTAAAAAAAAATACCTTAACTCTTTTTTATATATAAAACTTTCTTTTATTTACATGAATATTAATATATAAGTAGGTTAATAGATTTTATCTTAAAACTCTTTTAATAAATCTTTTTTTTTTTTACATATACATAAAACCTTAATTTTTCTTAAAACATTTTCCTTTCTTTTTTTAACTTTTGTATATAAAACATAAAAAAGCATTGATACATAAAACTTAAAACATTTCCTTTTCTTTTATTAAATTTTCTTGTTTGTATATAATCAAACAAAAAAAAGAATAAATACATGCTTAATAATACATTAAAATTCACATTTTCCACACTTGTAAATAAATCATACACTTACACAAATACATTGATACATTTACATTGTTGTATTCCTATACATTGATACATATTACATTTGAGATCGCAATTCGATTTGGTTGTAATTATTTGGACACTACTCTCCTATTAAGTCTCATCCCCATTTGTAAATATTTGTACCCCCACTCGCGGATACTTATTTGTAATAGCGTAGACTTTAAATTCCCGCAATTTATCGCTTTCAAATATACCATGGTTAGACCTAGGGTTTGTATGTACATAAAATCAAACGCTAGATAAAGTAATACAAGACAAATGCATGAAATCAATACACAATCACACTTTCACCCCTAGGGTAATCCCGCTTGTTGCCTTCCAAAATGGGCCATGTTGCATGTTGAGTTTCTTTGGCAAAACAAAAACATTTCAAATGATCATAGTCCCTTGATGACGCTTTCGAAAGTTGCCTAAAAATGATCAAGTCCCTTAAAGAAAAAATTGCCAAAGACACCTGGCACTATTGCAATCATGGTCTAAACAATGACCCGCGCCCGTCCCGTTAACATCCTAACACAAGATTGTCCACCAAATACAATGGTGGAACAAAATTGTTAAAAGGGTTAAAACATGAGAAAAACCTTTGAGTAAATTTAGAGGTAGACAACTCTTAGTTACTTGATCAAACTTGCAAAAACACTTGCCTACTTTTCAAAACCCACTTCACAAACACTTTCAAAACAAACTTTCAAAAAACATTTGAAACATCTTTTCGAAAAGATACACACCTTTGTAAAACACTCAAACAAGAGTGATTTCAATGGTTGCCTAGACAAGGCGTCTTCTTCAAAAACATTTTCAAAACACACACACACCATTTCAAGCAATTGAAAATCAAAGGCAAGTGATCTAAACAAGTAACTAAGAGCCCGTGGATAACCATGGATGAAAAGGGTGCTAATACCTTCCCTTTTCATAATCTACCCCCCGAACCCATGAAACATCTCAAAAGGTTTTTCCTGTGCTTTTTAACCTTTCCTTTAGGATAAAATAAAAAGTCGGTGACGACTCTTGCTAAACCGAACAAGTGCGAATACAAAACACAAAACCTCAAGTCAGTTCTCCCACCGTATCACAATCAGCTACTGCAGACTCCTTCAAAAATATCTATCTTGGCTTTTTTGATGAACTCTGTTATTCATAGAGAATCTTTGATGAGGGTATTGGACCAAGCTTTTGTGGAAAGTGATATGCCTGTAGACCAATTCAGCAGTGTAGTAGGGAACATTACATCATGTAATAACCTAAGTTTCTGCAATGATGAACTGCCCGATGAAGGAAGGAATCATAACATGGCTCTCCACATCTCTATGAACTGCAAGAATGATTCATTATCCAATGTGCTTATTGATAATGGATCCGCATTGAACTTTATACCAAGGAGCACACTTATAATGTTGAAATATCAAGGAACACCCATGCACCCAAGTGGCATTATTGTGAAAGCGTTTGAGGGATCAAGGAAATCTGTTATTTGCAAAGTGGACTTGCCTATTCATATAGACCCACATTTGTTTCAGATTACTTTCCAGGTCATGGATATTATACTCGCTTACAGTTGTTTGTTGGGAAGGCCTTGGATACATGAGGCAGGGGTTGTCACTTTGAATTTACACCAGAAGTTGAAGTTTGTGCGTGAAGGAAAAGTGGTAATTATAAATGGAGAACAAGCATTATTGATATCTCATTTGTATTCTTTCAGCATTGTGGAGGCGGATGAAGCTGTTGTTGGAACCCAGTTCCAAGATTTGTCCATTGATAATATAAGAGGAAATGAGAATTATATGGCTTCGTTTAAGGATGCTCAGCAGGTTGTGTGTAATGGCCATAGAGAAGTATGGGGACATATTGTTGATCCACCTGTAAATAAGAATAGAGCTGGCTTAGGGTTCTCTTTGAAGAATGATAAAGGTAAGAGCATGGAGCCGAAGTCTACTGCAGGAAGGTATCAAGACATCTTTCGTATCGGGGGTTATCTTCATCCAACTGTTTCCGGGATTAATGCCATTGTGGAAGATGAAGCAGAGCCAGAAATGCCAAATTATGTGACGGACAAAGTTAGGTTTCAGAACTGGATCACGATTGATGTTCCCTCTTGCATACATGTTTCAAAGTAATGTGTTTTTGTTAATCTTTTTGAAAAGCTTTCACTTTTCCCAAGGTGAAAGTATTGATCTTGTATGGGCTTATCTGTTTGCTTTGATTTTTAAAATCAATAATAAAAGTTGTCTTTGTTTCCCAAATTGTGTTTTTATTTTTTTCTTTTTTTCTTGGAAAATGGTAATCAGAAAAAAAAACTTTCAAAATAAATAAAAATTGCAACTCAATCTGCATGATCACTTGTTATATTTGTCAGTTTCTAAAAACAATCATAAATCATATGTGCAGATTAATTAAAAACCCGTTGAATACAATGACCCTGCACCCCCTCCCAACTTTGAGTGTCCTGTGTATGAGGCCAAAGAAGAAGACTATGATGAGATTCCAGAAGAGGTCTCACGTTGCTTGAGCGTGAGGATAATTCCATTCAGCCATATAGGGAGCCATTAGAAGTAATCAATTTGGGTTCATAAGAAGATCCGAAGGAAGTCAAGATTAGAGCCTTACTACATCCTGGTGTGAAGAGCAGGTTGATTGAGATGTTGAAAGAGTATGTGGATATTTTTGCTTGGTCTTACCAAGATATGCCTGGTCTAGATACAAATATTGTAGAGCACCATTTTTCGCTGAAGCCAGAGTGCCTGCTAATCAAACAGAAGTTGCAAAGAAATCACCTAGATATGGTAGTGAAGATCAAAGAAGAAGTTCTAAAGCAGATTAATGTCGGTTTTCTTGTGACATCAGTGTACCCTCAGTGGATTTCCAATATTGTCCCAATACCGAAGAAAGACAGAAAAGTTCGCATGTGCGTAGATTACAGAGATCTAAATATAGCTAGTCCAAAAGATGATTTTCCATTACCACACATTGATATGTTAGTGGATAGCACAGTAAAATTCAAAGTTTTCTCATTCATGGATGGATTTTCCGGGTATAATCAAATAAGGATGTCTCTTGAGGACATGGAAAAAACAATGTTTATCACACCCTGGGGAACAATATGTTACAGAGTGATGCCCTTCGGGTTAAAGAATGCTGGTGCAATGTACCAGAGGGCTATGACAACCTTATTCCATGATATGATGCACAAGGAAATTGAGGTATATGTCGATGATATTGTTGTACCCCAAATTTTGACCTAAGATATCGTCTCCTACCTGCATCATTACATTACCGTGTTCTGATCCATCGATTTTAAAATTCATAACTTTTTCAGGCCAAGAGCTATTTATGCTGAACATTAAATCATTTAATCGATTCGTGCTAAAATGATGTTTATTAATTATTTATTATCTTAAATTTAAATAATTGAAATTCGTTTTCGATTATTAGGTAGTTTAAAGATGTATAGATAATAAAATAAACATTAGAGAAGAGGCGCATTAATTGTGCGGACAGTATTTATTTATTACTCATTATCTTAAAGTTAAATAACTGGAATTTATTCTTAGTTATTACATAATTTAAAGGTTTATGAATAATATAATAAATATTCGGAAAAAAGTTCATTGGTCAATAACGATTATTTAATCATTTGTCATTCTAAATTAAATAATTGAAACCCTATTTTAATTATTATAGTTTAGAAAGTTATGGATGAAGGATTAAATAATTGAGGCTATTAATTGATCAATGATACTTATTTATTTATCTGTTTATTATTCTGAATGTAGATAATTGAAATTCGTTTTCAATTATTATTCGTTTAAAGAATTGTAAACGATAAATAAATGATTAAAGAGGAAGAAGAGCTTAATTGGCAAATAGTGTTTTATTCATTTTTTTTATTGTACAAGTTATTATGTAAACATTGTATCTATTACAATAAATTACAATAATAAATTTACAAAAAAAAAACTAACTAAAATGAAATGAAAAACTAATCTAATATTCCTAATTCTAAAAACTTCCGATACAATGCGTTTTGTCCGCTCACTTAATGTTACCTGCAAAATTAAAAAAGATATTAGAATTCGAATAAATGATTAAAAAGCGAAATTATTAAAGTTTCATCATTAAAAGCAATGGCCGGAATTAGTTACTCTTTTTTGCAAATCACGGGATTTCTCCCGGTTCACAAAAAAGAAAGGAATTTTAAATGAATGCACAAGTTTATGTTTTCCAAAAAAAATTGCATGTTTAAATTAACTACATTTTTTTCAAATCCCAAATGCAATTTCAAAAACATACAGCATAAGCATACAAAGCCCTGCATGAACTACATATGCAAGCATGCTCACGTAACCAATGCCCACACAGTAGAAAAACAAAACAAGCTTTTGTATTAAAGGAAAACATGCAGTTTAACCACATATGCAAGTAATATGGACATTCCATTTTCATCATTTTCTGGCCATTTGCAGTTTCAGAAAAAGTACAGCTTATCACTCTTTTATCAAAGCTATACTGAGAGAAAAAGAGAGGGAGAAGTGTGGGTTATACAGGCTTGGCATAGGCAGAAAAAGGATATACAAGACAAACTAAAATATAGCCAGTAGAGATAATAACATAAAAGAAGAATAGAAACAAATTGGAGGGACAGTATAGTGCAGAATGCCCAGGAAATCCCAAAGCACATTTCAAATTTCCAGCCTGTAGTGAATAGAGGAGAGGAAAATTGTTATAACATATAACAAAAGGGAACCAATATGAGGAGATATATATCCAAGCCTTCAGAAAAAACTTAGAGAAAAAAAAGAGAGTAATCAGAAAAAACACAAAGCTCAGCAAACCTGCATAGTTATCCCATCTACTGTCAAAAATTATTCCAACCATACACCAAAACTTTGCAAAATGGATTGAGCCATTCCAGCCAACATCATCATTCATTGTCAAAGAGGTATCAAAACAATATCACGCCCAAACAACCAGTTAAAACAACACCATCAATATGGCCTAGAAAGGACTCATACCCTGTTCCCATCAAACCTGTCCAACTAGCACATAATCACCACATTCATAACCATGTCCAACTATTATTCAAGCCAGAACATCATCAATCCAAAAGCCTGAAACGATCCAAGCTAGAACCAATTTCTAAGGCAACAGGCTAGGCCTCAGTATCAACATCACTGGCCTTTCAAACTATATTTCTCAAGCCAACATCATACCAAAAACAATTATTCAGGCCAACATACATCATACAGTATCAGTTTCAACAAGAAGAAGAGAAATAGTAGCAGTTTCAACAAGAAGAAGAGAAACAAAATACAGTACCAAGGCCAACAAGGAGAAGAAACAAAGTACAGTACCCAGGCCAACGAGGGAGAAGAAGCAATCACAGTACCAAAACCAACAAGGAGAAGGAGCAATCATAATACAATAACAACAACAAGAAGAAGAAATCGCGTGATACCGGTCACCGTAGCGGGCTCGCTTCCCTCTCCTCGCCGCCTGGCCTCCGTCGCTCCTAACTTCCTCCTCCGTCTCCGCCTAGGTAACGGTCCTTTCTCTTTTTATTTCTTTGAACAACCTCAATCAACATTAACAATCAAACATAAGAATCAATAAAGATCAACATAATAGAAATCGTGGAATCAAAATCAACATGCGAACGGAACCAAGCGTTAACGAAATCAATCACGTTTCTTACCGAATCCGTAGCCGTCCCGTTTCTCGTTCAACTGGAGGGAAGAGGAGCTGGAGTGGGTGGCCATAGCAAGGAGAGACATCAAGTTCAGAGGCGAGAGTGAAGAAGGAGAGGCGAAGAAGAAGATCGTGAAGAAGAAGAGGCGCGTCGTTTCTGCCTAACAACACAACCCTAATCTCATTGTTAAAAAACAATTAACCCTAACCCTTTTGTCAACTTATGGGCCTCACCCCTTTTTTCCCAGCTTAAGCCCACGACTTCTTTGTGCACCCCCCTGTCTTCAATTTTGCCTTGGGCCTTATCCCAATCTTTTAGCCCATATTGACTTATTTATTCACCTCCTTTTAATACATTTCTTTCTATTTGATTACCCCCCTTAGAATCTTATTAGTTTAAGTTTTAATCTAGTTAATCAAAATAAGAGATGTAATTTAAAACAATTTTTAATAATTGACTAATTTTATTAATTTAAACTCTTAGGATTTAATTTAGTAATCTTAGTATCTTTTAAAAATTAGATTTAAGTTAGTAGCATTGGGTTTTAATTTAATTTAATCATTAAAGAATTCCTAAAGTAATACTTTTTATTTATAATAAAAAAGACATAAAAATAGGAAAAAACTTAAAAATATTTTATTAATCTGTTTTCTTGCTTTATTAATATTAATATCAAAAATATATCAAAAAAAAGCTTAATAACTTAAAACTAAAAAGAAAACATTACGTCCTCGTTAAATAATTCTTTTGTTTTTTTTATCCTTATCTAAATGCGAAAAAAATTAAAATGTTTTCTTCCCGTTAACATTAAACCAAAAAAATCATAAAAAACGCATTATTCGCATCATTTATGCCATCATTTAGATCATCGTTATTTAATCGTTATTCGCATATTTTGTCCGTGTATTTATTTGTTTATTCGGTTTATGCTTAAATCCGAAGGAAAAAACAGTAAATTTGTTGACTTTATGTCCTCAAGTCTAACTGCGCGAATCTTCGCATTTCATTAAAACTTAGGATAATTTTTTCCTCAAATATTCACCCTTCTTCAAAATTTCGACCTTTTAAAGACTTATACCTTTTAAGCAAAAACTTCGACATTAGGTCGTCGTATCTTCAAAAACCCGTCCGTATCCCTTTTCGGCCAAAACGATTTATTTTCAATCAAGCGATCAATTTTAAATAAAACAGATATTTCAAAAGGTTCCTATAGAGTACTATAGATGCATTGGGTGCTAGTACCTTCCCATTGTATAACCAACCCCCGAACCATAAGATATCTTTTCAAAAATGCTTTGTATTTTTATTATTATTTACATTGCATATTTAGGGTTTTATTTCGCTCTTTTCCCTTTTCCTTTGGAAACAATAAAGCGCGGTGGCGACTCTTGCTTTTGTGAGACGAATTAATCAATAATTCGATCTCCGATTTTCCCAGCTACATTTTTTATCGCTACAGAATTGGCGACTCTGCTGGGGACAGATTGACCTCTTGCTGGTCCATCCCTAAGTGGGTTAAGCCTAATTTGTTTTATCTGTTTAGTATTATTTGATTTGCTTGATTACGTGTTTAAATTTAGGGTGTTTGGATTTTTTTGCAAAGGACGAATCCTATACCCGGATTAAGTAACACTTAAGGAATAGGACGGGCGGTATAGTCATGTTAACTTTGAGGGAGTAATCCCGAAGAAGGAGGCATGAGATCCCCCACTCAATGGAAGGCCCTCTTGAACTTAATATTTGTTTACCGAGTAATCGGGAAGACATTATTATTTTCGACCTAGGAGCCCGAGAAGTTGAGGACCGTAGAACCCCAACCCATCTTGGCCTTTTTAGGTGTAGCGCGGAGACTATAACGGAGTAATTCGGAAGTAGTTGTCACGCGATGCTACGCTCGGACGAGTTTCTCTTGAGAATATTGCTAATTATTGAGTAATCAAGACGTTGGCAATATCCGAAAGAGGGATGTAGACTCTGGGAACTCTTAGAACCTTGTCTTACAGGTGTGACTGAACCATTAGTACATACCTTTGGGTGGGCTTTACCCTTGACTCCATGCTGAATGTTGAACCTTTAAACCCCATGTTTGCAAACTTGTGTGTGACTGTTGCATTATCATTCATTCATGCATTCATCAACATCTTTGTAAAAAACTCGTTTTTCAAGGAACTTTGGAATGATTTTTGCAAACGTCTCAGGGTATTATGGAACTTGGAAGGAGAAATACTCGAAGCTTTAGCTTCAAGGAGCCCGAGATTGAAGAATTGAAGAGTTTGATTCCGAAGATAGAGAGTCCGACAGATTTTCAGAAGAAGTACGGGTCCATCGTACCGCTCATGAAGCGCAAGATGAAGAAAGGCATCCTCAACACGTTGGTTCAGTTCTATGATCCCTTGTACCGATGTTTCACCTTTCCTGATTACCAGCTGATGCCTACTTTAGAGGAGTACTCCTATATTCTTGGTTTGCCGATCATCGACCGTGTTCCTTTTTCTGGATTAGAAGAGGAACCTAAATCCCACGAGATAGCAACCATCACCCACCTGAAGAAGTCAGAGATAGAGGAGAATATGACTACGAAAGGAGGGATCCGGGGTTTGCGGCACAGTTTCTGTTGAAGAAAGCTCGTTATTTTGCTGATACAAAGGATACTGTTGCCTTCGAGGACGTGTTTGCTTTACTCGCGTATGGTCTTTTCTTATTCCCTAACATTGATAAATTTGTAGATGTCAATGCCATCAGAGTTTTCCTGATTGGAAATTCGATTCCTACGCTGCTAGGGGACACGTATTACTCTATCCATCTTCGAAACTCTTATCAAGGAGGGATGATTATTTGTTGTGTGTCGTTGCTGTATCAGTGGTACGTCTCGCATTTACCTGGGTCCGATGCTTTCTGGGATCTCGAGAAGGAACCGCGTTGGGCGCCAAAGATTATGGCTCTCACTCATTTCGATATTGACTGGTACAATCGAGTTTACCATGACGTGGAGATCATTGACAGTTGTGGTGCTTTTCCCAACGTACCTCTTCTTGGTACGAGGGGTGGGATCAACTACAACCCTGTTCTAGCGCGCCGTCAGTTTGGGTACCCAATGAGAGATAAGCCGAACAGTATCCATGTGAGTGGTTTCTTTCTTCAGGAAGGACAAGATCATCAGGCTGCTAAGAGGGAGATTAAAGGAGCTTGGCGCCATATCCACAAGAAAGGGAGAGATATGCTGGGACATATAGGTGCCGTCTCTTTGGAACCTTACCTGCAGTGGGTCCGTGCTAGGGCTTGTGCTCTCAAGATGCCGTATAAACTTGAGAAACCTTTATTCCCTGCCATCGCACCATCATCAGTTGTTATCCCTATCGCGGATGTAGGAGAATATCAAGGAAACCTGGCTAGGATGAAGTCCGAGAGGGATGCTTGGAAGGAAAAGTACCATATGTCTAAATATGAGAATCGAGTCCTGACTCGACAGCTGAAAGAAAAGAAGGAGTTGTTGCTTATTCAAGATGGCCGGTTCGTTGACCACGATGAGAAGCTTCGTCAGAAGGATGCCTTGCTGAAGAAGTATGCGAGTGAAAGGAAAAGAAAAAGGGAGGGTTCGGTAAGCGTGGCTCTCATTCCTAATCCGCAGGAAGAAATCATCGATCGACTGATAGCGGAAAAGAAGGATATGGAAGACTTTTACGAAGAAAAGATCAAGAAGCTCCGATTACAGCTGGTGTTTGGTCCGTCATCTGAGGATTCCGAGTGAGCTTTAGCTTTAGTTTATTTTATTGATGTCATTTTGTAAAACTATGTAAAAGGGCTTCATGCTCCGAAGTTGTAATTTATTGTTTTATTAAGGGCTTCATGCTCCGAAGTTGTAACTTATTGTCTTATTTTGGGCTTCATGCTCCAAGTTGTAATTTACTGCTTTCATGTTTTAAAAATGTAATTTATCACTTTATTATGGTTTTCATGTTGCGAAGTTGTAATTATTTGCTTTCATTAGTGGATTTGTTATCCCAAAGTTGTAATTTACTATTCCAAATTGTAAGTTGTAATTTATCGCTTTCGATTAACGGATTGAGTTTTTGTTGTTCCAAATTCCTTTACCACTGATGTATGCAAAGTTACTAAAGTTCCTTGAAAAACTTTTAAAATGAGTCATCATTTGCATCGCCATCATGCATCATTTCACATTCCACATCACATGTTTTCTAGAGTCTCATTCTTGTTCTTTTTCCACCGAAGGTTGTCAAGCTGTCTCACCGATACGACACTCGGGCCAATCGTCAGAGGAGAATGGAAGATTTGGAACAGGAAAATCACGAGCTTCGTGGGGAAGTTGCTACACTTCGTGCCGAGATGGAAAAGTTAACAATGTTAGTGGAAAGTTTGGTGGCTGTTCAGAATCAGCCATCGACTACGGCTGCCGAGATTCAGACTTCAACTCCAGTGGTTTCCGAAATTGTCACAGTTCCTGCCTCCGTAACTCAAATCAACTCTCCGCTTAAACACCAGATTCCGAAAGGTTTTCCGTGGGGAATGCCTTACAACTTTGTGCCAGAAGGGTATCAGCCTACCATACAACCTCTATTTCAGCCTGCATTGTCTCTTCCTCAACCAGAGACAACTGCCATGCCGCCAGTAATTCCGTCTGTAACACCTTTTCCGCAACCAATTATGACGACTGTTGCTCCTGTGGTCCACTCCGTGCCATACTTGAATGAACCAATTTATCCTGCCGAGCCCGCTGAAAGTTTGGGTCTTTTTGATAGAATGGAAGAATTTCAGGATCAGTTCCAGGAAATGCAGAAGGAGCTTAGAGCATTGAAAGGGAAGGATTTGTTTGGGAAGAGTACGCATGACCTTTGTTTAGTTCCGAACGTCAAGATTCCAGCGAAATTCAAAGTGCCAGACTTTGAGAGATATAAGGGTGATTCGTGTCCTAGAAGTCATTTGACAATGTACGTGAGGAAGATGTCTACGTACTCCGATGATCATGATTTGTTGATTCATTATTTTCAAGACAGTTTGACGGGTGCCGCTCTAAAGTGGTATATGGGTTTAGACAGCATTCGAATCCGCAACTTTAACGATCTTAGTGAAGCCTTTGTCCATCAGTACAAGTACAACGTTGACATGGCGCCGGACAGGGATCAACTCCGGGCGATGTCGCAGAGAGACCGAGAATCTTTTAAGGAATACGCCCAGAGGTGGCGTGAAATTGCTGCTCAAATCTATCCACCTCTTGAGGAGAAAGAGATGACTAAGATATTTTTGAAGACTTTAGGATCCTTTTACTACGAAAGAATGATAGCCAGCGCACCCAGCGACTTCACCGAAATGGTGAGCATGGGCATGCGATTAGAGGAAGGGATTCGCGAAGGGCGTTTGGTTAAAGAAGGGAGTCCGTCTGGCAATGCGAAGAAGTTTGGAAGTGTTTTCCCGAAAAGAAAAGAGCAGGATGTCAGTGCTTTGTTTCCAGGTAGGCCTAGGAGAGGTTACTCTCACGTTGCGGCAGTCACTCCGGCTGTCCGCCCAGCTTTGATGGCCCCAGCTCATCAAATCCCGCCAACTCAACCCCGGCCATTTCAGCAGCAGCCTCGACAACAGGCTTATCCGTTCAACAATCAGAACCGTTCACCCAGAAAACCGCAGTTCGATGCCATTCCTATGACGTATACTGAATTGTTCCCTGCTCTCATCAGAAAGAATCTCATCACAACAAAGCCTCCTCCTGTCGCACCGAACAGTGCTTCTCCGTGGTACAAGGCGGATCAATTCTGTGAATATCATCAAGGGTCGCCGGGGCACAACCTTGAGAATTGCTTTGCTCTGAAGGCGGACGTGCAGAGGTTAATTAATAATGGCATCTTGTCTTTTAAGGATGTTAATCCAAATGTTAGAGATAATCCTTTGCCTCGACATGGGGCAGCTTCAGTGAATATGGTGGAAGGTTGTCCGGGGAAGTTCCGAGTTTTTCAAGTCGAGCACATAAGAGAATCATTGATCAGGTTACATCAGAGTTTGAGAAGACTTGCCTTTGTTAGGCACCAACATGATTATGACGTTTGTGAGTTTTGTTCAAGAGAGGATGATTGTCCTATTGTGAAGGAGGACATTCAGAAGTTGCTAGATCAGAGAATTATCACTATTACCTATGACCAAAATCCGGAAGATGAAGTGAATGTTATCACCCCACAATTTAATTTGCCAGAATCAGTAGAGATTGCTTACAACAGTCAGGTTGCGCCTGTTGATCTTTTGATTATTTACCCACCTGGCCTTGTGCCTTACAGCTCAGACCAAGCCGTGTCGTACAAGTATAACGCCACAATGATCGAGAATAGGGTAGAAGTCCCCATACCAACCAGACCGTCTTTTGTTAATATTGCCGATGTGAGTAGAGTTACAAGAAGTGGGCGTGTTTTTGCCGCAGTACCGTCGAGGAGACCAGAAGTTCAAGTTAGGAGGCCCATACCGGCGGAGATTCCCGTAAGAAATGTTGAACCAAGAGTTGCGATAGGCCGATCTAGTGAACCTATCCCTCACCCTGAAGAGGATGAGATCCTAAAGCTTATCAAAAGAAGTGAGTATAAGATTGTGGACCAGCTTTTGCAAACACCTTCCAAGATTTCCTTGCTTGCCTTATTGAGAGATTCTGGTGCACATAGAGAAGCCCTGATGAAGGTCTTGGACCAGGTGTTCGTAGACCATGATGTGACAGTTGATCAGTTTGATGGGATTGTGGGAAATATAACTTCGTGTAACAATCTGGGTTTCAGTGATGAAGAACTCCCGGAGGAGGGGAGAAACCATAATATGGCTTTGCACATTTCAGTAAGTTGTGGAAATGATACCTTATCAAGTGTGTTGGTGGATACGGGCTCGTCGTTGAATATGATGCCCAAGACTACGTTGTCTCGACTTTCATATCCAGGTGCTCCTATGAGGCCTAGTGGAGTAATTGTTAAAGCATTTGATGGTTCCAGGAAGACAGTTATTGGTGAAGTAGATCTTCCCATAGTGATTGGTCCCCATACTTTTCAAATCACTTTCCAAGTGATGGATATCCGTGCTGCCTACAGTTGCCTATTGGGTCGTCCCTGGATCCATGATGCCGGGGCAGTCACCTCCACGCTCCATCAGAGAGTAAAGTTTGTAAGACATGGGAAGCTAGTGATGATTGGGGGAGAGCAGGCTATGGTGGTAAGCCATTTATCATCGTTTTCTTTTATTGATGCTGACGAGGATGTGGGGACCCAGTTCCAGGGCTTATCTGTTGCTAAGAATACAGTGAAGAAGCAAGGGGCATCCATCTCTTCTTTTGAGGATGCGCGGCGAGTGGTGGAAAGTGGTTCGGCCGAAGGATGGGGCCAGGTGTTGACATTACCCGAGAACAAGTCTGGGGAAGGTTTGGGTTTTCATCCAATATCTGCAAGGGTCAGGAAGGAGGTGGTTGTTCGTCCGATTCAAGAGGTCTTCCGAAGTGCAGGGTTTGTGCATCCTGAGGTTGATGCTATCATAGATGATGATTCCGAGGAGGATTTACCCGTGTTTGTGACGCCTGGATTGGTTTGCCAAAACTGGATAGTTGTTGATGTTCCTGTGGTTATGCACATTTCCGAGTAATGTTTTGTTTATTTTCCTTTGAAAAATTCGCTCTGCCCAAGGCGAAACGTATTTTGTGTCGGGCTATGAAAAATAACTCCTTTTGCTCTGCCCAAGGCAAAAGAGAAATGTCTGGGCTTTTTGTTTCAAGTATTTCCCCTTTAATGAATAAAAATGTTATTTTGTCCACTGCTGTTTTATTTTTCACCTTTTTCTGGGAAATAACAATGAAAATTAATAAAAACATTTTGTTTTATTTGCACAAATCGATTTCTAAAATAAAGCATAATCATGTGTGCAGATTACTTCATGACTTAACCATCGAAAACAATGATCCTATGCCCTCTCCCAACTTTGAATTCCCTGTGGTCAGAGCCGAAGAAGAGGATGATGAAGAGATTCCTGTTGAGATTTCCCGTTTGCTTGAGCATGATGAGAAGGTCATTCAACCATTTGAAGAACCTTTAGAGTTAGTCAACTTGGGTGATGAAGAGGATAGAAGAGAAGTCAAAGTTGGAGCTTTGCTTATTCCGGAAGTTAAGGAGAAAATGTTGGAGCTTCTCAAAGAGTATGTTGACGTGTTTGCTTGGTCCTACCAAGATATGCCAGGGTTGGACAATGATATTGTGGAGCATCGTCTACCGTTGAGACCTGAATGTCCACCGATCAAGCAGAAGTTGAGACAGACTCGTCCTGACATGGCTGACAAGATTAAAGAGGAGGTTCAGAAGCAGATCAATGCAGGTTTCCTTGTTACATTGGTCTATCCTCAATGGTTAGCCAATATAGTGCCTGTTGCAAAGAAGGATGGAAAGGTTCGGATGTGTGTAGACTACAGAGATCTGAATAGAGCTAGTCCGAAAGATGATTTCCCATTACCTCATATTGACGTATTGGTCAACAGTACCGCCAAGTTCAAAGTCTTTTCTTTCATGGATGGTTTCTCTGGTTACAACCAAATCAAGATGGCGCCGGAAGATATGGAGAAGACCGCTTTCATTACACCTTGGGGAACATTTTGTTATCGAGTTATGCAGTTTGGTTTGAGGAATGCTGGTGCAACATACCAAAGAGCCATGACTGCTTTGTTCCATGACATGATGCATAAGGAGATTGAAGTGTATGTGGATGACATGATTGCCAAATCGCAGACTGAGGAAGATCACTTGGAGCATTTGTTGAAGTTATTCCAGCGTTTGAGAAAGTACAAACTCCGTCTGAATCCCAACAAGTGCACTTTTGGTGTTCGTTCTGGAAGACTTATGGGTTTCATTGTCAGTCAGAAAGGTATTGAGGTAGATCCTGATAAAGTCAAAGCTATTCGGGAAATGCCCGCACCCAAGACGGAAAAACAAGTAAGAGGATTCCTTGGGAGACTGAATTATATTTCTAGATTTATATCTCATATGACTGCTACATGTGGGCCGATTTTCAAGCTTCTCCGAAAGAACCAAGGATGTGTGTGGACAGAAGATTGTCAGAGAGCTTTTGATAGCATCAAAGAATATTTGCTGGAACCTCCCATTTTGATTCCTCCGGTGGAAGGAAGACCTTTGATTATGTACCTGACTATATTGGAAGATTCCATGGGATGTGTGCTTGGTCAGCAAGACGAGACCGGAAGAAAAGAACATGCTGTATATTATTTGAGTAAGAAATTCACGGATTGTGAGTCTCGATACTCATTGCTTGAGAAAACCTGTTGTGCTTTAGCCTGGGCTGCTCGCCGTCTGCGCCAGTATATGATTAATCACACTACTTGGTTGATCTCCAAAATGGACCCGATCAAGTATATCTTTGAGAAGCCCGCCTTATCCGGAAGGATAGCCCGTTGGCAGATGTTGTTATCTGAATATGACATTGAGTATCACACTCAGAAGGCGATCAAAGGGAGTACTTTAGCCGATCATTTGGCTCACCAACCAATTGAAGATTATCAATCCATCAAGTTTGATTTCCCGGATGAAGATGTTATGTACTTGAAAGCTAAGGACTGTGAAGAGCCATTACCTGAAGAAGGACCTGATCCTGAATCCCGTTGGGGTTTGATATTTGACGGAGCTGTGAATTCCTATGGAAATGGAATTGGGGCAACCATCGTCACTCCCCGAGGTACTCATATCCCGTTCACGGCAAGATTGAAGTCTGACTGCACGAACAACATGGCGGAGTATGAGGCGTGTATTATGGGTCTCGAAGAAGCAGTAGATCTAAGGATTAAAATTCTTGATATTTACGGAGATTCGGCATTGGTGATTAACCAAATCAAAGGAGAATGGGAAACTCGTCATCCTGGTTTGATCCCTTACAGAGACTATGCTAGAAGGTTGTTAACTTTCTTCAACAAAGTAGAATTACATCATATCCCTAGAGACGAGAATCAAATGGCTGATGCTTTAGCCACTTTGTCTTCAATGTTTCAAGTGAATGATTGGAACGACGTGCCTACAATCCGAGTTATGCGCCTTGACAGACCTGCTCATGTGTTTTCAGTTGAAGAGGTCACCGACGACAAACCATGGTTCTATGACATTAAACGAGTCCTTCAAACTCAAGAGTACCCGCCTGGGGCATCCAACAAAGATAGGAAGACGTTGAGAAGATTAGCAAGCAGTTTCTTTCTCAATGAAGAAGTTTTGTATAAGAGGAATTACGACATGGTCTTGCTCAGATGTGTAGACAGACGTGAAGCGGACATGCTGATGCAAGAAGTACATGAAGGATCCTTTGGCACTCATGCCAATGGACATGTGATGGCTAGAAAGATGTTGAGAGCTGGTTACTATTGGATGACAATGGAATCTGATTGCTGCAAGTATGTAAAGAAGTGTCATAAATGCCAGATTTATGCGGACAAGATGCACGTGCCGCCGACCCTCCTCAATGTTATATCTTCACCTTGGCCTTTCTCTATGTGGGGCATTGATATGATTGGGATGATTGAACCCAAAGCTTCAAATGGTCATCGTTTCATCTTGGTAGCGATTGATTATTTTACTAAATGGGTGGAAGCAGCATCTTATGCTAATGTAACCAGACAGGTGGTAGTCAGATTTATTAAGAATCAGATCATTTGTCGATACGGTATCCCGAGCAAGATCATCACTGATAATGGTTCGAATTTGAATAACAAGATGATGAAGGAGCTTTGTGAAGAGTTCAAGATCGAACATCATAATTCCTCTCCTTACAGACCGAAGATGAATGGGGCTGTTGAAGCTGCTAACAAGAACATCAAAAAGATTGTCCAGAAGATGGTAGTAACTTATAAGGATTGGCATGAAATGCTTCCGTTTGCTTTACACAGGTACCGTACTTCAGTTCGAAGGTCAACAGGTGCAACTCCATTTTCCCTAGTTTACGGTATGGAAGCAGTACTCCCCGTGGAGGTTGAGATTCCGTCTTTGAGAGTGTTGATGGAAGCTAAACTTTCTGAGGCTGAATGGTGTCAAAGCAGATACGATCAGTTGAATCTGATCGAAGAAAAGAGATTGACAGCGTTATGTCACGGTCAGTTGTACCAGCAAAGGATGAAGAAGGCTTTTGATAAGAAGGTTCGACCGCGCGAGTTCAGAGAAGGTGACCTTGTACTCAAGAAAATATTATCTTTCCAACCCGATTCTAGGGGCAAGTGGGCTCCGAATTATGAAGGACCGTATGTTGTTAAGAAAGTTTTCTCTGGAGGTGCCATGATTCTCACCAATATGGACGGTGAAGACCTTCCACGTCCCATGAACGCCGATGCAGTCAAGAAGTATTTCGCTTAGGCAAATTTCTGGTCAAATCAGTTTCAGCATCTGAACACATTCTGGAATTCAAAGTTGTTAGGGAGAATAGCGATCAGTGTTTTTGTATGACCTGTTATTTCATGTATTATTTCCCCAAGCTTTTGTAAATCGTTGGAGTCGCATTGTTAGCGAACAACCTCTTATTAATGAAATTTGAGCATTTAACTTTTGTGGGCAAAATTTTAATTTTTACGGAAATATTTGAAACAAAGTATTCTTATTTTTTTTAATATGTCGCGAATCATGAAAGGAATATTAACAGTCGTTCCGAGGACGGTCAAGGCATGAAATGCAAAGCAGTACAGTAGTTTATCCTTGCATGATGAGCATGTTTTATTTCAAATCGCCATGAGGTGTTGGTTGTGTAAACTTGTGGTTCTAGTGGTACTAAGTTTGGTGACCCCCCAGCTTTTCCAGTTGAGCATTGTTTTGGCTATCTCTAGTTGGGCGATTTCCGAAGTTTGGTACGTTTTGTCTCATACCGTGATCTATTGGTGTTAGAAGATTGGATTTGGATACTTTTCTCCTCAAAAGAGTTTCATTTATCTTCCGTCTTTTCGAGATTGGCCGAGTATCTATTGTGCTGTGATGTCTTGTTTATCTCCAAGATATTCCATCTGTCTGTTTTGTCAGCATAACATTCATTTATTCATTTACACTCATATCAGCATGCATATCCACATTTTCCGTTGATTTTGAGTCGTACTTTGTTTGTTCGAACAACGTACATATGTTCTTTCCAGGTAGAAAGTCAGCTTAGGTAGAAAATGTGTTTCTTTTTCTAAATTCCCCAACTGAGCTAATCCCCATGGATGATTTTGGTTTAGCCTACCTTGCCCATTTCTGAATACGATGAATTCCCCAATTGAGTTACTTTCTCATCGGGTGGAGTCTTGTTTGACTGTGTTCTCTCTGGTTTATTCCTAGATGAAGTTGTTGCCTCTTGTATAGGCTATCTCTTTAACTTTCCTCAGTGAGTTTGCGACTTAGACGGTTGGTGCATTTATTTTGCACATTTAAGTATATTGATCTCCTCAGGAAGGATTGATTCAGGGTTCTCTTTGGCGAAGATTTTTATTCTCTGCTAATATCATCGCAGTTTCCTTCTGAATTATTTTGGAAAACGACAAGCGGCAGCTCTTCATGAGCAACTTGTACGTTTACTTGTTGAAAACGACAAGCGGCAGCTCTTCACGAGTAACTTGTATGTTTACTTGTTGAAGACGACAAGCGGCAGCTCTTCACGAGCAACTTGTACGTTTACTTGTTGAAGACGACAAGCGGCAGCTCTTCATGAGCAACTTATACGTTTACTTGTTGAAAGCGCCGAGCAGCAGTTCTTCATGAGCTACTAGTGCGTCATTTTATCTTTTCGAAAACGTCGGGCAGCAGTTCTTCATGAGCTACTAGTGCGTTATTTACTTATTTTGAAAGCGCCGAGCAGCAGTTCTTCACGAGATACTAGTGCGTCATTTTATTTTTCTGAAAGCGACAAGCAACAAACTCTTCATGAGTTACCAGTACGTTATTACTTTTCTGGAATACAACAAGCGGCAACTTCTTTATTTGAGCAGCTTGTATATTATCGGTATTTTCTTTGGACGACAACAAGCGGCAGCTTCTTTATTTGAGCAGCTTGTATGTTATCGGTATTTTCTTTGGACGACAGCAAGCGGCAGCTTCTTTATTTGAGCAGCTTGTATGTTATCAGTATTTTCTTTGGACAACAACAAATGGCAGTTTTCTTTATTTGAACAACCTTCGTATCTACAGTCTTATTACCTCAGCATTAACGAGTATATCTCTGAAAATCTAGCAGGGAAGTCTATTACGAATCGATACCTCCAGAAGTCGGTAATCAGTTACCAGCAATTTGATACTCTCTGTCTACCATCGACCTTGAGTTGCGAACTCACTGTTTTGGGATCAATAATCTGTTATGGCCTATGCAAGATGCTCTCTTTGTTAGGGTTAGAGGTTGTATTCCCTCGATTTTATTCGCTGTCAGGAGTCTGTCGTTTGAAGTCGATAGCTTGTTTCCCCAGTAATGTATAATCCATGCCGCTGTGTTTTGTTGGTGTTCGATTCCCCCCAACATTGTCTCGTTTCACACAATATCTTTCTCTGTGAGTTCGATCGCTGCATTCATATCAAACATGACGACGACATCTTAGGACAAAATTTGCGTAGTTATGTATTTAAGTACCTTCAATCTCGTCGAAACGAAGATTTCAATCTTCATATCTCCGGATAGAAGAAACTTAAATAGGGGCAGCTGTTGTACCCCAAATTTTGACCTAAGATATCGTCTCCTACATGCATCATTACATTACCGTGTTCTGATCCATCGATTTTAAAATTCATAACTTTTTCAGGCCAAGAGCTATTTATGCTGAACATTAAATCATTTAATCGATTCGTGCTAAAATGATGTTTATTAATTATTTATTATCTTAAATTTAAATAATTGAAATTCGTTTTCGATTATTAGGTAGTTTAAAGATGTATAGATAATAAAATAAACATTAGAGAAGAGGCGCATTAATTGTGCGGACAGTATTTATTTATTACTCATTATCTTAAAGTTAAATAACTGGAATTTATTCTTAGTTATTACATAATTTAAAGGTTTATGAATAATATAATAAATATTCGGAAAAAAGTTCATTGGTCAATAACGATTATTTAATCATTTGTCATTCTAAATTAAATAATTGAAACCCTATTTTAATTATTATAGTTTAGAAAGTTATGGATGAAGGATTAAATAATTGAGGCTATTAATTGATCAATGATACTTATTTATTTATCTGTTTATTATTCTGAATGTAGATAATTGAAATTCGTTTTCAATTATTATTCGTTTAAAGAATTGTAAACGATAAATAAATGATTAAAGAGGAAGAAGAGCTTAATTGGAAAATAGTGTTTTATTCATTTTTTTTATTGTACAAGTTATTATGTAAACATTGTATCTATTACAATAAATTACAATAATAAATTTACAAAAAAAAAACTAACTAAAATGAAATGAAAAACTAATCTAATATTCCTAATTCTAAAAACTTTCGATCCAATGCGTTTTGTCCGCTCACTTAATGTTACCTGCAAAATTAAAAAAGAGATTAGAATTCGAATAAATGATTAAAAAGCGAAATTATTAAAGTTTCATCATTAAAAGCAATGGCCGGAATTAGTTACTCTTTTTTGCAAATCACGGGATTTCTCCCGGTTCACAAAAAAGAAAGGAATTTTAAATGAATGCACAAGTTTATGTTTTCCAAAAAAAATTGCATGTTTAAATTAACTACATTTTTTTCAAATCCCAAATGCAATTTCAAAAACATACAGCATAAGCATACAAAGCCCTGCATGAACTACATATGCAAGCATGCTCACGTAACCAATGCCCACACAGTAGAAAAACAAAACAAGCTTTTGTATTAAAGGAAAACATGCAGTTTAACCACATATGCAAGTAATATGGACATTCCATTTTCATCATTTTCTGGCCATTTGCAGTTTCAGAAAAAGTACAGCTTATCACTCTTTTATCAAAGCTATACTGAGAGAAAAAGAGAGGGAGAAGTGTGGGTTATACAGGCTTGGCATAGGCAGAAAAAGGATATACAAGACAAACTAAAATATAGCCAGTAGAGATAATAACATAAAAGAAGAATAGAAACAAATTGGAGGGACAGTATAGTGCAGAATGCCCAGGAAATCCCAAAGCACATTTCAAATTTCCAGCCTGTAGTGAATAGAGGAGAGGAAAATTGTTATAACATATAACAAAAGGGAACCAATATGAGGAGATATATATCCAAGCCTTCAGAAAAAACTTAGAGAAAAAAAAGAGAGTAATCAGAAAAAACACAAAGCTCAGCAAACCTGCATAGTTATCCCATCTACTGTAAAAAATTATTCCAACCATACACCAAAACTTTGCAAAATGGATTGAGCCATTCCAGCCAACATCATCATTCATTGTCAAAGAGGTATCAAAACAATATCACGCCCAAACAACCAGTTAAAACAACACCATCAATATGGCCTAGAAAGGACTCATACCCTGTTCCCATCAAACCTGTCCAACTAGCACATAATCACCACATTCATAACCATGTCCAACTATTATTCAAGCCAGAACATCATCAATCCAAAAGCCTGAAACGATCCAAGCTAGAACCAATTTCTAAGGCAACAGGCTAGGCCTCAGTATCAACATCACTGGCCTTTCAAACTATATTTCTCAAGCCAACATCATACCAAAAACAATTATTCAGGCCAACATACATCATACAGTATCAGTTTCAACAAGAAGAAGAGAAACAATAGCAGTTTCAACAAGAAGAAGAGAAACAAAATACAGTACCAAGGCCAACAAGGAGAAGAAACAAAGTACAGTACCCAGGCCAACGAGGGAGAAGAAGCAATCACAGTACCAAAACCAACAAGGAGAAGGAACAATCATAATACAATAACAACAACAAGAAGAAGAAATCGCGTGATACCGGTCACCGTAGCGGGCTCGCTTCCCTCTCCTCGCCGCCTGGCCTCCGTCGCTCCTAGCTTCCTCCTCCGTCTCCGCCTAGGTAACGGTCCTTTCTCTTTTTATTTCTTTGAACAACCTCAATCAACATTAACAATCAAACATAAGAATCAATAAAGATCAACATAATAGAAATCGTGGAATCAAAATCAACATGCGAACGGAACCAAGCGTTAACGAAATCAATCATGTTTCTTACCGAATCCATAGCCGTCCCGTTTCTCGTTTAACTGGAGGGAAGAGGAGCTGGAGTGGGTGGCCATAGCAAGGAGAGACATCAAGTTCAGAGGCGAGAGTGAAGAAGGAGAGGCGAAGAAGAAGATCGTGAAGAAGAAGAGGCGCGCCGTTTCTGCCTAACAACACAACCCTAATCTCATTGTTAAAAAACAATTAACCCTAACCCTTTTGTCAACTTATGGGCCTCACCCCTTTTTTCCCAGCTTAAGCCCACGACTTCTTTGTGCACCCCCCCCCCCCCCCCCCCCTGTCTTCAATTTTGCCTTGGGCCTTATCCCAATCTTTTAGCCCATATTGACTTATTTATTCACCTCCTTTTAATACATTTCTTTCTATTTGATTACCCCCCTTAGAATCTTATTAGTTTAAGTTTTAATCTAGTTAATCAAAATAAGAGATGTAATTTAAAACAATTTTTAATAATTGACTAATTTTATTAATTTAAACTCTTAGGATTTAATTTAGTAATCTTAGTATCTTTTAAAAATTAGATTTAAGTTAGTAGCATTGGGTTTTAATTTAATTTAATCATTAAAGAATTCCTAAAGTAATACTTTTTATTTATAATAAAAAAGACATAAAAATAGGAAAAAACTTAAAAATATTTTATTAATCCGTTTTCTTGCTTTATTAATATTAATATCAAAAATATATCAAAAAAAAGCTTAATAACTTAAAACTAAAAAGAAAACATTACGTCCTCGTTAAATAATTCTTTTGTTTTTTTTATCCTTATCTAAATGCGAAAAAAATTAAAATGCTTTCTTCCCGTTAACATTAAACCAAAAAAATCATAAAAAACGCATTATTCGCATCATTTATGCCATCATTTAGATCATCGTTATTTAATCGTTATTCGCATATTTTGTCCGTGTATTTATTTGTTTATTCGGTTTATGCTTAAATCCAAAGGAAAAAATAGTAAATTTGTTGACTTTATGTCCTCAAGTCTAACTGCGCGAATCTTCGCATTTCATTAAAACTTAGGATAATTTTTTCCTCAAATATTCACCCTTCTTCAAAATTTCGACCTTTTAAAGACTTATACCTTTTAAGCAAAAACTTCGACATTAGGTCGTCGTATCTTCAAAAACCCGTCCGTATCCCTTTTCGGCCAAAACGATTTATTTTCAATCAAGCGATCAATTTTAAATAAAACAGATATTTCAAAAGGTTCCTATAGAGTACTATAGATGCATTGGGTGCTAGTACCTTCCCATTGTATAACCAACCCCCGAACCATAAGATCTCTTTTCAAAAACGCTTTGTATTTTTATTATTATTTACATTGCATATTTAGGGTTTTATTTCGCTCTTTTCCCTTTTCCTTTGGAAACAATAAAGCGCGGTGGCGACTCTTGCTTTTGTGAGACGAATTAATCAATAATTCGATCTCCGATTTACCCCGCTACATTTTTTATCGCTACAGTATGATTTCTAAATCCCAGACTGAAGAAGGGCATGTGGAATATTTATTGAAGTTGTTTCAGCGTTTGAGGAAGTATCATCTTCGCTTGAATCCAAATAAATGTACCTTCGGTGTTCAGTCAGGGATATTGTTGGGTTTCATTGTTAGCCAGAAAGGGATTAAAGTTGACCCTGATAAAGTCAGAGAAATTCAAGAAATGCCTGCGCCAAAGACTAAGAAGCAAGTCAGAGGGTTCCTCAGGCGTTTGAATTATATTTCCAGATTCATTTCCCACATGACTGCAACGTGTGAACCGATCTTTAAGTTGTTAAAGAAAGATCAAGGTTATGTGTGGACAGATGACTATCAAAGGGAATTTGAAAGTATTAAAGAATATCTGCTTGAACTTCCTATCTTTCTCCCTCCTGTTGAAGGAAGACCATTGATTATGTATCTGATAGTGATAGATGATTCCATGGGCTGTATTCTGGGACAACAAGATGAAATAGAGAAGAAAGAGTACGCCATTTATCATCTCATTAAAAATTTTAGTGATTGTGAGTCGCGGTATTCCATACTGGAAAAGACATGTTATGCTCTGGCCTAGGCGGCAAAACGTTTGCGGCAATATATGTTGAATCACACTACTTGGTTGATCTCCAAAATGAGTCCAATCAAGTACATTTTTGAAAAGCCTGCTCTTACTGGGAGAATTTCCCGCTGGAAGATGATGTTATCTGAATATGACATCGAATACCGCACTCAAAAAGCTATTAAAAGCAGTGTGTTGGTAGATTATCTTGCTCATCAACCAGTTGATGATTATCAGTTTGTGATGTATGATTTCCCCAATGAGGATGTGATGTTTCTGAAAGTGAAAGATTGTGATGAACCATTGCCTGAGGAAGCTTCTGATCCTGAATCTCACTGGAGCATGTGTTGTACCCCAAAATTTTCCCTCTCATTTATCAATAATTTTCTCATAAGATTTCCTTTGGCTCAAGACTGCACTAGGGTTGATAAGCTCAAGACACCTCCTTAAGCACCGATGACCAAAATTAGGGTTTGAGATTGCACAAGGATATTTGAATTTCCAAATCCCCATATGACTTCCATGGATCATTATGGACCCTCTAGATTACTCATGTCAAGTTTCAAGCTTTGGATCACACTTTTGCTCAGTCAATTGAGCAGTTGACCCAAAAACCAATTGTATTGGGGGAAAAGTCAATTGTGGCCAATTTACAATAAAACTTCATAATTTTTAATCCACATCAATATTTTAAACTCATATGTATGATTTGATCAAGTTTGTATCATAATTCCTCAAGAAATTTGATCAAATCTTCAAAAGGGCAAAATGGTCAAAATTATGGTTTTAACTGGGAAACAGAAATTTCTGATTTTTGACCTAGAAAATGATAAATTGGTTTAAGGCATGATATCAAGAGTAGAATTTGATCATTTTTACCTAATGACATGGCTCAAAACATTGCTCAAGTCCAATGGATTGACAGATGAATTTTCAGTCAATTGATTAAAGGTCAACTGTATACTAAAAAGTCAAACTTTGACTTTTTGGTCAAAATCAAAAGTCAAAAATTAGAATTCATAAAAGCATGTAAAAATATTAAACTTATTCATCAAGAAATCAAAAATTCAAGATTTCATTTTGAAAAGTTAAAATTTCTAAACTTAGAAATTTTTCTAAGTGTTGGAAATTTCTTATTTTTTCACAACTTTGAGCAAAATTTTCACCATGATGCAAGATGATTCAAAAGAAACTTTCATCATGAAAGTTGTAGATCTACATGAAATCTACAAAATTTCTTTACATAACTTCTTCAAAAATTGCTTGGATCTCAAGTTATAATTTTAAGAACACATGGTCATGAAACAAAACACTTAGTGAAATTTTGCCCTAATTTGGTCAGGATTTTGACCTAACTTCATGGAACTTTTTCATATAGTTCCAAGTGGAATTTTCAAAAGTTATTCAAAGAGGGGTTATAGAGCACATTAGAAGCTTTCCAAAATGTCCAAGAACTCCTTGAGATCATTTTTGAGTAGGGAGAATCGAAGAGATGAAGTTAGGGTTTTCACACTTGAATTACAAGTCATTTTGTGATGAACAAGATTCAAAATTCAAACTTATGTTGCATAACATCTACTTTTCAGGCCTCAAACTTGTTAGGCACCCCATAATTAATTGCTTTCACAATTGTTATAGGTCTCAATTCAAACATTCAATGCAAAGCCATGCTTTATATCCATTTTGGGAAGAAAGTGCACAATGCCATTTTGATAAAGTAGCTTTTTTCACAAAACTTGTTCTTGAGCCTTGAAATTGCTTTCTTCTGATCATACAAGTTCCATAACTCAAGAGAAGTTTGTCTAGAGACTTACAATCACTCATCCCATGCTTGTACTTCCTCTTGAAACTTGTTTTCCCACTTTTCTTGAAAATCAAGTAACATAGCAATTAGCTTGTAACTTGTACTTCTGACTATCCAAAGCACTCAAGACCTTTTTCTTATACATACACAAGTAATTTGACACAAATACCATGCATGCTTGAGCCCTGAAAACACCAAGAACACGGAATCACTAAAAACACTTCAAAAACGTGAATTCATGTTTGTCTTTGATCTATAATTTTATTGTTTTGCATTTCTGAAATCGTGAGGAAATTTGCTACAAGGTTCATGTTTACATTTTTGCAAATGGATGAGAGATGAACAAGATGCAAGTACTCTGGCTGGGAGTGAGGTTGAAGATGAAGTTCAGACCATGGACTTGTTTTCTATCATATATTTGTTGTTTTGTTTATATGAATGAATGTATAGCCACCCTAGTGGTAGAAGCGCGCGTCTGTGACTATAGGGACCTGGGTTTGAGCCCCAGTGGTACCCTTTTGAGATTTTTTATATTTTTCACATATTCTGACTTTTTTGGCAGCGCTGGGCCTCATCCCCTTGGGCCTTTATATTTTTTTTTACTTCTGAACCCCCTTGCTGGCTATTCACACCTTGGCCCATCTTATTTCTTTTTTCTCAAATTTTATTTATTTGTTTTCTTAAATATCTTATCTAATACTAAAAAATAAAATAAAAATATAAAAACATTAGATTTATATTTTGAATTAGTTTATTTATTTTTTACACAAAAAAATTATTTTATTTAATCATACTTTATTTATTTTACTAATTGATTTGTAAATTTAATCAGAAACTAGGTTTTTAGTGATTTTCTTTTACACAATTTAAATATACTATTTTAAAATATAAAAAGACCAAAAATATTTTATAATACCATAATTTATTTTTAAGACAAAAATACCAAAAATATTCTTCTTATAAACTTAATTCCTTTTTTTAATCAATTAATAGATTAAGGTTGTATTTGAATTCTTTTCCTAGTAAATTTAGGTTCTATTTTTTACTAATTTAATTAATTATTTTTCTTTTAGTTAATTAGGTTAAAACAAAACCCATTTTCCTAAAAAATCCAAATAAAAGCCCACTTTATTTCCATTTTACATTCTTGTATATTTACTCATTTTGTACATTATTTATCTAAATTCAATATGGTTGTAATAGATAATTAGGCTTTATTTTCTTGCAATCCCCATTTGTAATTTGTACACCCCCTCCCACAAGTATTGTAATAGCGTAGTAATTTTAAATTCCGCAATTTATCGCTTTATATACAAATGCTAGTAATTAGGGTTTGTACAGAAAGACTAAAACCAATCAATTAGAAAAACCTAATCAAAGACAAAACCAAGCACCGAAAATAATACACTTGCACACAAGCACCCCTAGGATAAATCCACTTGGTTGCCTTACAAAATGACCATATTACGCATGTGAGGTATCTTATCAAAAACAAGAAAAAATATAAGATCATAGTCCCTCGATGACACTATTTATGCTGCCTTTCAAATGATCTTAGTCCCTAAAGAGAATGCTAAGATACCTTGCAACATTGCTAATCATGGTTATACGATGACCCACGCCCGTCCCGTTTATATCCAAAGATAGGGTTACTTACCAAATTAATGGTAAGATAACAATGTCAAAGGAAAGAGGAAATGAACATGAAAGACTTTTGAGTAGGTAGAATGCTCCTAATTACTTTCTCGCTTTCAAAACAAAACATCCTTGCTATTTTCAAAAACAAACACCAACACTTTCAAAACATCTTACAAAACTTGAAAATATTTTCAAAAGATCAACATCTTTGTATACATTCTTACGAACGAGAATCATTAAAAAGTTTGCCTAAACAATGGCATCTTTTCAAAATACTTTCAAAAACCACACAAAGCATATTTTCAAACAAAAGCAAGTGATCTAGAAAGTAACTAAGAGCCCATGGAAAACCATGGATTAAAAGGGTGTTAATACCTTCCCTTTTCATAATCTATCCCCCGAACTCAAGAAATAATCTCAAAGGTCTTTCCTGTGCTTTTTCACCTTTCCTTTTTGGATAAAAGAAAAGCCGGTGGCGACTCTTGCTAACTGCAACACTTGCAATCAAACGCAAAACACCCAAGTCAGTTCTCCCACCGTATCACAGCATGATATTCGATGGAGCTGTGAATGCTTATGGTAAAGGAATTGGTGTTGTGATTGTCACTCCACATGGATCACACACTCCTTTTACTGCAAGGTTGACATTTGATTGTACTAATAATATGGAAGAATATGAGGCTTGCATTATGGGTCTCGAGGAAGCTATTGATCTCAGAATTAAAATTCTAGATGCGTATGGTGATTCATCTTTGGTAATAAATTAGATTAAAGTAGAGTAGGATACTCGTCACCCCGAGTTGATCCCTTACAAAGATTATGCTAGAAGATTGTTACCCTTCTTTAATAAAGTTGAATTCCATCACATCCCCAGAGACGAAAATCAAATGGTGGATGCTCTGGCAACTCTGACTTCTATGTATCAAGTGAATACTTGGAATGATATACCTCGAATTATAGTTCAGAGATTAGATAATCCCGCTCATGTGTTTACAACAGAAGAGGTATCAGAAGAGAAACCTTGGTATTATGATATCAAGCATTTTCTTCAGACTCAGGAATACCTGATTGGTGCATCGAATAAAGATAGAAAGATATTCAGAAGATTGGCTGGCGGCTTCTTCCTCAGAGAAAATGTGATGTACAGGAGAAGTTATGACATGGTCTTGCTCAAATGCATGGATAGACACGAAGAAGACATGTTGATGCATGAGATTCATGAAGGTTCATTTGGCACTCATGCCAATGGACATTCGATGGCTAAAAATATGCTAAGGGCAGGTTACTATTGGCTGACAATGGAATCTGACTGTTACAGATTTGCAAAGAATTGCCATACATACCAGATTTATGCGGACAAGATTCATGTGCCTCCGACACCTCTAAATGTTATTTCTTCCCCGTGGCCTTTCTCTATGTGGGGGTATTGACATGATTGGAATGATAAAATCCAAAGCTTCGAATGGACATTGTTTTATCTTGGTAGCAATTGATTACTTCACCAAATGGGTGGAAGCTGATTCATATGCTAATGTTACTAATCAGGTGGTAGTGCACTTCATTAAGAATAATCTCATATGTTGGTATGGTGTGCCGAGCAGAATTATCACTGGTAATGGCTCGAATCTGAACAACAGGATGATGACAGAACTTTGTAAAGAATTCAAGATTGTCCATCACAATTCATCTTCGTACAGGCCGAAGATGAATGGGGCTGTTGAAGCTGCTAATAATAATATCAAGAAGATCATCTAAAAGATGGTTGTTACTTATAAAGATTGGAATGAAATGCTCCCTGTTTCTTTACATGGATATCAGACATCTGTCCGCACTTCAACAGGACCAACCCTGGTCTCCCTTGTGTATGGAATGGAAGCAGTGCTCTGAATCGAGGTTGAGACCCCCTCTTTGCGTGTGATAATGGAAACCAAGTTGCCACAGGCTGAAAGGGTCCAGAACAGGTTTGACCAATTGAATTTGATCGAAGAGAAGAGAATGATGGCTTTGTGTCATAGGCAGTTATATTAGAAGAGAATGAAGAAAGCTTTTGATAAAAAGGTCAAACCTCGTGAATTCAGAGAAGGCGACCTCATGCTCAGGAAGATCATGTCTTTTAATGCTGATTCTAGGGGCAAGTGGACTCCCAATTTTGAAGGCCCATATTTGTCAAGAAAGCCTTCTCTGGAGGTGCATTAATTCTTGAAACTATGGATGGCGAGGAGTTCCCATGTCCCATGAATGCTAATGCAGTCAAGAAATACTTCGCCTAAAGAAATAAAAGAACATCTCACTAAGTTGAAAACCCAAAAGGGTGGCTTAGGCAAAAAGGAGCGTCTCGGTAGGCCGAAAACCTGAAAGTGTGGTCTAGGCAAAAATTAGAGACAAAAAGAGAATAAAATTACCCACTAAGTTGAAAAACCGCAAGGGCGGCTTAGGCAAAATTTAGGGACTTTCTTAGCAAGTAACTACATCAGACAAGACTTGATCATTGAAACAACAATCTTCTCGGATCCTCACCATACTTCAACAGAAGCTGCTGCTCAGAATTTCAAAGTTTTTAGAAGGAATAGTGGTCATCGTATCTCAGTGTATCTTTTCCATTATATATTACCATTTTCCGAACTTTGTAAGCATCCGTGGAGTCTCTCCATTCGTACACTACCATTATATCAATAAAATTTGAGCTTTTACCCAATTCTTTGTAATTCTTATTTTATTCAGATTACAAAGACTCCATTTATTATTGATAATAATTTTCAAAGCAGAAAGATTAAATAACAAAATTGTTTTTCAAAAAGAATTTACAACTTACTTTTACTTTAAATTTTGTGATTCAAGAGGAAAACAAAAGTGGTGATCCCAGGAATGGACGATCTCCAGTAATTTTGGGAAGTTTTATTTCCCCCAGGAAGGTTTCCTCAGATCGTTTTCACTAGTATGCACATGATTTTTGTATATTAAAGACGATACCAATTAGCGTAAGGTGCAATATTGGGTTTGTGATCCCATTGTCCCCAGTCAAGTCTTGGTTCATTTTTTATTTCGAGTTTGCATGGTCTGAGGCCTCTGTCCTAGATTCCCTAGTGAAATGTTCCCTCATATGCCGAAAGGTCTTGTTTCTTGGTGTACTGAGATGGAACTATTTGCAAAATGTTGCTCTTTATGCAGTATTGACATTATTGTTGATATTTATTTCCAGGGAACTAGACCAGGGCAGTATATTTTATAAGAAGTGTTGAGATGATTATCAAATTTTTGGGTTTTCACCCGCCAACTGCTGGGTTTGATTTAAAATCCCCATGAGTTTGACCTCTTTCTATAATGTCGACTTCTTGATTCCCTAGGAAGGCTATCCCAGGGCATCTTTTGTTGGAGTAAGTTTGCATGATATGAAGACTCAATATAAGATTCCCCAGTGAAGGCTTCACTTATTTGATAAAATTCTTTTCTCCCCGTGCATGCTGAGTTGGACTCATTTGCGAAGTATCTCCCTTTCGACAGTACTTGCATTTTGTTTGATTGCCCGATAATCAGGCAAGGGCAATGTTTTATTTAAGAAGGGTTGAGGCATTTGTCAGTTTTTTGGGTTTTCACCCAAGAAGTGTTGGGTTTGACTTAAAATCCATATAAGATTGATTTCTTGCTGTAATGTTTGACTTCTTAACTCCCCAAGTTGTTATCCCTATGAGGTTTCTAACTTTTTCCCTAGAGAAGTTGGTGCAATACTTACTCTCAATATTCAAGAACGTATCTCGGTTTCCTCTCTTTGATGTGGTGTTGGCCTCCCCAATGAAGTCAGCACGAGGTCCCCAGTTGATATCTCGATGATGAGGCACTATCTCCCCTAGTGAAGTTTGTATGATATTTCCCCAAAGAAGTTAGCACGAGATCCTCAGTTGATGTTTTGACGATATGGTTTTCATCTGCCTTTTTGAGATCAGTATTGCAATCCCCAATAGGAGTACGGACCGTGAAACATGTGTTTTCCCCCATTGAAGTTTGTGCGTTATTCCTCGGTGGAGCCTGGAGGAGGATGTTATATTCCTGTACCTGTTCTGATGTATTGCTATGATTATTTTCGGATTATGTTCTTTCCCTGTGAAGTTAAATCGCGAAATAGGATTCTGTTTCCTCAGTTGGTGCTTATTTTCTTAGGGAATTTTTCATCTTGGATGTGATTTAGCCAAGTATTGACGTTACCTGAGTTGGTTTTGTCTGGTTACTCCCAGTGTTATATGTTTGTTCTGTCAACATATACATAATAACACTCCTACATACATACATACATCATACATAGTTGAATTTAGAAAATCATTGCTCATTCACATTCGTTAATATTTTGTTGACATATTATCCTGTTTTACAGAGTTGTGTTGTCCTCTCTCCAATAGAGTGTCAGGCTTAAGCAGAAAGTGTATATTCTTTCAATTTCCCCACTGAGTTATCCCTCGTGGATGGTTTTTTTCCTGTACAGCTCTTTGTCTGGATGATTTGGATTTCCCTCTTGACTTTATTTCTCCAAGGATGTATTTTGGTTGACTGTTTTACTCCAGTTTATTTCTGGTTTAAATCTTTGTTTCCCAGCAATATTATTACTTTGTATTTCTGCACGCTTCGAGCCTTGGTTTGAGAATGAGCATTTATTTTTCACGAGAAGACTTTATTTCCTCACCAGGAATATGTTGGCATTCCCCAGGAAGTCATATTTCATTCCCCGGGAAGTCATATTACTTTCCCCGGGAAGTCATTTTTACAATCCTTCCCATAACAACAAGTAGCAAGTCTCTTTATTTGAGCAACTTATACTTCCCCGTAAAAGTCGACATTACTTTTTTGCTATCTTCTTTATGAGTGGATAGTTTGCAGTTCATTGTCAAATTACTCCAATGGATGGAAAGTATTTTCGATATGACAGAGACAATTCATTGTGAAATCTTTGAAAGTGGTAGTCTCTTTATTTGAGACAACTTATATATTACCCTTTCCAGGCAGAATGCCTCAGTTAAGGAAGAAGTTGAGGCTTGTTCTAGGTGAAACGCTAGAATTTTGGTGAAACTTGTTATTGTTATTTTCTCTTACTACCTTCAGTAAACGTTAGTAGTTCACCATCAGTGAACGTTGGTGATTGTTATCTTTTTTCTACCTTCAGTGAACATTGGTAGTTCACCGTCAGTGAACGTTGGTGCTATGATATTTCTTTTCTCTCTACCTTTAGTGAAAGTTGGTAGTTCATCGTCAATGAACGTCGATGTTATTCTCTTACTACCTTCAGTAAATGTCGGTAGTTCACCATCAATGAATGTTGGTGATTGTTATCTTTTTGCTACCTTCAGTGAATGTTGGTAGTTCACTGTCAGTGAATGTCGGTGCTATGATATTTTCTCTCTACCTTCAGTGAAAGTTGGTAGTTCATCGTCAGTGAACTTCAATGTTATTCTCTTACTACCTTCAGTAAACGTCAGCAGTTCACCATCAATGAACATTGGTGATTGTTATCTTTTTGCTACCTTTAGTGAACGTTGGTAGTTCACCATCAGTGAACGTCGGTGATATGATATTTTCTCTCTACCTTTAGTGAAAGTTGGTAGTTCATCGTCAGTAAACGTCAGTGTTGTTATTCTTTTCTCTTTCTACCTTCAGTGAACGTTGGTAGTTTCGCCTTCAGTAGAAATTGGTGTATCCTTTGATTTTTTACCATCATCTATGAATCCGTATCTTTTTTCTCTTCTACCTTCGACTATTGAGTTGGTAGTTCATAATTGGTTGTCAATCACTTTTATCCTGTACTATCTCATCTTTAGCAAAGTTGATGCTACTTTATCTCTTCTTTGGGTGTTACTCCAATAAGAGTCGGGTCTTTTGTTCACCAGTGGTTTATTTTCCTGGTTTGGTTTCTTTTTTATTCTTTTTTCCTTTGCTACATCCCCACTGGTGCTTTTCGTCTCTCTAGATTTGTCCATCTGTATTCATAATCATAAGCATTGCATGGCATCTTAGGCCCAAAAATAGGGGTTGTTTTATATTTAAGTATCTTCGATCACGTCGACACGAAGATTTTTAACCTTTATATCTCCGGATAGAAGAAACTTAAATAAGGGCAGTTGTTGTACCCCAATTCCCCCCCTAAGATTCCTCTATCACCTCATACCATCACAATGCAATCAAATCACAAATTAGGGTTTGAGGTTTTTCTCCTACTGTATTCTGTCTTAGGGTTTGCCTATGAGAATCACCAAGCACCTTGAAGCACTTTTATTTGTATATCTTGTACTTGTATGCTTCTAACTAACCTTAAAGTGTGTCTATTTTGTCCCTTGGAATATCATCTTGTAGGTCATGGCACAATTGCAGTCATCTCACTATCTCCTAGCACAGATGACCAAAACTAGGGTTTGGAGTTTAATCAGGAGATCTCTGGATTTTTGGGAAATTCTTAATCCCATACTTCTCTACATAGTCATGAGCATCTATCATTGTAAGTTTGATCATCAATTTTGACTTGAAAGGGTTCAATTGATGAAAAGGGGTAAAATGGTCATTTTCTCATAAGACAATCAAAATCAGTTGTTGACCAAGTGAACTTTTGGTCAACCATCAATTCAACATCTATATTCTCATATTTCATGGTCAACAGTGCAAAAATATCAGGAGGAAGTATGAATTGGAGTTAACTTGTCAAGGAAGTTATTTGAAGTTTTGAAATTTTTTAAGTATCCATATGGCTGAATTTTGACTGGCTATAACTTTATCAATTTTTATTGAAAATGTGCAAATTTTATATTCCTAGAAAGAGGATGAAAAGTTCTCTAGCTTTGTAGGAGTGGCCACAAGTCCAAAAAATGAAAGGAAAAAAAGTTATGAAACTTGGAAGATTTTTGACACTTAGTGAAATTTTGGTTAAAAATGCAAAAAATTGACTTCTTCATGTCCATTTTTGAATGACCATTTGGACTCAAATCAAAAAGTTGGAAACATGAAAGTTGTAGATTGAATTTTTCTCTCCATTTTTCATTTAAGAATCATCTCAAATAGTTAAGTGTAAAGAAAGATATGGTGATTAGGATTTTGAGTTGAAAACTAAATTTTTGCCCAGCACAAGGCAAGTCACGCACGCTAGGCAGTCATTTCATCAAACATGTTGTGGGCACGCATTCATTAATAATTTTCTATGTGAAATATTCATTATTTTGAGAATTGTCCAACATCAAAGTTGAAGCACTAAATGTGAGAAACACCTTTGCTTCAAAAAGTTTTTCAAATTCTCCATATCTTTTGAAATACAATTGAAAGAAGAAGGCATCATGCAAGATGAAATGTTTTGCCCAACAGGGCCTCACGCGCGTGCAGAATGCCTAGTCAGGCTTGGCATTCCATCAAGCAGTTTGTAAGCATACATTCATATCCAATTATATCATTGATTCAAGCTTCATTCTGAAAAAATTTGAACATAAAATTTGGAGTATGTAATGTCCTCTCCATTTTTTATTCAAACTTTGTGACATTTCATGCACCATAGAGGAAGATATAAGGAGGTAAAGGCATAGTCATGAAATAGCATATTTGCATGAAAATGCATGGTAATTTTGTGTGCCAACCAAGCCCAATTGCTAGCTCACATGCCCCATCCCTGTTTCACTTACTCCAAAACCCATGTTCTTGCACTCTCAAACAACATAAAACGCGCAACACCTCACACCTCATACTCACTTCCCATTTTCTCTCATTTTCCTCAATCTCTCATTATTTCCTCTATAAAAGGCAATGTGATTCAACAATTTAAAAAGGCATTAGCGTGCTCTTACTCTCTTTTTCTCTTGCTCACAAAGTCAGCAACACACTTCTCTTTCTCTCTCTCTCTCTCTCTCTCTCTCTCTCTCTCTCTATCTCTCTCTCTCTCTCTCTCTCTCTCTCTCTCTCTCTCTCTCTCTCTCTCTCTCCCTCTCTCTCTAAAACAAGCTTGAACTCCATTGATGAAATTCTCTTCTCTTCGAAACTGCCTCCATCCTTGTTCCAGCTCTCATATGTCTTTCATTTCTTCATAATTGGAGCAACAGAAGTAAGTTTCTATGGGTTTCTCATCATTAGATCCAGCTAATAGTGAATTTATTTTTCACTTGAAAGGTAAAATTCAGATTTGAATTTCTCGATTTCTAGCTTAATTCAATGCTTGAGATCTTGCATACATGTTATTAGCTGGCCAGACAATAGATCTAATGTATTTGATTGGTTTGATTCGAGCTCTATTGATGTTTTGAAGTTTTCTGCAAATCATGCTCAAGTGAGTTTTCAGTGACTTTGAGCTCTAATTTCTCTCTGATCCGGCCTTGTTTTTAAAATCTAAAAGATGTGTGATTTTCTTAGAAGTTTGGTGGTCATGTTTTCTTTTGGAATCATCTCAAATGGTTGAGTAATAAGAGAGAAATTGAAGTTGGAAGTTGCCTTGATGAAAACTGTTTTACACGCGTTTTGGGTTTGGTATGTTGCTAGGGACGATGACGTGTCCCTGCCTGATTGAACATGGATGTATTTTATCTTTTACAATGCATTTTGTCAAGAAAGGGTGTAAAAAGCTTCATATATTAATTTTTCTTTTGTTTTCTTAAATTTTATTTTTAATATTTTCTTCATTTCAAAAATTATCAAAAAAATATTTTAAACTCCTTTTTTAGTATATTACCATATTTTGATTTTTAGTTCATTTTTTTCATCATTTTTATTGATTTAATAAAATCATATAAATAATTAGGGTTTTAATATTTCTTTTAAATCTTGAATTTTATTTTCCTATTTCTATTAAGCAAAAAATCCATAAAAAATATTTTTGGACTCCTCTCTGAGTTTATTACTTGAAAATATTTTTTGTCCAATTTTATAAAAATCTTGGTTACATTTTAAAAATCATTTGGACAGAATATCTTTTATTTGCATTAATTTTGTTAGTTTGTGTAAATAATTTTCAATTTCTTTTTTCCTTTTGAGATAAAATTCAAGAAAAATATGCTTCCTTATCCTTTTAATTTCCTTGACATTTAGGTTATTTTACATCAAATTTATTTGGCATTTGGATCTAATTGGTTAATTTGTGACTTTAATTTCCTCTTTTAGGGTTTTTGTTTGATCATGCACATCAATTGATTTAAAGTTCTAACTTCCCATGCATATAAAATCAGAGATGAAGTTGTTTGGAGTGCTTGAACATGTTGAGGCCATAAAAATCACTTTTCTGGAATTTTACACTGTGATTTCATATTTTTCACAAATTATTTTCCAAAACCATCTAGTTTAAGGCTTAAACTTGCTTGTTTCCAAGCTTTCATTTGTAAAGCAAATTTACACCTGAATCCAAGGACTCCAAATTTTGTTTTTGACTTTTATAGGACTTTAGGAAGTTAGGATTTTAATTTCATAAATTTTCAAGTCATTTTCATATTTTAAAACTATTTTTGACTTAAGATTGCATTTTGGGTTTTACCTTTGATCAAAGCTTGTAATTGAAAACTTTTGTACATGATTCTTGTTTGATTCTTGAAATAGCATGTGATACTGGCTTGGAGCATACCTTGAGGAAAATTATTCAACATCATTGGGTCTTGGGTGTTGATAGGTTGATAAATCAAATCCATTAAAATGGTAGAATGATGTTGATGATATTTGAAACTCTAATCCCTTCCCTCGTCATCTTATTCCCCTTTCTTATTGTATTACATGTTATAGGATAATGATCTCTATATAATTTATCAAAACATAAAATATATAAATTGCTATTGATCGGCCTCTAAATAGGTGTGACTTCTACATAATTCCACTTACGATTGCTTAACATAGCGCTAAGTTTTGTCCTGATTCGAGTAAATGATAATTCGTGACCCAAACCTATGTTTGCAAGCCCAAGTATGTTAATTGATCTATTTGATCCAATAACTTTGAGATTTATTGTGTGGAGGCTTTGGTTCTACCAATCCTCTAATGGATCTTCATAAATTTTGGTCAACGCGGATCACTTAAACATCGTTGATCATTAAATGTTTCCTTGAGAATTCTTAGATGGATGATATACTTGGCAAAAAGCAAATGCAACTTATTGTTGAGAGGCTTTGGTTCTACTAATCCTCTAATGAGTTCCAAATGCAAGTTTCATGATGGTCATCTAACTAATCACTAATTATAACCATTGACTTTACTTTATGCTTTTATTTTTATGCTTTTACTTTATGTACTATTTACTTTAGCATTTACATTTCATGCTATTTTTCATCCTCCCATCTTCTTTAATTTCAAAAATCTTCTCCCTCCTTTTGAAAACTCTTCTTATTTTTTAAACTTGAACCACTTTCATAATAAACTTGGACCTAGGTCCATGCACTTTTAAAACCTTTTCATAAATAAAATTCAATCAACTTAATAATACCTTGACTTTTTTTTGTGAGAAGACTAAAAGTCAATCAATCTCATTTCAAACCATTTTGCCACTTTGACTTTTACTTTAAACTTTTCTCAAAAGATTAGACTCTTGTCAATCCTTGTAGTGATGCAAACAACTATATTTATACAATATGTAGTGAAGTGAGATATTTTCCACTTGGGTGTTGTGTGAGGCATTGTTGATTTTAAAATCCAAGTCATATTCTCCACTTTGACGATAATGACAATGTCTTATATTATAAAATTAACCAACACACTTGTGTTTTTCAATTTTTAAATGTGAACTACGTATACCCTGATCCCCTATTGCACGAAAGGTGGTACGTAGGCACTAAAGGTTCACAGCCGCGGCGGGTGCAAAAAAAAATCATAAAAAATATATTTCTTTTCTCACCTCTACTATCTATTTTACATACAACATTTTATAGCCAAAATATACAGATTTTACAAAGAGGTTCCTGTGGAGTACCGTAGATGTTTAGGGGGCTAATACATTCTCTTTACATAACCAACTCCCTTACCTTGAATCTTTCCCCCTCTTTTTGGATTAATCGCTCTTTTCCCATTCCTTTGGAAACAATAAAGTGCGGTGACGATTTTTATTTTTGATCTGTATAAGTCTAGTCAATCCAATGGCTTAGTCTTAAATATTTCTACCGCTACACAAAGAGACACTGCATATCAATATTATTATGAAGGAAATGGGAAGAAAGCATCTCAATTTCTGAAGTGGAAAGAGACCAGAAAGTCACACATTCCAATTGAGACTTATTCACTATAGGTTTTTGAAAGTGATAAAATAAATAAATTGATCACCTCTTTCCAGATCTCGTCCACTTTTTCAATCCAACCTTCACCCATTCGAAATGCCAATATAACATTCTACATATTCTTGTTTTTAACACGGGCGTGAAAAATTTCAGTGTTAGCATTTTCTTCCTTCAACTACTTGTTTTTAGACCTTTGAAACAAAACAAAATTCTTGGTCTGATGTAAAGACCACATATCTGCAATACCTCTAGTCCTAGGAGAAAACCTCTTCTTGTTGAAGCGCACCTAAATCAACTTTAAGGTCAAAATCATTAATTCTATCTCTTAGATCATCCAACCAAAAATCAATATTACCAAACACCTCTTTATTCCACACTTTCAGAGAATCTTTCAAAGACCTGAGTTTCTCTTTAAGAATAAATGTTTTTAATGTGGAATATACCTCTATTAGTGTCTAGGAGTAATGGTCATGTTATTGCTCCTTCTTTCCTCAAACTCTCAAATAAGTGGTATCAAAGCCAAGATTCACTTTAATGACGAGGTGCACTAGATCCTATATTGGATCCTGTTATAGGATGTGAGTGACTCGTATTTACGGGGGAGATTTTTAAATGCAATTATGAGTGATTGAGTCTCACATCGCATAGGAATGAGTATATATATATATATATATATATATATATATATATATATATATATATATATATATATATATAATATCTTAAAATTTTAGATGGAAATGTGGTGTCTCGTTGATCTCTTGTGGTTTGAAAACAATGGTTTCAAGCCAATGATTGTTAAATCGAAAAGATTTCATCCCTAAAACTAATTAGAATTACACAAGGTGTTAGGGAAACGATTAATGACATCTAACCTATTAGTTATTTCCAATTAGGTTGAAATCAAATAAACTCCATACCCATTTGAGATAGCTCCAACAACTCAATATGAGCAATATCATTAAAGAACTCATTACTCTCATCACCTTCTCCTGACCCTAAAGCATCCATCACTTCATTCCTTTCATCTCTTAAACAAATAAAATTGAAATCTCTCATAACACACTAGACGTCACCATTATAATAAAAATGTTATAACTATTTATGGCAATTATTTGGAATCAGAACAATTATAAAATAATAAAATAATTATTTATAGTTGTATTTCCCTCATTAGAGATCAATAAGTAATCGAAAACCCAAATATTCTATTACTAGCTTTTTGTTTTTGTTTTCATTTTTCATGGTTATGCTTCTTTGGAAGCTTTTGAAAACTTGTTAGTAATTGGAAATTATAATCTATCAAGTATATCACGTTGTCCCATTACTATTGGTAAATTCATAAAATTCTCCTTTGTTTTGAAAGTGAAAGTCAAGTGCCTTAGAATCTCGAACGAAATTCGTATTGGTACGTGATTAATTTAAATAATAACTTTTGAAATTCGTAGCTATTATTATAATTGTTAAATTATTTTTCATTTTTAAATAAATTATAATATGAAGTTATGGAATGTACTTTCCCGCATTGATGATGCAAGGCATGACAGTTGAAGTGGAAAAAAAAAGTGCAAGTTGAGATTGCAGCTTGCAAAGCTATTGATTGTTTAGGATTGAGAATCAAAATCAACTTTGTTTAGGTTGGAAAACTCAAAGTTGGATAATATATATATATGAGAAATGCTAATGGACACTTGTTAAGATTTAAAAAATATATATTTTGTTTATTTTTAATATATAGACAATTGAAATAATTAATTTAAAAAAATAAAATGTATATTTTTTTTGAAAATACTTGTATTCAATTTATTATAATTTGAAATAAATTGATTTATTTAAAAAATATTTTTTATATTTGAAATCCTTAAACATTATTTCTGAGACACTTGTTAGTAACCCTTTATATATTTAATTGGTGTTAATTTTATAATTTATTTTTACATTTAATTCTATTATTCAACTAGCTTTTATAAATGTATTTAAACATAAGTTATTTTATTTTGAATTTTATTTTAATTAAAACAGATTCAATAATTTTTTAATACATTTTTTTACCGGAAAATCAAACACAAAGTTAGACTTGAGATGATAAATATCCAGCTCAAAAGAAAGTTATAAATCAAATTCAACTAAAATTGCGTGGTAAAGCAAATGGCATAGACATGAATTAAAATCCATGGAAGCCATGAACACTAATTTTTTTTTTGTTAGAAAGAAAACAAGTCTCATATATTTTTAGATCCTTAATATAAATAAAAGACAAACAATAATAATAATAAAAGAAAAATGTTTAGAGAGAAAAGAGAGTTTCTCTCTCTAAAAGTAGGGTTTTCATTTTCTGATGAGAGTAGCCACCTCCTTTTTTGTAGGAGCTCCTCCTCCATCATCGAAGCTATTCACTGTTAGTATTGTGGCTATCCTCCCTTCAACAGTGGTTTCCTTTTCACTGTAAGTTTTTCTCCCTCCCTTATCATTCTTTCGAAACATTTATCTATGTTAGATCCATATAGTTTTCTTCCTTCAACCTCCATCAAGTTTTTCCTCCTCTCTGCCATCAACCACTAAACATTTGTAACTTCATAATCATCTCCACCAACCAATTGACTAAGGTGGTTTGGTCATGGAATGTGGCCTCCACCACCGAAAGATTTGGATTTTCTGAATTTATGTGTGTATTCCTGTATTGGGTACTATTATATTTGTGATTATGTGGTTGTTGTTGTGTCTTGTGTGGTTTGTTACGTTGTTTGGTTTAGGTTATTGTAAGTTTGTGCTCAAGGTGTTTGTTGAAATGCCTCAAAGAAACTTGGATGAAGGAGATTTGTTTTTTAGGGAGATTCTTTGTAGAGCTGGTACAAATACACCTCATCCTTCAGGCCAATAATTGATTCTGCCACAAGTTGTGAGTTTAATCAATATTGTGAACCTATATAATTGATTTGTGCATGATAAAGCTAAAGAAATGATTCGTAACTGGATAGTGTAGGATCAAGCGCTTACCACTGAGCTAAAAACAATTGCTTGTAGTCAAGTTGCAATTTTATTTCCATATAGTACAAGCATTTTCAGGGGCTGCACCTAGTTTACTAAGCACCCATGGGTGGGATGTTAAGCCCTTCGAATCCCTAAGGTTGACGCCTGATATTTTAATTCAACAATCTCTCCCCCAGTGTCAGTCCGGGGGATTCTAACCCATGACCATGCTCTGATACCACTTGCAGGATCAAGCGCTTACCACTGAGCTAAAAGCAATTGCTTGTAGCCAAGGTGCAACTTTATTTTCATATATTACGAGTATTTTCAGGGACTACACCTAGTTTACTAAGCGCCCATGGGTGGGATGTTAAGCCCTTCGAATCCCTATGGTTGACGCTGGATATTTTAATCCAACAGATAGATTTAAAGATTGTGGTTCCAAAGCTCACTTGGCTCTTGCGAAAGAATTTTGCTTGGTTGCTTGATTAAGGATTTGGATTGGTACCACTTTATTGGTTTCTAATTTCTCAAAGGTTTTTGTTGTCCATTCCTTTTTTGGCTTAATTATTAGTGTTGTTGTTAAATTGTGGTTGGGAGATGTCCAAACACAATATATTTGTCCATGTTTGTACTCTCTCTTTTTCATCTAATGAATGAGGTTTTTACTGTAAAAAAAAGACAAACAAGAATAATTTATTATAAAGCTTAACTATTCATATATAAACCTAACAATGTCTATTGCATCCTATTAGAAGATTTAACACAACATTAACTTTCACTCTCCCACAAAAATTTAATTTTAGAATTATTTAACTCCATAAAACCCAATTTTAAAAAATCTACAAATTGACAGCTATATATGTGAAGACAAGCTTCTCAAATATTATGTTTTGATGAAGACAAAATTAATCTTTCAAAGATCATGTGCATTATCAAAGAATGAGAAAAAAACTCCATGTTTAAAGCTCTTTGGTAACAAGAATTTTACCACAAACAACATTGTCAAGATAACTTTGGATCTTAGAGAATTGATCACTTCATTAAGGTACAAGTTACAACTTGATCTTCTAATTTACCATAGTGCTCAGAAATATCTTAAACAATTCATCTTGATGCATAACATAACTTCTAATATCAAATGGTTTTGCATTTAAATTATTTTTAAGGTATTTTTTAAGTTTTGCATCAGGTTTTATGAAATGGTTTTATCAAGTTGGAAGACTTTTAAATTCAACCGAATGCCTTGTGTCATAAATTTTGTGAAACTTTCTGCATTCATTTCTAGTGAATCATTAAAGGTTTCATCAATTCATTTATGATCACTTGTGTAAAATACTTGTGAATTGTTTACTTGAAAGAGAAGATCAATTCTAGCAATTGATAAAAGTCTTACAACTTTAAACTTCTAATAAAAACCCAGAATTTGTGTTTATACCTTGTTGTCCAAGATTGTTGGAAATGAGTGAGTGAAAAAGAGAGGATTATTTTATTTTTCTATTTTATAATTTCATAAGGTAGTTTGTCATATTGATTTAGTTAGAAACTTGTGTATAAAGGATATGATTTGTCTTGTACAAGGTTATAACAAATAGTGAAATCTCTTACATGTTGTAAGGGGACTAGACGTACTCTCGGACTATGCCAAGAACTAGTATAATCCCTATGTGTTCTTTACTTTTCTGCACTTCACTTCTTACATAAACACCGTCAAACTAGAAAATTAAAGTAACACTTCTTTAAAACTGAAAAATCGTTCAAAGTACCTATTTCACCCCCCCTCTTAGGTGCACTCAGTTCTTACAATTGACATCAGAGTAGGTAATAGGTAACTTGTTCCTAAAGATCCAGAATGGCTTCCACAAATCCAATTTTTAGAGAAAGTGGTAGCAGTAACAAGTGACCATTGTTTTGTGGTAAGAACTTTGACTTTTGGAAAATCCGTATGAAGGCACATCTAGAGGCACAAGAAATGAAATCTAGAAAGTTGTAGCAAATGGCCCATTCGTCCCTACAAGTGTTGTAAATGATGTAGGCACAACCAATATCGAAAGTTCATGGGATGGAAATGATAAGAAAAATGTTCTCAAAGACAAGAAAACGATCAATCTACTTCAAGGCGCACTTGACATGAATGATTCCTTTCGTATTTCACAATGCACTGCGATAAAGAAAGTATGGGATACATTGGTGGAAACTCATGAAGGAACTTTTGAAGTAAAAAGATCGAGATTAAATACCTTGAGTCAAGAGTATAATTTATTCAGAATGTAGCCCAGAGAATCAATCCTTGACTTGCATGAAAGATTTTACAATAGACAAATCACTTTATAGCACTTAGTAAGATTTTTACTAACTATGAACTTAATCTTAAAGTTATTAGATCTTTAACCATGGAATGATAACCAAAAGTAACAGTGATATTTGAAAAGAAAAGTCTATCCACTATGACTTTTGCAATATCGTTTTGAAAACTTCAAGAACATGAGACGGAACTTGGAAGACTAGAAAAGCATGAGAATCAAGATAATAAATCCAAAAGTGTCACTTTAAAGGTTGATTCAATAGAAGTAGAAAAGGAAGACGCTACAGAAGAAGAGGAGAACTTCATGCTCCTTGTAAAAAAGTTAGGAAATTTTTTTGGTAATAATGATAATTCTAACTTTGTAAAAAGGAAGAAATTTTTTAAGAAAGAAGCCTTTACATCAACATAAAATGTGAATTTCTATGAATGTGAAAAACAAGGACATATAAAGACGGATTGTCCAAAACTCGCCAAGAAAAGTAGTTTCAAAAGAAGAAAGGAGTCAAAGCCTAAAAGAGCGTATATTGTATGGGATGATAATAAAATAAGTTCATCATCCAATTCGGAAATCGAATAATTTATAAATCTTGCCTTGATGGCATCACACCATTCTGATGATGAAGAAGAAGAGGTTATTAATGAAATATCTTCTTATATTGATGATTCATAAAGTGAAATAGATGAATTACTCAACGAGTTTAAAATTCTGTACAAAATGGTGTCAACATAAAAGAAACTATTTTATCTCTTGAAGAAAAGATTGACACCGTGCAAAAAGACTTTGAAGTTGAAAAACAACATTATTTCGATAAAGAAAAACTGAATTTTACATGCAAAGAGTGTGATTAACTTTCTTTTCAAATTTTCCAATTAAAAATAGTTTTTGAAAGTGGACAATGTTCTTAGTAAACAAAGATACTCCAATGATAAAAGTGGACTTGGTTATTCTAAATCTGATAAACCAAGTACTAGGAAAACTATCTTTATCAAGGCAAAGACCAATCCAACAAAGAGAAAGTGAATAAAGTATAAAAAATGCATCATCATCATAAGAAGAGCTTTTCTAAAAATAGAACTTATATTCCTAGATATAGAAGTAACTTTGTTCCTACATATTTCTATTGTGTATAATTGGTCACACACCTAATGCTTGCTATAAAATAAACTTTCCTTTGGCAAGTGGCCATTGTGTGTGGGTCGAGAAAGGAATTAATTATGAAGGACCCAAGGCACATTGGATACCTAAAAAAAACCTAAATTGTTTTGTAGGCTTGCTTGAATACCACTACAAATTTATGGTATCTTGATAGTGGTTTTTATAAGCATATGAAGAGAGAGATAGAAAAATTTCATCTCTAGTTCTAAAGTCCAAGTGTTATGTCACATATGGAAATAATAATAAAGGAAAAATTCTTGACATAGGAAAAGTTGGAGCACCACCTTTCGTAACTATTGAAGATGTAATTTATGTGAAGGAATAAAACAAAATCTTCTAAGCATAAGCCAACTTTGTGACAAAGGCTTAAAAATCAATTTCACTAAATATGAATGCTTGATTGAAGATGATGCCACTCATGAGGTAAAACTCAAAGCTAAAAGAATCAATAATATTTTTATGATGTCTTTAGATGACTTATCTTTGAAAGTAAAATGTCTCTTGGTAAACAACAATGACTCATGGCTTTGGCATGAAAGAGTAGTCCATACTCATATGGAACATTTGAACAAATTAGTTAGATGTGATCTAGTCATTAGTTTATGAAAGATAAAGTTTATCAAAACTAAATTATGTGGTGCATGTCAAAAGGGTAAACAAACCAAATCAAGTTTCAAGCTAAATAATATGGTATAAACTACAAGGCCACTTCAATTATTGCACATGGACTCGTTTGGTCAATCAAGAACAAGAAGTTTCAGAGGTAATGTATATGCCTTGGTTATTATTGATGATTTTTCTAGATATTTGTGGACTTTGTTTCTTGTGCAGAAAAGTCATACTTTCAAGGCATTTAAGAAGTATGCAAAGCAAGCGCAAAATGAAAAATCATTAAAGATTGCTTTAATTAGAAGTGACCATGGTGGAGAGTTCCAAAACGCATCTTTTGAAGAGTTTTGTGAAGAACATGACATCTCTCACAATTTTTCAGCACCAAGGACTCCACAAAAAAATAGAGTGGTGGAAAGAAATAATTGATCTCTAGTAGAACTTGCAAGAATAATGCTTAGTGACTCAAGTCTACCAAAAAAATTTTGGGCAGATCCGATTAGCACGACATGTTATATAAGTAATCGGGTTATCATAAGACCAATATTGAAAAAGACTCCATATGAACTCTTCAAAGGAAGAAATCCAAACATTGCTCACTTTCATATCTTTGGATGCAATTGCTTTGTCCTCAACAATGACAAAGACAATCTTGATAAGGTTGACGAGAAATATGGCGAAGGTATATTTCCAGGTTACTTTCTCACTAGTAAAGCTTATAGAATTTGTTACACGATGACGCCTTATCTAGAGGGTGAATGAATAGATCACCAAGTAAAAAAATCCAGATAAAAATTATAGTTTTAAAATTGTTTAGAAAAGAGTGCACGCAGAAGGTTTTCACAAAGTCATTTATACGAACCAAGTTTTTGGACGTCGGATATGAAAATATAAAGAAAAGTATGGAATTAACACTATAATATGGAATTTATATACTTCAATCAAGTAACAAGATATTAACCGTTTATAGCAAGTTACTAGCAATACTATTTCCAATAGCAATTTATCAACAAAAAAAAACAATTTATCGAGCACTTGGTGTGTAACCGAATTGTCAGAATTTTACTTTTGAGTTGTGTTGATACAAAAAAACTTATAATCAAAATTAATTATAATAGAATCAACACTTAATTCAAAACCAAAACAGCCACGGAAAAATTGTTATAATTCGATCAATTACTCAATGCTATTTGACAAATTGATTGAGGAAAAATAAAGAAAGTAAAAACAATAAGAAAAGGGACACGAGGATTTGTATACACAGTTCCAAATTCCAATTTAGAATTAGGATAATTCTTACTATGCAAAAATTTGATACAAGAGAAGTGTTCCAAAAGAAACCCTACAAACCATAACCGTTTGTTGTTGATTCAACCCCCTTCTCTTCTTTTGATCTTGAGAAAGACTAAGACACAATAGATGCCAATTGACTTATCAATATTTCTACTCCTTTGGATTCTTTACCTACAAAGCTTTCACGCACGATTAATTGTACCTATTGCACACAAGACTTCAATTTGATCTGCAGTTGTTGTGCTACTTCCTTTGCGTTCAATATCTTCAAAGGCTTTCATTAGGTGGAAATCCTCTCTTGAACGTCTTACACGAAAATCCCAAAATCACTCAATGATCTTGGAGGATAAACCCATAATTTTTCTGGATGAAGACCCCTACAAATCTCAACCTAATATTCTCGGCTACACAAGAACCTAATTGGACGTTATCAAACCTCGTCTAGATGGCACCTGTAATACGGTGGGAGAACTGGCTTGTCTTTGTGTTTTATCACAAATGTGCGGATAATAAGAGTCGCCACTGACTTTTCTTTTATTCAATAAAGAAAAGGTGAAAAGAACAAGAAAGACCTTCGAGATTTTTGAGTTTCGGGGATAGGTTATCAAAAGGGAAGGTATTAGCTTCCGTTTCATCCGTAGTTATCTATGGGCTCTTAATTGCTAGCTCACTTTGTTTTGAAAATGATTTGTGTTGCGTACGTTTTAAAAATATTTTAGATGCCAATTGTAAGGAAAAACTTTGTAATGATTCTCATATCTGTCCTCGAGAATACGTACAAAGTCTTTTGAAATAAGTGTTTGTAAAAAAATGTTTTTATTTTGAAATATTTGTAAGCAAGCGATTACGAGCGTTCTACCTACTCAAGGTATTTATTGTACTTTTCCTTCTCCTTTAGATAGTGATATCCTACCATTAGTTAGTAGGGAGACCTATCGTTGGATGTGAAGGGACATGCGTGGGTCATCGTACAGTCATTGAAGGTAACTAGTAAGGACGCTTTAGCAATTATCATTAAGTGAGTAGATCGTTTACCGAAGGCAACATCGAAAGGGTCATCAAGGGACTACGATCTTTATTTTTGAGGGACTGTGCTAAAGCATCCCCACGTTCGAGGGACATGACTGTTTTTTTCGAAGGCAACTAGGGATGTTACCCTATTGGTGCGAGTGTGAGAGGTGATTTGTTTTTATTTATTTTAATTTTGCAATTAGGGTTAGCTAACGTTTGCTTTCAATCTTTCCATACAAGCCTAATTAATAAGTAGTAAACATAACAGTAATGGAAAGTAGTAAAGTGCGGATAATAAATGCGTAAAATTAAGCCCTATACTATTACAATGCTTTGGGAGAGGTACATAAGTAGAAGTGTGGAAAATGAACCCTAATTACTATCACATCCCATAGACAGTTACAATAATGACAAAAATGCGAGAAAAGAAATCTACGCTAATTGTAAGACTAAGAAAAAGGAAATGGAAATTGTTTTTGATTATTTTTTGATAAAAGGTTTTAATGAAGATTAACCCTAAAAATTCTAATTGATTTTAAAATTGCAAAAAAGGTTAATTAATTAATTTAAAGGATTGATAAAAAACCTAAAAAAATTAGTTAATTTTATTTAGTAAAAGTTTAATTTAAAAGTTGATTAAAAACCTAAAACCTAATTTAATTAGGGTTTGTAAAAAATATTAGGTTAATTAAAATAATTAGGGTTGATTAACTAAAAAGAAAATAATTGAAAAAAATAAGATAATAAGGGTTAGTGAAAAAACAATGAAAAAAAATGTTGAGGGTGGGTGTTGAACCCACGCTCCATGCCTCTCCAGCGCGCCTCTTTACCACTGCGCCCAACGCTTGTTGGTGTCGAGAAAACAAACATGCTGCAATACATATGAAACTTGCAAAAAATATGAAAAAACAAAGAAATTTTGCAAAAGGCAGGGATCGAACCCACGCCCTAGTGCAATAATGCCTTAACGCGCGCGCTTCTATCATTGGGGTGGCCATACATCCATTTATTTATTCAAATCAAAAATATATAAAACAACTCTGATTAGGATGGCCGGAGAAACGCTGGAGCTCTAGCTTCGGTTGTCTTCTCCGGCTAGGTGCTTCTTCAAACCTGCAAAATAACAACTGTTAGTGATCCAAAGGGACTCTACTTCCCTAAATCGACCCTCCTAAATCCAATGGTGAGGTTGTTTTGGTCCTAAACCGACCGTATTATGAGTTTCGAAGCAAAGGTCCGATTATGCCCTAACAATGGTACTTTGTTATTCCTACGTTAGAGCTCACATGTTATGCATCAAACATATTCTAATGATGGATATGAACACATGTAAATACACCAGGTTAATTAACAATGCATAAATTAAAAGTTTGGATTTTAAAAACAATACCAAAACTGGTGAGGATGAAATGTGGTGTTCCTACGTGCTTTAGGCTTCAAAGAGGGTAGGGATGACCTCTTGGGATCTTCACGGAGATGATGGAAGGCCTGACTTTGATTATAAGAGGTTGGAGACAAGGTTTTTCTCTTGTCCTAGTTTTGAAAACTTTTGGAATTTTCGAATATTGAGCTTTCCAAGGTTTTCCTCGTCCTATTCTTTGTCTGAATGCATGCAATATATAGAAGACAATTTAGGTCAAATTTTGGGCTTGGACTCTTGTAATAAGCCATGATATTATTTTGTTTTATTTTTAATTTTAAATAAATAAAAATTAAAAATAAATATAGTAAACCAAAGGGAGGTGTATGAACAAGTCTTGAGGTTCACTATAAGCTGCAAAGCACGTTTGTACTTTGAAACAATAGCCCACTAGCCCAAAAATTCAAGTTTGCTCAATTTGAACTTCACACATTTGCTCAAAATTTCCCAACTTGCACCAATCATAACTCTCTCAATTTGTATCATTTGTAGGTGATCTAGGATTTTTTGGAAAGCTAAAGATGTCCTATACAATCTTTATGTTGACCATTTTTGCATTTGAAGATTTATCTTGATGTAAATAGCCTTGACAAAAAGTGTCTTTTTGTTGACTTTTGAAATGACCTATAATATATTGGCTCATATCTCTCATATGAAGCATTTTTTGGACTTGAGCTTAGAGAGATATAGTTGTAGAGAATTGAATTTCCTTCAAAATTAGCTTTGGTTAAGGAAAATATTATGAAGCATGTGAAAGTTATGCTTGGTCAAAGTTCAGTTGATTTCTCCTTAGGAAACCCTAAGTTGGCAACTTTTGACTTTTGATGATTTGAGATTTTTCCTTGATGAATCATTATCAACCCTTGATAAAATGCTGAATCTGACTTCAAAATGTTGATGTTGACTAAAAATCTTGAAGTTTGACTGTATGTTGACCATAATTGACTTTTTGTCCAATACAATTGATTTCCAGTCATCTGAGCCATTGACTGAGCAAACTTGTGATGAAAAGTATGAAAATTGGTATGAGCATTCTTGGAGACATATAAGAGACCATGAAATCCACTTGAGACCTTAGAAACCTAATCTTCCTTGAGAAACACAAAACCCTAGTTGTAGGTCAATTGCTTAGAAGGAGAATTTGTCTGATCAATTCTTGAGTAACCTTGAGCATTTGAGGACCCTAGGAGAATGTCTTGAATAAAAATGAGAAGGAAAATTTTGGGGTACAACAGCACCCCAAAAAATATTATAATGTGTATTGCACCCCAAAATTTTCCCTCCCATTTTCACAAAAATCATACTCCTAGAGGTCCTCATTTGCTCAAGTTGACTAAGGATTGACCAGACAAATCCTCCTCCCAAGACAATGAGCCTCAAACTAGTGTTTCACTACTCATCAAGATGTTTTAGTTCCAAGGGTCCTAAATGGTTTCCATTTCCTTAATATGTCTTCAAGATCATCCATGCCAAGTTTCATTCCTTGCACAACAAGTATGCTCAGTCAACTACTCAAATGCCTGAAAATCAATTGCACTAGGTCAAAAGTCAATTGTGGCCCAAATACAGCCAAACTTCAAGATTTTTGGTTAACATAAACATTTTGAAGTAACATACATCATTTGATAAAGGGTTTATCATGATTCCTCAAGGAATGCTCCTAATTCATCAAAACTCAAAAGTTGCTAAATTAGGGTTTCTATAGGAAAAGTCAACCAAACTTTGACCAAGCATAACTTTCTCATACTTTATCAGAAATTTCTCATCCAAGGCTCATTTTGAAGAGAATCCAATTCAGTGCAACTAATCTTCATCCCCCAAGTTCAAAAAATTCACTCATAAAAAGATATAAATTCAGACATTATAGGTCCTTTTCAAAGATCAGCAAAAATACCTTTTGGGTCAAAGCTTCTTACATGAACATGGAAGACCCAATGGAGATGAAACCAAAAGGGTTGTTTAAAGGACATCCTAAGCTTTTTAAAAAGTCAAAGAACACCTTCTTAGGGTTAAAAATGAGAGAGGTGTGCATTGCTAAAGTTGACCAATTTTTGGAAATGTGCATGAAGTCAACATTGATCAAAATGACTTTTTCCAAATAGGCCCATGTTTTCTTGTTTGAAACTTGTTCCTAAGATGACCCACGACCCCTAATATTATCCACCTATTATTTCATTATTTTTATTATTTATTTTGATTTTTTATTCATTTAAATCAAAATAAATCAATTTAAATAGTGGAATAATCAAATAAAATCAAAGATTTGATTTTGTGAGCACATTATGAGTCCATCATTTGGTTTGTTTTAGAAACAAATCATACAAGGCAAAAAATCAAATCTTTTTCAACAATTTGCAAAGATTGAATACAATTTTGTTAACCTAATTGCTTCTATTATATATAGACAACATTTCCAAAGCATGAAAACAAGGATTGGTCGTGAGAATTGGAAGAACAAAAACTCAAATTTTGGAAAAAAGGTGAGAATCAGATTTCTTTCTACAAGGAGATTCAAGGTGTTTCAAGGCCAGCAATTCATTCCTGGAAGTCTTTGGTAGCTCTCTAGACCCTTACCATGCATCAACACCTCTAGAAATCGCATGTACCCGTACCACGGTTTGTTGATCTTCTTGAAATTGGTTTTTGGAATTTACGCATGATAAACTATTTCTAAGTATATATTCATGCTTGTACAATCATTTAGAACGTGTTTGCATAATCAATTATGTGTTTTGATGCCTGTTTGATGAAATGCCATTGTTAGGGTTTAGAGTGTCATTTTAGGGCTTTCAGATACAGGTACAATTGGCCTAATGAAGGACACCATCATGCTCAGAGGATCAAACCCAATTGATCCATGGTCTTGAATTTTAATTTATGTTGCATGATCATGATTTTTGAGATGCACAGGTTATAACTATGGCAAATGTCCTTAGGTAAAAGTCTTTACCTAATACAACAGTCTCAGCGAAGAAGATGAAGGTGTGGCAGATCCTGAATGGCCCATTTGAATTTTTGCGCATTTTTTTTATTAAACTGACTTTGCATATTATATAATATATGTTATGCATCTGTATTAATGAATGAAGCAAATGGTTCAATGGCAAGAGGCAAGGCTTTTCAAAGCGCGCGTGTAGGAGGTCAGGGGTTCGATCCCTGCCTCCTACATGTTATTTTTCTTAATAACTATTTGCAGATTCAGTGGTTTCTTCACATATACGTGCACCATACGCCCCCGTATCATCATCATTGGATCATTCACTATCCAGATTCAACGCCTCAAGCATACAGGCGCATGGTGGACTCTCTTGGCAAGCTTCTCACTGAATCCAACGCTGGTGATGGGCCAACCTGACTGGGCCTGGAACAAAATTCAGCAACATCAACTCCAATTTGGGCCTACACCCCCTCAGGCTTAATTTCTCATATTTTCTAGTATTTTTTTATTTTTATTATTTTGTTTAATTATTTTTGTTAATCAATTTTTTATATAAAATCATAAAATCAAAATCACAAAAAAATAGGTTAGTTTTTTTTATATAAATTAATTTTTGTAAATAAACTAATTTCTTCAACTTTAATTTATTTTTCATTAATTAAAATCAATTAGAAATTAAGTTAAATTCAAATCTTTTTTCACAAAAAATCAAAAAATATTTTAATGATCAAATTAGGGTTTTAAACTTTTTCCAAAGTTTTTGATTTTCGCGCGTAATTATTTTTGCCGTACGATTATTTTTTCACTATTGATGTAATTGCGCCCTGTTTGTAATAGATTAATTAGGGTTTAATTTCTGCAAATTTACTTTCAGTCAATTCTTTATGTATTATTCTAAAATCCTTGTAATAGCGTAGGAATATTTTTACTTTCTCGCTTTTATATCTTATGCTTGTATATAATTTTTAGCAACCTAGGCTTGTATGCTTAATTAAACAATCGGTAGATCACTTAACTTCAAGATAAATATCTGAAAACAAACACTGTTGCACACTTGCACCCCTAGGGTATTCCTCACTTGGTTTCCTTGGAAAAAATGGTCATGTCCCTCGAACTTAGGGATATCTTAGCAAAGACCCGCAATTCAAAGTCATCATAAATATCATAGTCCCTAAATGTCCCTCGAGTTGCCTACGAGAAATGATCTTATAATGACAGTCCGTTCGAAATGCTAAGGTATCTTTACATGTTGCCTTCAATGACCATTATGTCCCTTTTGATAGTCCCTCAACATCCAACGACTAGGGTTACCTACTCATTAATAGTAGGATAACACGGTCTAAAGGATAAGAGGAAAATAACGCTTTTTTTTCGAGTAGGTAGATAATTGTTAAGTACTTGCTCAAAACAATCAATTTTTCACACTTATACTTTCAAACACTTTTCAAACAAAGTTTTCAAAACGCTTTATCACACTCTTGAGGACTGATACAAGGGTTACCATAAAGTGAAACGCCGCACTAAGGCATTTTCAAAGCTTTTCAAAACACACACAAAAACAATTTAAAAATGAGCAAGTACCTAAGAGCCCGTGGAAAACCACAGATATAAAGGGTGCTAACACCTTCCCTTTCTATAATCTACCCCCCGTACTCAGAAACATCTCGAAAAAGGTTTTTCCTGTTCTTTTTCCCTTTTCCTTTGTTGGATAAAATAAAAGATGGTGGCGACTCTTGCTTACCGTACATTTGCGAACAAAAAATGCAAAAACTAGTAGTAACTAAAAACAGTCAGTTCTGCCACCATATTACAGAACTGGAGACTCTGCTGGGGAGAATTAATAAAGTGGGGTATACCTTAGGATCTAGGTCATTTTTAAATTGCTTTTTTGTTTGTTTTGCCTACTTTATCTTTAAGGGTTTTTGCTTGGGTATTATTGAAGATCCTACACCCGGATCTGGGGACACTTTTTAGGTAAACAACAATAGACCGTGGAGACTGTACGGAATAGACCGATATGGTTTAAGCGATGGCTGTGTTAGTGTGACACTTTGGTTGGTACCGGTATCCTTCGTGTTGAAACGAGGAGAATACGGGGCCGCCGCATGGTGTCGTGAAGCACTAACGAATCTAAAACCTTAGTTGAACAAACTTGGCCATTAGAAAGTAGTGAGATAGCCGGCCTCAATATAAAGTTGAGGATTGGTTGATACTCGATGCTACACTCATATAGATCATACTTTCGGGATATTCCGGCCGCAAGAAAAGACTGCCTGAGCTGAAACAATGCCCGATAAAGGATGATCAGTGATATTGAGAATCCTTAGAACCCGGTTACTTTTCTAAGACAGATTTGAAACCAACTAAACTTCAAGGGGGTACTTACCTTTAACCCATGAAAGCCTTAAACCTAAGGTCTTTGTGTGATTTGATTGTGTTTTCTATATCTGCTATATCTGAGCATAATCATGACATTATAACATGACATATCATACTAACCGTTTCAAGGATCTCGAGGGCCTGTGATGCAGGTTATGATGAACCCGATGTATAGCAAGGGGCAAGGGGATTCATTTCCCTCTAGCCAATGTCGTCAAAAGATCAAAACAAGATGACTTGAGTCAGGGGATATGACCCACTTGATATGGTGATCTTGACTCTTATAGAAGGCCACTCAACGATACAAAGTTCTTCAACCAAAGATGCAAATTTCAACTTATGAAATTTTCTTGTTTACACTGCGAGATCCTTGAAAACATTGCATAGATATATCATACATATCATTATATAACAGGTCCTCCAGTACAGGTTTCACATTTTTTCCCTGTTTATTTCAGCAAAAGAATTGGCTCTTGAACAAACAATCAAAGACCTTCAGGCTCAAAACTCTCAGTTTCAAAAAATGTTCCTGACTCTGACCCAGGGGAAAGAAGACCTGAAAGCTCTGATCGTCAAAAAGAAGGCTAAGAAGGCACATAAGCCGGTTCGTGTGGGAAGGAGAAGACTAGCTAACCGAGCTCTAGATTTTGCAACCCCATCAAAGGGAGGAGGTAATCAAGAGGAAGAAGATGAGGAATCAGATGAAGGAGACAAAAATCTAACGTCTGAAGAAGATGAACCTGACTATGATGAGCAGAAGTATCCTCCTACTGATGACAAATACAAACAGTTGGAGGACCGGCTCAATGCCATGGAGATCCAAAGGGTGCCTGGTCTGGATTTCAAAGAGTTAGGTATGGTTCCTGGAGTGGTCATCCCACCAAAGTTCAAGGTTCCCACATTTGCTAAGTTTGACGATGTCTCCTGCCCTAAGTTGCACTTAAGGTCCTATGTCAGGAAGATCCAGCCTCACACTACTGACTGGAGGTTATGGGTCCATTTCTTCCAAGAAAGTTTGCCTGGCACTCAACTGGATTGGTTTTATCAGCTAGAAGGAACTGACATCCATACCTGGGAAGACTTGGATACTTCTTTCTACAAGCAGTACTATTACATCGCTGACCTGGCACCAACTCGAGTGCAACTGCAGAATATGTCCATGGGCTCAAGAGAAGGGTTTAAGGAATATGCACAAAAATGGAGGGATCTAGCTGGAAGAGTACAACCCCATCTGAATGATTGCGAAATGGTAGACATGTTCATGGGCACTCTGACATGCCCATTCTTCAATTTGTTGATTGGGAGTTCCTCATCCGGGTTCACAGAGATGGTCTTGATTGGAGAGAGGATCGAAAGTGGTATCAAGAGCGGGAAGATCCCGATGGCTATATCTTCTAATGCTGAGAAGAAGCCATTTGGTGGTAAGAGGGAAGCCAATGTGGTGCACAGCCAGAAGGGTCGTAATAAGGTAGACTACCACCAATCTGTGGGGGCAGTGCTGGTCTCTAATTCGGCACGCGCACAATGACCACAACAATAGAGTAATCAGCAAAGGCCATGAGAGCCTAAGAGACAATTTACCCAAATCAACATGCCATTGTCATAAGCATTGCAACACATGTTGAAGATGAATTTGATTACGGTAATAGGCCCTCATCCAAACCCTAAGACTTCCTCTCCTAACTACAATCCTGATGCAAGGTGTGCTTATCATACTAGTAGTCCGGAGCACGATACTAACGATTGTTGGGCATTGAAATACAAGATTCAGAATATGATTGACGACAAGGAGATTGAGTTCGACCCTCTTGAGACTCCCAACGTGATCACTGCTCCCATGCCAAATCATGGCTAGGATTGAAAGCATTTTTGTTCATTTGAATTCTCAAGTTGTATTTTCTTTGTTTATTCAAACAATTATTGTCATGTCAAAAATTTGTTATTTCATTAATGCATTACACATGTTTATCTTGAATTACTTTGTTTTCATTATGCTTAAACTGCTTTATACTTCCTTTTCGTGATATTCAACTCTCGACTGAAAGCTCTAAGCCTTTAGAGGGAGGATGACGAAAATGATACCACAATCTCTACAGTATGATTTTGAACGAACCTTGCTAATGATGTATAGGCTTTGTTTCAAATCCTAAATAGTGGAGTTATAAGGAAGATACTCCCTAGTCAACCCCTTTGAGCCTAAGAAGTAGGAGTTTTATTTTCACAAATTAAAACCCTTAATCGTAACCTGGGGCAGGGTAGTTTCCTCAGTTAATTCAGGTGCGCATTCAGTCACTATCTTCCGCTTCGTACACAATGAGTGGCATCGAAGAAGTCCTTCCAAATCAGAAGATGGTGATGGTTCTGCATAATCATAAAAACTGACAGTCATTATTTCTCACAATAAAAACCTTTGAAGGAGACTTAAGGAAAAAAAACTAGGGCATCCCGCTGACTGTAATCACAAAAGAAACAGTTCAGGAAAAAGACAGGGATAACAAAATCAAGAAAGAAAAGGTTACAAAAATGACCTCCTTCTTCAAACAAACGTTCAATTGCTAAACTATCACCAAAATATCAAGGACAAGAAGCCAAACTCAATTGGGATTCAAAATGCATAATTAACTGAGCATAGGACTGAAAAACATCACGAAGAACGGGTGGGTACAAATAAATTTTGAGTCTTTATCCTTTGTTTCATAAACCGTGAACCAGGCCACGTTACAACCCTTAAAAGTCCTAGCTGAAGCATGGGTTAGCTCGAGAGCATACTGTTACAAAGGTATCCTGACTCCTGTAGGACTTGCTACGAATCCTGAGTTGATATCACATTCTTGCAAATTTTGTTTTACTACACAAAACACATTTTCAAATTTTTTTTCAAGACAGAGATGAGTCTTGAATTCTGTAAATAACTTTGTTTGCACATGGTTAATTGTTAAAATGACAGAGAAATTCACACAATGAATATTCGGTGAATAAAAAACCCTATCAATAAAAAGGATCACCTCAAGTGGAAAAACAATTCCAACCAAAGAGGCATGGTATGATCACTGTCCATCATCAGAGGCAGTCGAGTCAAGATTCAAGGAATCTCTCAAAGATTCCAAATATCCAGGGGAAGATCTCCATCTGAATCACCTGGGGAATTGGGTATGAATCCCAGCAACGAATCTTGTATGATCAAACGAGCATCTTCTGGAAGTGTGGCAACACTTACCACTATGGAAAGTGACAATTCTTTGTACCCGGTGAAACATGGACATAGTCGGAAAACACTATGCATGAACAAGGACCTGCTAGGTTGACCGGCCTAGGAAAAAATAAGGGCATCCCGGCGAACCAAAAGGGTTCGGGCAAAAATTAGGGATAAAAACAACACAATCTGTACAACCAGCAAGTCGAAAACCTGAAAAGGAGGCTTGGGCAAAAAAAAGGGGTATCTCGGTGGACTGAAAATCTGAAAAGATAGTCCAGGCAAAAGTTAGGGATTAAAGCGTACGACTACGTCCTGTCATCTCGTCACTTGTTTAGTCAGTAGAAGGTTTATCATCCTGGTCAGCATTTACCAAGCACCCCAGGAGTTTGGATGCCACTCAACCATCCACAAAGTCTCCACAGGTACTTTCTCCAGCAGGTACAAAGGCAGGGGCATCTTACACAAGGTCGCCTCTATATCCTCAGTTTACAGCCTAGTGATGTCAAGTGTTCTTGTATCCCTGGTAGAACAGGAATTTCCAACTACTGCTCCGACATCAAGTTTCCCCCAGTGAAGTCGTCAAACTTCTCAGGATTCCCCAATAGGATTTCACAAAATCCTCAAGCAATGCACAGAGCTTTCCTTCCCAAATATACTTTATTCCTCTAGCAGCGGAAGATCATCTCCCATCAGTTCAGCTTTAACAAAATTCGAAGACCTACATTCTTCATCCCCACCTGTAATTAGAGATTTATTTTCCCTAATTCAACATCGCTGCAATGGAACAACTGATACATTCACATGTTGCATTCATACATCATTTTACAAACGTCATAGCATATGCAATACAAATGTATACGGTACAATTTCATTTATTTTGAGAACATCATTACACAATGCATTTCATACATCATGACATTGCATAGAGCTAACGATTTACTTTTTCAGGAAAGATCAATCAACATATATTTATCATCAACAATTTACAATAGTTCCAAGAATAGCTCCTGAAACTAAACAGAGTAATTATCTGCGCGACCAAATACAGCTTTACACAGGCTCTTCACAAAGCAATCTTACACGGGTTTCTCCTAACTTCCAAATACAGCTTTACACGGGCTCAATATAAAGCAATATTACATGGGTTTCTTCTGACTTCCAAAAACAGTTTTACACGGACTTATCCTGAAGCAACCCTACCCAGGTTCCTTCTGAAGTTTTACACAGACTTATCCCGAAGCAACCCTACCCAGGTTCCTTCTGAATTTTTACACAGACTTATCCCGAAGTAACCCTACTCAGGTTCCTTCTGAATTTTTACACGGACTTATCCCGAAGTAACCCTACCCAGGTTCCTTATGAAGTTTTACACGGACTTATCCCGAAGTAACCTTACCCAGGTTCCTTCTGAAGTTTTACACGGACTTATCCCGAAGTAACCCTACCTAGGTTCCTTCTGAAGTTTTACACAGACTTATCCTGAAGTAACCCTACCCAGGTTACTTCTGAAGTTTTACACGGACTTATCCCAAAGTAACCCTACCCAGGTTCCTTCTGAAGTTTTACACGGACTTATCCTGAAGTAACCCTACCCAGGTTCCTTCTGAAGTTTTACACGGACTTATCCCGAAGTAACCCTACCCAGGTTCCTTCTGAAGTTTTACATGGACTTATCCCGAAGTAACCCTACTACCCAGGTTCCTTCTCACAACCCTACTACCCAGTATTTTATTCCGAAGCAGCCCTACTACCCATGCTTTATTTCGATGTAACCCTACTACCCAGATTCCTTCTCACAGCACTACCACCCAGGCTTTATTCTGAAGCAGCCCTACTACCCAGACTTTATTTCAAAGTAACCCTACTACCCATGTTCCTTCTCAAAGCCCTACCGTCCATGCTCATTTTCATGAATTACCTGACGCAGTTTTGCATGTACTTATCCCGAGAAAGCCTTATACAGGTTCCTTCTCTTTCATCTCCGGACAACAGTTTACAACACTGTAAAACCTGGACCCGACCAGATACGGTCGATTTCATATTCCCTAGTAAGTCGCTGTAAAACCCGGACTCGACCATATAACATCTCACATTTGTCTCATCAATCATGATTTATTTCCCCAATAGAGTAATGGACAACCGAAGCTCATAGACTCTATTTCCCAGGACATAAATCAACATTCCCCGTCGAAGTCCTCCTCAATGGCAGGTATAGGGATTCTTGCAAAGGAATCTCTTATGCGACCAATATCTTTTCTGGATGGCATCTTTAAGCCCGTCTCCGACAATTCTCCTTCGCCTTCTAAGTGGCATCTGTAATCCCATTCTCGATATTATCGATCGACATTCACTTCATGCGAGTGCAAATTTTTAGGCACTCTAGTGTTCAATCATCTCCCACCTTCAGATCACGAAAGGCAGACAATCCAATCTATATCCTCATGTATAAGAAGATTGAATAGGGGCAGCTGTTGCACCCCAAAATTTTCCCTCCCATTTTCATACAAAACATACTCCTAGAGGTCCTCAATTGCTAAAGTTGACTAAGGATTGACCAGACAAACCTCCTCCTAAGACAATGAGCCTCAAACTAGGGTTTCACTCCTCATCAAGATTTTTGAGTTCCAAGGGTCCTAAATGGTTTCTGCTTCCCTAATATGTCTTCAAGATCATCCATGCCAAGTTTAATGCCTTGCACAACAAGTTTGCTCAGTCAACTGCTCAAATGCCTGAAAATCAACTACACTAGGTCAAAAGTCAACTGTGGCCCAAATATAGCCAAACTTAAATATTTTTGGTCAACATAAACATTTTGAAGTAACATACATCATTTGATCAAGGTTTGATCATGATTCCTCAAGGAATGTTCCTAATTCATCAAAACTCAAAAGTTTCTAAATTAGGGTTTCTATAGGAAAAGTCAACCAAACTTTGACCAAGCATATCTTACTCATACTTTATCAAAAATTTCTCATCCAAGGCTCATTTTTAAGATAATCCAATTCCCTACAACTCACCTTCATCCCTCAAGTTCAAAAAATGCACTCATGAAAAGATATAAATTCATACATTATAGGTCCTTTTCAAAGGTCAGCAAAAATACTTTTTGGGTCAAAGCTTATTACATGAAAATGGAAGACCCAATGGAGATAAAATAAAAAGGGTTGTTTAGAGGACATCCTAATATTTCTAAAAAGTCCAAGAACACCTTCTTAGGGTTAAAAATGAGAGAGATGTGCATTGCTAAAGTTGACCAATTTTTGGAAATGTGCATGAAGTCAACATTGATCAAAATGACTTTTTTAAAAATGGGCCCATGTTTACTTGTTTGAAACTTGTTCCTAAGATGGCCCATGACCCCTGAGCTTATCCACCTATTATTTCATTATTTTTATTATTTATTTTGATTTTTTATTCATTTAAATCAAAATAAATCAATTTAAATAGTGGAATAATCAACTAAAATCAAAGATTTGATTTTGTGAGCACATTATGAGTCCATGAACAGCTAGCAAGTCAGAAAAATTCGTGCAAGGGATAATTTATTGGAAAAGATCATCATTTCCAAAGCATGAAAACAAGGATTGGTCGTGAGAATTGGAAGAACAAAAACTCAAATTTTGGACAAAAAGTGAGAATCAGATTTCTTTCTACAAGGAGATTCAAGGTGTTTCAAGGCCAACAATTCATTCCTGGAAGTCTTTGGGAGCTCTCTGGACCCTTACCATGCATCAACACCTCAAGAAATCGCATCTACCAGTACCACGGTTTGTTCATCTTCTTGAAATTGGTTTTTGGAATTTACGCATGATAAACTATTTCTAAGTATATATTCATGCTTGTACAATCATTTAGAACGTGTTTTCATAATCAATTATGTGTTTTGATTCCTGTTTGAAGGAATGTCATTGTTAGGGTTTAGAGCTTCGTTTTAGGGCTTTCAGATACATGTACAATTGGGTCTAATGAAGGACACCATCATGCTCAAAGGATCAAACCCAGTTGATCCATGGTCTTGAATTTAATTTATGTTTCCTGATCATGATTTTTGAGATGCACAGGTTATAGCTATGGAAAATGTCCTTAGGTAAAAGTCTTTACCTAAGACAACAGTCTCAGCAAAGAATATGAAGGCATGGCAGATCCTGAATGGCCCATTTGATTTTTTATGCATTTTTTGTAAAACTGACTTTGCATATTATATAATATATGTTATGCGTGTGTATTAACGAATGAAGCAAATGGTTCAGTGGCAAGATTCAATAGCAAATGGTCCACCCTGCCTCCTACATGTTATTTTTGTTAATAACTATTTGCAGATTCAATGGTTTCTTCACATGTACGTGCACCATACGCCTCTGTATCATCATCATTAGATCATTCACTATCCAGATCCAACGCCTCAAGCATGCAGGCGCATGGTGGACTCTCTTGGCAAGCTTCTCACTGAATCCAATGCTGGTGATGGGCCAACCTGACTAGGGCTGGAACAAAATTCAGCAACATCACCTTCAATTTGGGCCTACACCCCCTCAGGCTTAACTTCTCATCTTTTCTAGTTTTATTTTTATTTTTATTATTTTGTTTAATTATTTTTGTTAATCAATTTTTTTTATAAAATCATAAAATCAAAATCACAAAAAATAGGTTAGTTTTTTTTTATATAAATTAATTTTTGTAAATAAATTAATTTCTTCAACTTTAATTTATTTTTCATTAATTAAAATCAATTAGAAATTATGTTAAATTCAAATCTTTTTTCACAAAAAATCAAAAAATATTTTAATGATCAAATTAGGGTGTTTTTTAGGGTTTTAAACTTTTTCCAGTTTTTGATTCTCGCACGTAATTATTTTTGCCGTACGATTATTTTTTCACTATTGATGTAACTGCGCCTGATTTGTAATAGATTAATTAGGGTTTAATTTCCGCAAATTTACTTTCAGTCAATTCTTTATGTATCTGTCCAAAAGCCTTGTAATAGCGTATGCCTCTTTTTACTTTCTCGCTTTTATATCTTATACTTGTATATAATTGTTAGCAACCTAGGCTTGTATGCTTAATCAATCAATCGGTAGATCACTTAACTTCAAGATAAATATCTGAAAACAAACACTGCTACACACTTGCACCCCTAGGGTATTCCTCACTTAGTTGCCTCGGAAACAATGGTCATGTCCCTCGAATGTAGGGATATCTTAGCAAAGACCCGCAATTCAAAGTCGTCATAAAGATCATAGTCCCTTAATGTCCCTCGAGTTACCTACGAGAAATGATCTTATGATGACAGTCCCTTGAAATGCTAAGGTATCTTTACATGTTGCCTTCAATGACCATTACGTCCCTTTCGATAGTCCCTCAACATCCAACGACTAGGGTTACCTACTCATTAATAGTAGGATAACATGATCTAAAGGATAAGAGGAAAATAACGCTTTTTTTCGAGTAGGTAGATAACTGTTAAGTACTTGTTCAAAACAATCAATTTTTCACACTTACACTTTCAAACACTTTTCAAACGAAGTTTTCAAAACACTTTATCACACTCTTGAGGACTGATACAAGGGTTACCATAAAGTGAAACGCCGCACTAAGGCATTTTCGAAGCTTTTCAAAACACACACAAAAGCAATTTAAAAATGAGCAAATACCTAAGAGCCCGTGGAAAACCACAGATATAAAGGGTGCTAACACCTTCCCTTTCTATAATCTACCCCCCCGTACTCGGAAACATCTCGAAAAAGGTTTTTATGTTCTTTTTCCCTTTTCCTTTGTTGGATAAAATAAAATACGGTGGCGCCTCTTGCTTACCGCACATTTGCGAACAAAAAACGCAAAAACTAGTAGTAACTAAAAATAGTCAGTTTTGCCACCGTATTACAATGTGTGATTTATTAGTATGCATGCATATGTTAGAGGTTGAAGGTGAAGAGCAATTGCAGGAAATTTTTATGGTACCATCAAGTTGGAATGAGGCATGAATGATGTATTTATAGTTGTGGAAGTTTAGATACAAAAGGAGATTTTTGGAATTAAAAAGATCGAAAAATGGACCTAATCAAACAGTATGTATCGACCTGAAAATCGTATGTGTTGACACATAAGTCTAATTTCGAATGTATGTGTTGACTTGAAAGGATTGATGTGTCGACCTAAGCAAGATAGTAGCTTTTAGATTTAAAAAACCAGTACATATGTCGACCTAAAATTCGTATGTGTCAACACATGAAATAAGAATTTATGCAATTTCTAAAAAGCTTCAGTATATGTCGCCCTATATGCATGCATGTTTCGACCCAAGCCCTCTAGAGACTCTAAGCTTCAAAACTCAATTGCATGTGGCGACCTGAAATTTGCATATGTTGACACATGTAATAATAATTTATGAAGAAACTTGTTTTTCAAGACTTTGGTCAATTTCAAAATGGTTTTTAATAGTTCCTAAGACCCCTAATGCAAAGGAGTGCCACACGACATAGATATACCTATTAGAACAAGATTTAGATCTGTTTTTAAATCTCCATGTTTTGATGATAATAATGCATATATTTTATGTAGAACAATTTAGACCTAATGGGTTCATTGAATGTGCAGAAATTAGGATTCTGGGTAGTCTTAATCTAGATATCATCAACACTCAGAAAGAAAACCATTGAGTTTGTTTATAATGAAACATCAATAGTTCTGTTGAATGCTGAATGCTCGACAAGAAAAGAATCTTGATAAGTTTATAAGAAGAGCTCAAGCTCAAAAGATCAGAAATCAAAGAGCCAAGAAGTCAAGATTCAAATATCAGCTCAGCATTAGAATCAAGAGCTATGAAGTCAAGATATCAGAATTCAAAGAATGAAGATGCTCAGAAACAAAGATATTAGAAATCAGAGCTTAGAATTGAAGATCTCAATATATCATAAACGAAGATCTCAAATAGCATAATGGAAAGAATTCTGAAGAAGTGAAAAACACAAGAAGGGGGGATTGAATTGAAAACTTAAAATCAAATGCACAATGACACAGTAGTTTTATCCTGGTTCGTTTGATCTCAAACTACTCCAGTCCACCCGTCAAGGTGATTTCCCTCTCTCCAACGAGGACTTAATCCACTAATCACGAACATATTACAATCACTACTTTAACAACTGTCAAAGTCCTCTTGAGTACAACCACAGTCTGGTTAATCTCAAGGAACAACTGTCTTAATCAAAGATACAAGAATTATGTGTAGTTGATTTTCATTACAAAAACAGTTATCACAACTGTGATAGTTTACACAAATTTAGAGTGTGAAAATACTAGAGAAAGCTTGCAACGTTTTTGAATTGTATTGTAGTAGCATTGGCAAAATCGTAAAAGATTTGATCTCTTAACTTATTTATATAGGCAAAGGAATCTCTTTCATCATTAAGCGTGATAATTGTCATTTAAGCAATTTCCATATTGAGAAGATCCTGTCTGAAAGAAGCCGTTGTAATTGATGCTGTCTTGATTGAATAGTAACGCTTCAGAATCTTACATCCTTGCCTGCTGCTAATGCTTCAGAACATTGATGACTTAGATAATAATCCTTCTGTTCAGAATCAGAGTTTACTTCACTTAAGCGCAGGTTCAGATCATCAATCTTCAGCGCAAATTCTGATTACCTCAACGTGAAAGCTTCTATAGCTTAACTTCTGATGCTGCTTTGGTCAGAACTTCTGCATACAAAATAACATAATTTTAGAGTGCATATTTGTTCTTTGTATTTTTTATCATCAAAACTCTAACTAAGGGTTTTAGAATCAAACTATGTTCTAACAATCTCCCCCTTTTTGATGATGACAAAAACTAGAATTTTCAATGAAAAATAGAGAACAAAAAGTTTAACGGAGACTCCCCCTGAGTTGATTACTTCCCTGAAGTTCCTTCTCATCAGAGCTTTTGCTGCATCTCCTATCAGAATTTGTTCCTGTTCAAACTTTTCAGAAAGTAGAGATTAAATATTCAGAATGTTTGAGACTTTGTCCCGGTAAACTGTTATTGAAAATATCTTACTTTCTCCCCCTTTTTTTCAGGTATCAAAAAGCAATATAATCAGAGCCAAAAAAGATGAATTATATTGAAAACAGAATGCAATGACAAGTTTCAGAAACAAGGAGGTAAAGATAAAAATTACAGATAAACAATTTTAAAAGAAAAGCTAAGAAGGAAGGGGAAGACGTGTGAATAACACTTCCAACAAGCTCTTGATCTGAGTGCTTGACTCTTCCTGCTTTCCCAGAATGTATTTGATTTCCTTTGTAGTTTCTTCTTGTTTATCCAGAATACCCTTGATCTCCTTGTTTGTATTCTCTTGCTTATCCAGTCTTGCATGGATTAAAGCATTCTCTTTCTTCAACTCTTCCAGAGTTTGCATAACCAGAGAGGAAACTGGTGTCTCTTCAGGGGTTGCATGTTGTTTAGAACATTCTACAGCCTCTTCTGATTGAACCACTTCTTCTGCTGCAATCATGTCTTCTAGAGCAGTAGTCAGAGAGAGACTATCTGAATCTGGTTCAGCTACTTCTGAAGGATGATGCTCTTTCCATGGAGCATTATCCAGCGAGAGGATATCTTTCTTGAACCATTGGCTCAGAACTTGATCTTGGAAGGCTTTCAGCTGATCACTGAAGTTCTGCTGAGCCCTTTCATAACCCAATTCCTCCAGCTTCTGAGTTTCAGAGTTTAACCATTTTCTAAATCTTTCCCACAGAGAATCAGAAGCAGCATGATTAGAAATATCTTGACTTGCATGCTTCAAAGAATTGATCCATTCCTGCATTTCTGTTTCAAAAATCAACAAACTAGTATCAACATCTGATGTGGTTGCAGTTGGTTTAGGTTTGGGAATAGCAGTTTTGTGTGAGGTGGAAGCTAGTCTTTCCAGCACTAGTGGATCAATGACAAGTCTGAAGTTGTCAGCTGGACGGTTGATGGGTGATGGAGTGGGAGAGTCAGAAATAATAATTGGTGTGGTAGAGGTGTTTGGTGGTGTGGATTCAAGGGATGCAGGTATTTCTGGAATATCATGAATAGTGAGAGGCATGCGAACTGCAAGAGGTTCTGTTATTCCAGGGATTGGGATTATGGTATCAGAATCTGAAGGAGAGTCTTCAGATTAATTAGCGGCAGCGTGTTGGGTTTCTGGTTCAGGAATATCAAAAGACGGGTTTTTAGAAGGTGGAGTTTCTGGTTGTGGTGAGTTGGGGTTCAGATGTTCTAGTTTAGGAGAGTGTGGTTGTGGATTTTTTTGGTTGTGGATTTTCTGGTTGAGGAGAGTGTGGTTGTGGAATTTCTGGTGGTTATTGAGTGTTTGGATTTTCTGTTGGTTGAGTGTTTGGATTTCCTGTTGGTTGAGTGTTTGGATTTTCTGGTTGTTGTTGAGTGTTTGGAGTTTCTGGTATTGGAGAGGAAAAATATTGATCAAATAGTTCAATGTCAGATAGAACTTTGGCAAGTTCCGGTTGATGATGTTCTGGGTTTGGATTTTGATTTGGGGAGTGAGGTTCATTCAAGAAGTTTCCTAGAGTTACAGATGGATCAAACTCTATGTCAAAATCTTCAAAGGTTTGGGGTGAAGGATTTTCTGTTGGTTAAGGAGGCATGGCTTCAAATGTTGAAACAACTATTGATTCTATAACAGAAACAGAAGATGGATTACCTTTCTTTTTCGCAGCTTTAGGTGTCCTCTGAGAGGATCTTTCTCCTTCTGCTTTCCTCTTCTTGGATTTCTTTAACACAACCTCTGGAGCAGCCTTGTGCAGATCTTGAATGTTGATTTCTAGAGCAGTCCCATCAGCCTTGCAAGCTTCAAGGTATCTGACTATGATTTCTGGATTGGAGTCTATCTCAGAAAATAATGGAAAATCCTTCAGAGGTATCCTCCTTGAAGTAATGGTCTCATGAGAAGCCACAGTTGGTTCCTTCTTAATGTTCTCAATGATCTTCATTTTCTTCAGATTCTTAGCGTTCAGAGGCTTCCCAACAGTTGATTCCAAAGTGCTTATTTCTTGAGCCTCTATCAGATGTTCTATCAGCCTGTTTTCTGTTAGAATATCTGATATCAGCCTTCCGAGGGGAATCCAATCCCTCTTAGTCCTTTCGTCTTCTCTGGTCTCTTTCATACTTGTTCTGAGATGGTTGAAGAGCAAGTATGGAAGATTAATCTTGGTCTTCTTGCAATGAAATACAACAGAAATTGCTGATCAATATTGATGTAATCAGGAGAGCTTGTGGGCTTCCTGTGATTGATACATCCCATAATGATTTTGGCCCAGATTCTATGATGATCCTTTAAGTCTCTGATTTTGCTTGAAGGTTGTCCAGAAGTGAAGATTTACCTGACAATCGATTTTAGGTCAGAACACCTATCTGCCATATCAATGCATATAACTCCACCACCATTGTATCCAATGAGCTTCCCAATAAGATCTTATGTTATCACAATTTTCTTTCCCATAACATAATAAGTAACCTAGTGATTAGATGAGGTAGCATGTATCCATAACTCTTTGACGAGAATGGGAAACGTTGGACCCAACAGACGGTCAAAATACCTGTTCCATCCCTGTGCAGTAACGTCTTCATAGAGATTGAACCCATTTTCTTGTAAACTCTCAAAATCAATGATCAATTCAGATAGAACTTCCAGGTTGTCAACATGGGTGAGAAGCATTCTTATGGGTTCTTCATATTGTTCCGTTGATGAAGATTCAGGAGCACTGAGATTCTTGAGACTTGATGATGAAGTCATTGTTCACACGGGTTCTTTGAAGAAGATGGAAAGGTTTTTGAAAACGAAAAACTTGAAACAAGAGAGAATATTGAAGAGAGTAAAAGTGAATGAATGAAATAGTAATTTTGAGTTTAAATAGGTTTTTGAAAACGTAAACAGTAAGCATGAAAAAATTAGTAATGATTATATGCATTAATGAACCTGAAATTAGGGGATTTAGAAAGATATTGAACGGTTACCACTGAAAAGTGTCTCAATGCATCCAATCAGAGACTTGGATCCTTCAGAGTTTGAACGCGCGTTCAGCCTCAGAAGGTAGCTTGTGAGAGGATGACAAGTGTTTGATGATGTGAACTGCACGCCTCTATCCTTGAAATGAAACATTCAGATCTTCATGGATAGATTCTGAGGCAATCTGTACTTCTAAACTCTGAAGACAGGTTGATCAGTTGTTCACAGAAAATAATAAAGTTCTGATGGTTAAGATATGTAAATAAAATTTTTTATTCTGGGCATAACTTCATGCTGAGATGTTTCAGAATGAAGTTGAATCTATCCTCAGAAAGAGGTTTTGTAAATACATCAGCCCATTGATGGTCTGTGTCAATAAATTTTAAGGTAAGAATTCCTTTCTGAATATAGTCCCTAATAAAATGATGTTTTATTTCTATATGCTTAGCCCTAGAATGCACAATATGATTCTTGCTGAGACATATAGCTGAAGTGTTATCACAGAAGATAAGAATGTTACTCTCAAATATGTTGAAGTCTTCAAGTTGACTTTTCATCTAGAGCATTTGCGTGCTACATCCAGCAACTGCTATGTATTCAGCTTCTGCTGTTGACAGTGCTATTGTGGATTGTCTCTTGCTGGTCTATGAGATCAGATTTTCTCCCAGAAACTCGCAGCTTCCATAAGTTCTTTTACGTTCTACTTTGTCTCCAGCAAAGTCAGCGTCACAATATCCTACTAAGCTATATTCAATGGATTTTCTATAAAACAAACCCAGATTAGTAGTACCTTTCAGATACTTGAAAATTCTCTTAACTGCTGTTAAGTGAGATTCTCTAGGATCTGATTAGAATCTATCACATAAGCAAACACTGAATAAAATATCATGCCTTGAAGCCATCAAATAAAGGAGAGAACCAATCATACCTCTCTAGACTTTCTATTCTACCTTTTTACTTACCTCTTCCTTTTCCAGAATGCACGTGGGGTGCATTGGAGTCTTTGAAGGCTTACATTCCGAGAGATCAAATTTCTTCAGAAGTTCTCTGACATATTTGCTCTGATGAATGTAAGTTCCTTTTGGAGTTTGGTTTATCTGAATGCCCAAAAAGAATTTGAGTTCCCCCATTAAGCTCATCTCAAACTCTGCCTGCATGCACTTAGCAAACTCTCTTCCCAGAGAGGGTTTAGTAGATCCAAAGATAATATCATCAACATGAATCTGACATACTAAAATGTCATTCTTAAATGTCTTACAGAATTAGGTTGTGTCCACTTTCCCTCTGGTGAATTCCTTTTCTAACAGGAAGTTACTTAGTCTTTCATACAAAGCTCTGGGAGCTTGTTTCAGACCATAGAGTGACTTCTTTAATTTGAAAACATATTCTGGGTGTTTGGAATTCTCAAACCCAGGGGGTTGGTGCACATATACCTCTTCATCTATATATCCATTTAGGAATGCACTTTTGACATCCATCTGATACAAAGTGATGCCATTGTTTACAACAAATGAGATTAAGAGTCTTATAGATTATAACCTGGAGACTGGAGCAAATGTTTCTATATAGTCTATCCCCTCTTGCTGACTATAACCTTGTGCCACCAGTCGTGCTTTGTTTCTGATGACTTCCCCATGCTCGTTCAGTTTGTTTATGAACACCCACTTTGTTCCAATGACGTTGAATCCTTTTGGTTTGGGAACCAGATCCCATACGTCATTTCTGGTTAACTGATTCAATTTCTCATGCATTTCCAGAATCCAGTCATTATCCAGAAGTGCGTCATCAATTATTGCTGGTTCAACTAGAGAGACCAGTCCCATGAGGGATTCTTCAGAATTTCTGAATGTTGATCTTGTTCTGATTGGATCATCCTTCTTTCCCAGTATCTTATCTTCTGGGTGAGTTATACTACTTATGGATAGCCTTTTCTAAAGTTGATCAATGGAAGGTGTTGGATTGCTTGTAGCATTTCTTTCTGAGGTTGTTGGATCGTCTTTGTTGAGAACTTCTGGTGAGTTGTCTTCAGTACCTGTGAATTCAACTTCTATATCTGCAAAGAATTCATTCTGCTTTGACTTTTGAGGGTCAAGCTTATCATCAAATCTAACACTGATTGACTCTTCAACAATCTGTGTTTCTGTATTATATACTATGTACCCTCTTGAGCGTTCAGAGTATCCTAACATGATACACTTTTGTTCTTTAGAGTCAAACTTGTTCAGATGATTTTTAGTGTTCTGAATGAAACAAGTGCATCCAAAAGGACGGAAATAAGAAATGTTGGGCTTTCTGTTCATCCACAGTTCACATGGAGTCTTTTCCAGAACATGTCTTATAGAGATTCTATTCTGAATGTAACACGCTGTGTTAATTGCCTCTGCCTAGAAGATCTTAGTAATGTTAGTCTCATTGATCATGGTTCTGGCCATTTCTTGCAGTGTTCTGTTCTTTCGTTCTACAAATCCATTTTGTTGGGGAGTTCTATGACAAGAGAAGTCATGCAAGATGCCTTTTTCATTAAAAAATGATTCAAAATTTTTATTTTCAAATTCCCCACCATGATCACTTCTGACTTTGACAATTCTAAGATCCTTTTCATTCTGAACTTGGTTACAGAAGGCAACGAACACAGAGTATGACTCGTCCTTGTGTCTTAAGAACTTTACCCATGTCCATCTGCTATAGTCATCTACGATCACTAGCCCATACTTCTTTCCACTGACAAACGCAGTTTTTACTGGTCGAAATAAGTCTATGTGCAGAAGTTCTAATGGCTTAGAGGTGGAAACATCATTTTTAGATTTAAAAGCAGGTTTTGCAAATTTGCCTTTCTGACATGCTTCACACAGAGCATCTGAGCTGAACTTCAAATTAGGAAGTCCTCTGACCAGATTGAGTTTGTTAATCTGAGATATTCTTCTCATACTAATATACCCCAATCTTCTGTGCCAGACCCATTGCTCGTTGTTAACAGAAAGAAGGCATTTTACATTCTGACTCTTTAGTTCAGAAAGTTTTATCTTATAAATGTTATTTATTCTCTTTCCATTAAAAGGGTAGTTTCATCTTTCTGACTAACAGCTTTTCATGAATTTTGATTAAAGATTATATCATAACCGTTATCACTTAATTGACTTATGGATAACAGGTTATGCATTAATCTATCAACTAGCAGCACATTATTAATAGAGGGAATATTTCCATTACCTAATGTTCTAGAGCCAATGATCTTTTCTCTTTGGTTGCCTCCAAAGCCCACGTAGCCTCCAGGTTTAAGTTCCAGGCTTTGGAACATATGCCTTCTTCCCGTCATGTGTCGAGAGTATCCAGAGTCTAGGTACCATGACTGGTGTTTTAGCCTTGTTGCTAAAGATATATGCTACATATATAATTTTGTCCTTAGGTACCCATATCTTCTTGGGTCCTGGTTTGTTAGTTTTACCAAAATTCTGGTTGAATTTTAGTTTGACAGAGTAATCATTACTAGTGTATTTGATGTCGTGTGTGTGCCCATATATGAAGTGTGATTTAAGTGGTGTGCGTTTTATGACTAAGTCTATGAATTTCTTAGGTGTAGGTACCTTACCTTGATATCCTATCCCTTTTCTTCCATTTCTGCAAACTCCATAGATCATTGAAGCCATCTTTCTTCTATCTATGTTTTTAGCCAGAAACTTTTGAAAGTTATGATAATACTCTTTGATGATCTCATCAGCATTACTGGGAGTCTCTGATATTATTTCCTTCTGAGAGTTTTGCAAATCATTTTCTAATTTTGAAAATTTTTCTTTTAACTCGGAATTTTCTAATCTGAGACTCTCAGTCTTTTCAGAGTCAGAGATAAGATCCCTTTTCAGGTTCTTGAATTTGACTCTGACTTGCTGATACCTTTCCAGAATTTCATTTAGACTTTCTGCAAGTCCAACCTTAGTAAAGTTTATAGTAAAGTCCAGGAATACCTCTTCAGTGTCTGATTCTGAGTCTGGACCAGAAGCTTCACTGTCTTCTGACACGTTTGCCATGAGAGCTATGTTTGCTCTTTCATCATCTGACTCCAAGTCAGCTTCAGAGGTATCTGAATCGTCCCATGTTTCCATGAGGCTTTTCTTCTTTTCCTTGAAGAACTTCTTTTTGGGCTTCTCCTTATGAAGCCTTGAACAGTCACTTTTGTAGTGCCCTTGCTCATTGCACTCATAGCAGATGATATCCTTGTTATTTGACTTTCTGTGTCCTGAAGAACCTTCAGATCTTCTGTGTCCAGAAGAAGATTCAGACTTTCTGTATCTGGATAAGTGTTCATTTTGATTCTCTGATATTCTAGGATTTCTGAATTTCCTTTGTCTCTGCTTCCACAATTGATTCACCCTTCTGGAGAGGAGAGACAATTCATCTTCTTCTGATGAGGATCCATCAGAGGTTTCTTCCATAGCCTACAAAACCTTAGAATCAGATTTTTTGTTAGATTTTAAAGCTAGTAGCTTACCTTGCTTTTGAGGCTCATCTTCTTCTAGCTCTATCTCGTAACTTCTGAGGGAGTTGACAAGTTCCTCCAAAGATATCTTGTTGAGATCTTTGGCTAGCTTAAGTGTTGTGACCATTGGCCTCCATTGCCTAGGTAGACTTCTGATGATCTTCTTTACGTGATCAGCAGTAGAGTATCCTTTGTCAAGAACCTTCATCCCAGCAACAAGGATCTGGAATCTTGAGAACATTGCTTCTATTGATTCACTATCTTCCATCTTGAATACCTATACTTCTGAATGAGCGCAAGGGCCTTGGTTTCTTTGACTTGCCTTCATGCGTCATTCTCAGAGAGTCAAACATGTTTTTGGCTATCTCTCTGTTTGAGATTTTCGCATATTCTGAGTATGAGATAGCACTGAGGAGTATTGTTCTGGCTTTGTGATAATTTCTGAATTCACTTTTTTGTTGGTCAGACATCATTTTTCTGTCTATCTTCTGACCTCTTCCATCCACTGGATGTGTGTATCCATAAATTACCATGTCCCATAGATCAGCATCATGAGCCAGAAAGAAGCTCTCAATTCTGTCTTTCCAGTAGTCAAAATTTTCTCCATCAAAGACTGGAGGTTTGCCACTGATTCTGTCCTTGTCTTCATGGTAGTCATTGCTGATGTTTTGGCTTGGTCCCACCATAGTGCTTTTCTGAAACTTGGATCTTGTACTGACACAATTAAGTGTATTAACTCAGAACCAGGCGCTCTGATGCCAATTGAAGAAGTGAAAAACACAAGAAGGGGGGGGGGGGGGTTGAATTGAAAACTTAAAATCAAATGCACAATGACACATTATTTTTATCCTGGTTCGTTTGAGCTCAAACTACTCCAGTCCACCCATCAAGGTGATTTCGCCTCTCTCTAACGAGGACTTAATCCACTAATCACAAACATATTACAATCATTACTTTGACAACTGTCAAAGTCCTCTTGAGTACAACCACAGTCCAGTTAATCTCAAGGAACAACTGTCTTAATCAAAGATACAAGAATTCTGCGTTGTTGTTTTTCGTTACAAAAACAGTTATCACAACTATGATAGTTTACACAAATTTAGAGAGTGAAAATACTAGAGAAAGCTTGCCGCGTTTTTGAATTGTATTGCAGTAGCGTTGGCAAAATAGTAAACTATTTGATCTCTTATCTTGTTTATATAGGCAAAGGAATCCTATTCATCATTAAGCGTGATAATTGTCATTTAAGCAGTTTCCAAATTGAGAAGATCCTGTCTGAAAGAAGCCGTTGTAATTTATGCTGTCTTGATTGAATAGTAACGCTTCAGAATCTTACATCCTTGCCTGCTGCTGATGCTTCAGAACATTGGTGACTTAGATTATAATCCTTCTGTTTAGAATCAGAGTTTACTTCACTTAAGCGCAGGTTCAGATCATCAATCTTCAGCGCAAATTCTGATTACCTCAGCGTGAAAGCTTTTATAGCTTAACTTTTGATTCTTCTTTGGTCAGAACTTCTGCATACAAAATAACATAATTTTCGAGTGCATATTTGTTCTTTGTATTTGTTATCATCAAAACTCTAACTAAGGGTTGTAGAATCAAACTATGTTATAACAAATTCAAGAGATCAAAAAGAATGAATTCAACGTCAAAATCAAATGCACTGATATAAGCTTTTACTTCAGAAATTAGACATCATAAATGCAACTTAGAAAAGATGTCATCATACATCAAAGATCAGGTCAAGATGAGTTAACCAGAAAATCAGATGTACTAATATAAGCTTCTGCTTCACAAATCAAATATCAGATATGCAACTCAGAAAATATGTCATCAAAAATCAAGATCAGATTAAGACATAATGGATCAGAAAAGCTTTCACTCTCAAACAAAGAATTTATTCTCAGATTAGTTATTGCTTGTATATCTGAAGACAATGTTCAAATATTTGAAAGACTCTGACTCTATAAAAAAGAAGCATCGTCTAGATCACTATCATTCTTTAATCAGAATCAATCCAGCAAAAAGAAAAGAATCAAAGCTCAAAAATCAAATACTTGAGAATCAGAAAGGTTGTTGCCACAATATCTGATTTCAAGATCTAAATATCAAAAAAGATTTTGATATCATCTTTAGAAAATCTTTCTCCTACAACGAAAATACTTGTTTCTCAGATAAGTTATTGCTTATATATCTGAAGACAAGAATCCACTAATGAAAGAGTATAAATTGAAACATCTTCTCACTTAATATTCATCTCTCAGATCAGATAAGATATGCACCTTCAAGTTTAGTTCTAAGATCAGAAGTCAAGCTTCGTGTTTCAAAAAAGCTATTGTTATTATTTCTGAACACAAGTCATGGTTCTGAAGACTCTGACGTTCCTATGCTATAACAACAAAGTATTTTTTGAACTAGTCATCAGTTATTCATCAAAAGAATGAAGACAAAGTAATTGATCTCTTCTAAGCTCAATACTTCAGAATCAGAAGTACACCATCAAAAGGTAAGAATCAAGAAACTTAGTTAATAAGAATACAATACAAATAATACACCACAAATTCCACTATGATAATATTGGTCGTACTATTCATTAAAGTTATCTCTCATGATCTTATGCTAACAACTGAAAGAAGCATGCTAAAGAAAGTGATGTTTTGTACTATTCCAAACCTCTCTTGAATCTATCTATTGGGAATCAACCGTTGGAAGGAGAAATGACTTTTCTACCCTTACAATGACTCTTTTGGAAGGCTATATACGAAGATCAGTGGACAAATTGTAATTTGATGAATTCGATGATATTGACAATGATGAAGTCCACAAACACAAAGAGTGAGAGATAAAAAGAAGATATGAAAAGAAATAAGAAGAAGACAAAGATGAAGAACTCTACAAGATGATGCACTCAAACTTAGATTATATTCATCTTTGTAGAATTATGTAAAAGCAATGAGTTGTTTCTCATATCTTGCTAAACACTTTTGTGTTTTATCATTTACTTAAACTATGAGTAATCTTCTTATTAAGAAGAATTCTTGTAATCTTCAGAAACAATTCTTGTTAGAATTGGTGTTGCCTCAAGTGATCGAGTGGAAATCTGTATACTTGAGAAGACTTTGACAGCTGGTCATTGTAGATGAAATCCTTTCTAAGGGACCAAGTAGGTCTGAATCCTTGGGGGGGGGGGGGGGGGGTCAATAATTGTTATATATCTTAGGGGATCGGGTAGGTCAAAACGCTTAAGGGATGACTAATTGTATGATCATTGTTGTTGTTAGTCACTGACGGGTAGCCTGTGCATCTGTAATCTATTGAGATTAGTGGATTAAGTTTTTGTCTAACGAAAAATCATCCGAGGAGGGTGGACAAGATGTAACCTTGTTGAAGGTGAACTTGGATAAACTAAATGTGTCTCTTTTTATTTCTAGCATTATATATTGTTTCATAGTTTTATCAAATAGTTTTTTTTAAAGTTTTGAAAACCCAATTCAACCCTCCCCTTTTTCTTGTGTTTTTATCTACCTTCAATTGGTATCAAAGTGTGGCTCTATTGTCGATTTTTGAATCAAACACTTAACCGTGTAGAGAGATCCAGTAAGAGAAAAAATATGAATGCTATAAACTCAAATGAAAGAAATAAGGATAAATTTCAAACATTCAATTTTATCAAAAAAGGCATCATGGTTCTAAAAGTGACTTAGAAATATCAAGAACGAGATACATCAAAAGATATTCTCTCAACTGCCAGCTAAGCAAATCATAAAAAGAAATTATTAAAGGCTTGCAGAAGAAATGAAGATTGTGCATGTAAACAGATCTCTAGACGGATCAACTCTATAAGAGGAAGCTGCTAGTTCTCAGAAGCGCACCTGTCTCAGTCAAAGGTTAGCAATCATAAAGTCAATATCAAAAGTTCTTTGGTACTAAAAGAACACATGGAATTGGAACATTGCACAAGGCAATACTCAATTTGAACAAAATGGCAAAGTACTTCGTGGCAGAAGATGAATACACCTCTGATTAACAAAATTTTTATCATCGGTTCAAAAGCTAAGTAAAAAAGTCATTATAGATAGATAAGAATATCAGAAAACCCATGGTCAGAAGATGTTTTCATCCATCAGAAAGATACTCAAGATAACCTCTGATGAAAGTCAGTTTGTTCATCTGGAAGGAAACCAAGTCATGCAAATCCAACTAACATTCTAAAAAGGGATAATTCTGAAGAAGAAAAGTTCCTCTGGAAGCTGCATAAAGGAAGTAAATCTCTCTGACAAATAGGTTATCCACAAAAGTATCATCATCCGCAAAAGTTAAAGACATTTCTAAATTGAATATGCAGATTCAGCGGAAAGGCCATCAGATTTCTGTAAGTAACATCTTCATTCTCCACTCTAGTATTTTCTACTTTATTCCAAGTTATATTCTTTAGTTAATCACTAAATACCTTGAGATGTCATTTTATTAAAATTATACTCAGAAGGGAATAAAAAGAACACATCTCAAATACATTAGGATGAAGAATAAAATTGTGAAGATTACTTGCAAATTCAAAAGGATCTTGTCTAGTAACTAAAATTTTACTAAATATTTGTATTCCCTATTTATTTGAGTACTTTTGGTAAACCACCTCATTGGAAATGATTTTTGACAGCATAAGTGCAAAATAGTCGTTATGTTTTTGCATATTTTAGTGTCACTTATTGACTCATTTTATTGTAATCCTTTAAATAAACCTCAACTTGTGTCTGTAGTTGTACATATTGAGTATAATCGTGTTTTTGTATAAATATTGTATCGTTTGATATTTTTCACCTCTTTTGTTGGTATTAATTCATAATTGGAGCATTGAGTAATAAAGACCAATGGCACAACTTTAAAGATGTGTTTTGAGCAATTTATCAATGTATAAGCCTCAAATTAAAGAAGAGAAAAATCATCAATTTGATTGATATTTAGGAATTGTTAGATATATCATTAAATAAGATTTCCAACGCTTCGAACCATGTGTAAATCGAAGTTACGGTTCTCAAGTTATGACAAAAATAAGTGCTGAATATTTTCGACATAACACGTGTGGCGCTAAGCGTCCTTTGTGCTCGCTTAGCGCGGCCTGCGACTTCAAAACTCATTAAATAGGGTAAAAACCACATTTTTTGGTGATGGTTTGAGTATTTTTGAGTCCCAATAACATCAACTTCATTTTTGGTCTAGAGTGCTTAGAAAACAACATTTGTGGCTTGTAATCGAATGATCTGGGGTCGGGAGCTTGGTTGATCGTGATTGACACCGCGAGAGATTTATTTTCTTCTCCTTTTCTTATCTTTGCAACCATATTTTGTTATGGTTGTTTGTAAGTATGCTTTGTTTATATGTGTTGTACCCCAAAATTTGCCCTCCCACATTCTTCAAGATTTGCAAAGAGCATGCTTCAAAATCTCCCAAGGGTTGCACAGTTCAATGATCTCCTAACAGTCAAAAAACTAGGGTTTTGGCTCTGACAAAGAAGTTGAGGTTTCCAAGGGTCCAAACAAGTCCCACCTGCCTATAAACATGGTCAAGCATCCACATGCCAAGTTTCAAGACTTACAGCACAAAATTGCACAGTCAAAAACCCTAATTGCTCAACAGTCAACTGCAGGGGCAAAATGGTCATTTGACAGTCAAAAGTCCAAATTTTTGGTCAACATCTTGTTTTGAAGCCACAAACATCATTTGATCAATTCTTGATCATGATGCTCAAGACATGGCTCAAAAAGTCTCAAGATGCAAAAGTTTCCATATTTGGACAGTTGAAAAAGTCAACTGTAACTTGACCAAGGCATAACTTCCACATGGTTTATCAGAAAAATTCCATCCAAATCTTATTTTTAAGAGAAAGAAATTTCCTACAACTCCTCTTCACACTTCAAGTCCAAGAAATGCTCTCACAAAAAGTTATCAATCTCAACATTATAGGTCATTTTCAAAAGTCAACAAAAAGGCACTTTAAGTCAAAGACCATAACTTGAGATTGGTAAATCAAAATGACATGGGACCAAAGGCATTGGTTAGAGGACTTCAAGACCTTTCCAAAATGTCCAAGAACATGATCAAAGCTTAAACATTGAGAAAGATATGCCTTGTGGAAGTTGGGAAATTTTTGGGAATTCTGAAAAGTCAACTTTGCTTCAAATGCCTCAAAATTGCTAATGGGCCACATTTTCTTCCAAGAATCATCATCCAAAAGCTATGCACGACCATTTGACCCAAAGGGGATTTATTTCATCATTTTTTATTATTTATTTGAATTTTGTATCACCATTAATTCATTTAATTAAATAAAATATGACAAAAATACTCAAGCATGCATTTTAAATCTTTTTATGCAGCTAATAGGTCTATCATAACTCCAAGATTTCGTGCTCACTCAAGATGGAAAGATTTGGCCATGATTGGTATCAAAAGGGCATGGAAAAGATTGAAAAAGATCCATGGAAATCAAATCTCAAAAGCATTGAATGCAAAGGTTTTTGGTTGAAATTTCTACCCTAATTCGTTCCATATACATACACAAGCACAAACCTAATAAAAAGGACCTAAAAGCTGCGCCCAAGAGGAATACACACTTTGCATTTTTTTGTCAAAAAACTTCAAAATTGAAAACACAGTTCTGATGCAATTCAAAGCAAAATAATCATTCCAATAGCTTGCCAAGGCATCAAGGAAACTTTCTGAATCAAAACCACAGTCTCTCACCTCAAGAATCGGTAGAACGAAGCCGTCCCGTTCTTGATATTGTGCATATTCGTGTTTTGATTTATATGCCATATTCATATATTCTAATGCTTGTTTTACACTAATATGGACTCACTGAAACTCATGGTATCATTGAATTGAATTAACATTGCTTGTATAGAAAATTGCCATGGCTATTTTTTAGGGTTTCAGGAACCATAAATTGGGGCTTTATGCTTGAGGAAAAATTGGCCAACCTAAATGGCACCATTGAAACCAGAAGCTCATGACGATTCAAAGCCATGCCTCGCGATTAATTTATGATGAACCAGGCCCTATTCGCTATTATTCGTGGCTTCATTTAGTGGGGGTTTAAAACCCCCGCTATCTAACGTGTTTTGTTACAGGAAAACGGAGAAGAAGATTAGGTGTCCTCACGTGATAGGGTCATTCATATTCTGGCGCGTTTTTTACCACTAATCATTGTTTTACGTTATGATATTTATTTTGCAATATATATTCCAAACGCGCTGAGTGGTGTAGTGGTTGAAGGCAATTGTGATGAACGTTGGGACCTGGGTTCGATCCCCAGGTCCCCCATATTTCTTTCTATTTTTTCTTGCAACGTGATTAGGTACTCAACATGTCCAGAAGTCCACCAAACATCCAGCGCTGAAGCTTGCCACACGTCTCAGGAGATGGATCTGAAGGTCAGGATCTGGAGTCCACCATGGACATCAGTCAAACGCCCCACACGCATCCCAGAAAAGTCAACAAAAGGCTTGAATTCATTGGGCCAGATTAAAGATCATACCTCCTATTGGGCCAGAAAACCCCCTATGGTTTGCATTTTTCTTCTTTTTTTTTAATTCCTTTTTTTCTTCTTTTGATTAATTATTTTATTTAATTCCATAAAAATAATTTTATAACACAAAAAAATAACAAAAAAAATCAGAAAGTCAAAAAGTAAAATATGTTTATTATTTTATTTAATATTATTTTGTAAATAAATTTTATTAACTAATTTAGTTCTAATCTTAGGTTTAATTTTAATGTTTTTTTAATAAACTAAAAATGTAGAAATTAGGGTTTTAATGCTTTTATTCTTTTTTTTTTCTTTTCTTTTACCATATTTAATTATTAATTATTTTGTAAATAAATTTATCATTAAATAATTAGGTTAAAACTAGGTACAACTTAAACATTTTTAATAAATTAAAAAAAAGCTTAGAATTAGGTTTTTTAATTCCAATTTAATTTTCTCATTAAACTCCATAAATACAAAAAACTCCAAAAAATTCTTTCTTTTATTTTAACTTAATTAATTTATAATTATAATTTAATTCCTTTAAAAGGGTCCAACGCCCTCGCATTCTCGATTTTATGTCTTTTCGCGCATTTACTTTTATTTCCTTTTGTGAATATAATGTATTTATCCCAAAGCCTTGTAATAGATTAATTAGGATATTTACTTTTTGCATTTTATTTATTTCAAATCGGGTCTTGGATTAATTTGGCGATGTAGACCCGCACCTTTGTAATAGCGTAGGACTTTTAATTCCGCACCTTTTAACTGTTAATAACTTGCATGAAATAATGAATGCCAAAAATAAAAACAAAGCGTAGATCACCAATGCATGAACAAGACAAATATAACTGAAAACGACACACAAATCACACACCACCCCTAGGGTATGTCTCACTGTTACCTTGCCCCTCGAAAAGTGGTCGTCGAGTAGAGGATGTTTTAGTAAGTCCTCATGTCCATGAACATGGCATGAGGGTAGCTTCTAAGGTGTCTTCCTATTGCTCTGGTGATCACAATATCCCGAACCCTCGAATTGACCCGAACACCTCCAACGGTGGTGCTACCTACCTCTCAATGGTGGGATGGCACTACCTTAAGGACATTTACACAGCCTAATTCCTTAGGGTAGGTGGATGACTCGCATATACTTGCTCTATTCAAAAACAAATCAAAACATCTTTTCACACCGACACTTTCAAAAAGCTTCCAAAACAATTTTTCAAACACTCTTGAGGACTGATACAAGAGTCGATCTGAAATCTTTAAAACGAAACTTTTTCAAACTCACTCACAATAGAAAAGCAAACATTTTTGAAAACACAATGAGCAAGTATCTAAGAGCCCATGGATAACCATGGATAGAAAGGGTGCTAACACCTTCCCTTTCTATAAATCTACCTCCCGAACCGAGAACTAATCTCAATAAGGAATTTTTCTGTGCTTTTGTCCTTTCCATTTGGAGAAAATAAAAGACGATGGCGACTCTTGCTTCCGCGACATTTCGCGAACCAGCTTTAAACAGTCAGTTCCAGATCCACCGATCACAGAACTGGCGACTCTGCTGGGGATAGCTTTAAAAGTGAGGTGTACCTTAGGACTAAGATCACTTGTGTTTTCAATTGTCTGAATTGTTTGCTTTATTATTGTGGGTACTGTCTTGGGAGTTCTATAGATCCTAACCCGGATCTGGGGATACCTTCTTAGAAAGTAGCAACAAGGCTGTGAGGGAACTATGTGGGGTATACCGACATGGTTGAAGCAGTCTGCTACGTTGATGTGGCAATTTGGTGTGTACCGGTAACCCTTGAGTTCAGTCAAGGAGAGTACGGGGCCTCCATGTGGTGTCGTGAAGCATCAACTGACCTTAGGAACCTTAATTGAACCATCTTGGCCTCTTTAGGGTAGTGAGATAACTGACTTTGGTGCAGTCCGAGGTTGGTTGATACTCGATACTACACTCAATTGAGGGTTGCTTTCCTGGAATATTTCGGTCGCCAGTTCAGTGGCTAAATCGAAACGATGAACAATGAAAGCAATCCAGTGACATTGGGACCCTTAGAACCCGGTTACTTCTGATAGGACAGGTTGAACCCACCAACTTCAAGAGGGTAATACCCAGACCCCATGCGGGCCTAAACTCTAAGGGCTCTCTTGTGTGACTTGTGTGCCTTCCAACTTGACTACTTGCATGCTTGTTATCTGACACTTGAGTTTTCTTGCAGGTTTTGTTTATAGTCCTTAATTGGGGTTCATAACAGGGTTTACTGAGTTTCTTGCAGGTTTTGTTTACAGTCCTTAATTGGGACTCATAACAGGGTTTACCTACATCACCCCATGCATAGCATACCATCATACCATTGCATGCATCCTGCATAAGGACTAACCCATTTCAAGGATCTCGAGGGCTTGTGATGCAGGTCATGATGAACCAACTGGCCAGCGAGGGGCAAAGGGGATTTATTTTCCTCTAGACAAGGTTGTCAGAGGCTATGACCCACTGGATATGGTGAGCCTTTGACCCTTAAAGAAGGACTCTCAATAATATGCAGTGCCTTCAATCAAGCAACCAGATTCAAATTCTAACAATCTTCTTGTTTACCCCGCGAGGTCCTTGAAAACATTGCATACACATATGCATATCATTGCATTACAGGTACCCTTGTTACAGGTCACTTACCTTCTTCGCTGTTTATTTCAGCAATGGCTTGCCAACAAGACAACCAGGACCTTCATGCTCAAGAGACTCGGTTCGAGGAAATCCTCCTGAATCTATCCAAGGGGCAGGAAGAGCTGAGAACCCTTCTCATGGGGACCTTGGTCAGGAACAGTGCCGAGGATGATAAGGCCGAACGGCTGAAACATCTGCAAGCCGAGGTGGATGCAATGAGAGCCGAGATGCTGGGGCAGGTGACTATCATTCAAGACATAGCTCAAAGACAAGATGAGCTCGGGGTTCTCGTCAATCAACTGCTTCGGGGTAAACAACTGGGACAAACATCTAAGGTTGAAGGGCCAATCATCATTCAACCACCTTTGAGGCAAGAGGATAAGAGAGCTCCTCAAATGGCTTCAATGTCACAAATTCAGCATCAACCTCACCAGCTTCAGCCAGACAAGCCCAGGAGGCAATTCACCCAACTCAATATGTCACTGTTTCAAGCTCTACAACGCCTATTGAGATTAAATCTGATCATATTAAAGGCTCATCCCCGGAACCCCAACACAGCAGCTCCTACCTATCATCCCAATAAAAGGTGTGCCTACCACTTTGCCAGTCCAGGACATAATACAAATGAGTGTTGGGCTCTGAAGAACAAGATCCAGGACCTGATTGATGAAGGAGCATTGGAGTTCACACAAGATGGTCAGGCTGAGTTTTTCTACCATCCCTCCAAGGCTCACCATTTGAAATGACAAGCCCTGAGACTAGAAAACTTTTGTTCATTTGAATGTTCAAGTTGTGTTGTTCTTTGATTGTTTAAACATTTATTCATGTTAAACGTTGTTATTCCATTAATGCATCGCTTATGTCTATTTTGAATCAATATATTCGCATTCGCTATTTTCAAAATTACTTTCATTTTTTGATGTCAACTCTCAATTAATAATTCTAAGCCTCTTGAGGGAGGATGACGAAAACGATACCGCAATCTACAGTATGCTTTTGAACAGACCCTGCTGATGAGGTACAGGCATTGTTTCAATTCCTAAACACTGGAGTTATAAGGAAGATAATCCCTCGTCAACCCCTCTGAGCCAAAGAAGTAGGAGTTTTTCTTTTCGAAACTTAAAACCATTAATCATAACCTAGGGCAGGGTAGTTTTCTCAGTTGATCCAAGTGCACGACGAATGGCATCAAAAGAATTCCTTCTGAAACAAAAGACAATGATGGTTCCGAATAATCATAAAGACAGGCAGTCATTACCAAAACAAAAAAAAACAAAAGCCCAATAAGTCAAAACCTATGAAGGAGACTTACAAAACTGGGACATCCCGCTGACTGTAATCACAAAAGAAACAGTTCAGGCAAAATTTAGGGATAGCAAAATCCAAAAAGAAAGAGGTCCTACAAACCCTCGACCAAAAAAGAAATGACTGCCTATTCAAAATAAATTGTCAATGTCCGAACCATCACCAGAATATCAAAGCAAAGACTCAAACAAAGTCTAACGTATGATTAACTGAGTTTAGGTTTGAAGAACTTCACGAAGAGCGGGTGGGTACAAATAATTTGAGCCTTTATCCTTTGTTTCTTAAACCATAAACCAGGCCACGCTACAACCCTTAAAAGTCCTAGCTGAAGCATGGGTTAGTTCGAAAGCATACTGTTACAAAAGGTATCCTGGCTCCTTAAGGCTTGCTATAAAATATTGAGTTGACATCACGTTTTACAAAATTTGCTGGTTTTACTGAAAAATTCATTTTTCAAAAAACTTCAAGACAGACATAAGCTTTGCATTCTTAAGATAATTTTGTTTGCATATGATTATTTGTTTGAACAGCAGGGAAATTCGCACGATGAAAGCCTAGTGAACAAAGGCACTTCCAATCAAGGGGCATGGCCTGATCATTGTCCATCATCTGGGGCAGTCCAATCAAGATTCGTAGAATCTCTCAAAGGCCAAATAGCCTGGGGCAAATCTCCGTCTAAGTCACTTGGGGCATTGGACGATCAAACGACGATATTCTGGTGGCATGGCAACACAAGCAGCCAGGGGCACCTCCCTGCATTCTAAGAGCGTGGACATAGTCGAAAAAAATACTACGCACGATAAAAGACCCGCTAGGTTGACATACCTAGGCAAAAATTAGGGCTTCCCGGCGAACCAAAAGGGTTCGGGCAAAAGCAAGGGATGAAAATGAAAAAAATCTGTACACCCGGCAAGTCGAAAACCTGAAAAGGCGGCTTGGGCAAAAATGGGTATCCCGGTGGACTGAAAACCCAAAAGGGCAGTCCAGGCAAAAGTTAGGGATAAAGAGCGTACGACTATGTCCCGGTATCTCGTCACTTGCCTACCAAAGGGAAGATTTGTCAATCGGCAGTCATCCAACACCTCCACAAGATATCTTTTCCCCTCACCTCAGAAACAGGGGCAATAATGAGTCGTCCAGGCGATCCAGTTGCTCTGTCAACCAAAGTACCAAGGAAAGGTTAATACAAAGATGATTACCATCTACCTTTACAAATTCCAGATCATGGGTTAATATCCGAAACCAAACAGGACAATCATCCACTTGATCATCATCAGGCAACCCTACACCGGTTCCTTCTCAACTTTTAGACAAAGTCTTACACAGACTCATCCACAGGAAACCCTACACCGGTTCCTTTTCTTTCAGAAAAAGTCTTACACGGACTTATCATCAAAGTAACCCTACACCGGTTCCTTCTCAATTTTCAGACGAAGTCTTACACGGACTCACCCTCCATAAGTAACCTTACCCTGGTTCCTCCAGGAGTCTTACACGGACTTACCTCAAAGATAACCTTACCCCGGTTCATCAAGAAGTCTTACACGGACTTACCTCAAAGATAACCTTACCCCGGTTCATCAAGAAGTTCTACACGAACTTACCCTGCAGTAACCTTACCCCGGTTCCTCCAGAAGTCTTACACGGACTTATCTCAAAGATAAACTTACCCCGGTTCATCAAGAAGTTTTACACGAACTTACCCTGCAGTAACCTTACCCCGGTTCCTCCAGAAGTTTTACACGAACTTATCCCGAAGTAACCCTACACAGGTTATCTCTTTCCAGACGTAGTTTTACACGGACTCGTCATCAGTAAACCCTACACAGGTTTCCTTCTCAAAACTCAAGATGCAGTTTTACACGGACTCGTCACCTAGAAACCCTACACAGGTCCTCTATTTTCAAAGATGCAGTTTTATACAGACTCATTGTCAGTAAACCCTACACAGGTTTCCTTCAACTCCAAATGCAGCTCCACACGAGCCCAACCTCAAAGTAACCCTACACCGGTTCCTTCTCAACTTTCAGACAAAGTCTTACACGAGCTCATCATCAGGAAACCCTACATAGGTTCCCTCTTTCAGCTTACAAAAATTACAGTTCAAAACTTCCCCAGGAGAGTCCAATCCAGTTTCCCCAGGAAAGTTGGAACCCATCTCCCCAAGCAGTAAGCTTATCCCCAGTAGATTCTGGAAGCTTATCCCCGTAGAGCACGAACACGTCCCCTGGCTTTATTCAAAGGTTATTTCCATACCAGGATATAACTGGGTTATCCTCAGCCAAAAGCCACGGAAAGATCGTTCTCGGTGAAGTCTTCTTATCCCCAGCGAAGTCTATCAACACTTCCAACATAAAAATGGTATCCCCAGTGAAGTTACCATCAATATCCCAGCAAAGTACCTCTCTCCCCACAGAGTATTATTCCCCAGCAAGATCGCTAGAATAATTTTCTCCCCGCAGAGTAATCTCTTCATCAAAGTTTATCCCCCAATGGAGTCATCTTCTCCTACCGGTATTCTTGCAACTATTATCCCCAGCGGAAACAAATATTCTTTTCTTCAAACATCAGCCCAGGAGTTAACTTCCTGGCACCCGTCAAGGATTTACTTTCCTAGACAACAAACATACATTCATAAACATCGCATTTCCATACATTATAGCATGCATATATGCATCATATCTTACAAATCTCATTTATGTTGAGAACATCATTGCTTGATCCATATCATGCACTGCATATGACTGACCTTTACCTTTCAAGAGAGATCCAGTTAAGTTCCCAGCTATATTTCAAGACTTTAGTCTGGTTCAGTTAAATCGACCCTAAGATTTTCCTGATTCTTATCCAGTCAAAGGCCTTCTCTGGTTCAGTCAGATCGACCCTAAGATCTCCCTGATTCTTATCCAGTTGAAGATATTCCAAGACCTTGTCCGGTTCAGTTAAATCGACCCTAAGATTTTCCTGATTCTTATCCAGTCAAAGGCCTTCTCTGGTTCAGTCAGATCGACCCTAAGATCTCCCTGATTCTTATCCAGTTGAAGATATTGCAAGACCTTGCCCGGTTCAGTTAAATCGACCCTAAGATTTTCCTGATTCTTATCCAGTCAAAGGCCTTCTTTGGTTCAGTCAGATCGACCCTAAGATCTCCCTGATTCTCATCCTAGTAGAAGACATCCCAGATTCTCTCAGCGTTCCTGTTGAGGTAGTAATCTCCCCAAGGTTCTCTCAGCGTTCCTGTTGAGGTAGTAATCGTCCAAGGTTCTCTCACCGTTCCTGATGAGGTAGTAACCATTCCTGGTTCATTCATTACCTTTTGAAGCTCCAGACCCAATTCCTGTAACCAGTCAGGGCACACCTACATAAGGGTTTGAAGACCAACTCCTATAACAGGCCAGGTAATCATTTTCTTTTTTCAAGTATGCAAATTCTCGCTAAGGAATCTCTTACGCGATCGACACCCAGATGGCATCTATAAGACCATCCACCTATCCATCACCTCTTAGCATGGCATCTATAAGCCCATCATCCTATCCATCAATCTCCAAATGGCATCTATAAGCCCATTCCCACCATTACACACTACTATGTGAGCGCAAATTTCTGGGCACTCTAGTGTTCAATCATCTTCCACCTTCGGATTACGAAAGGCACGTCAGCCAATCTACATCCTCAGGTTTAAGAAGATTGAACAGGGGCAACTGTTGTACCCCAAAATTTTCCCTCCAACATTCTTCAAGATTTGCAAAGAGCATGCTTCAAAATCTCCCAAGGGTTGCACAGTTCAATGGCCTCCTAACAGTCAAAAAACTAGGGTTTTGGTTCTGACAAAGAAGTTGAGGTTTCCAAGGGTCCAAACAAGTCGCACCTGCCTATAAACATGGTCAAGCATCCACATGCCATGTTTCAAGACTTACAGCACAAAATTGCACAGTCAAAAACCCTAATTGCTCAATAGTCAACTGCAGGGGCAAAATGGTCATTTGACAGTCAAAAGTCCAAATTTTTGGTCAACATCTTTTTTTGAAGCCACAAACATAATTTGATCAATTCTTGATCATGATGCTCAAGACATGGCTCAAAAAGTCTCAAGATGCAAAAGTTTCCATATTTGGACAGTTGAAAAAGTCAACTGTAACTTGACCAAGGCATAACTTCCACATGGTTTATCAGAAAAATTCCATCCAAATCTTATTTTGAAGATAAAGACATTTCCTACAACTCCTCTTCACACTTCAAGTCCAACAAATGCTCTCACAAAAAGTTATCAATCTCAACATTATAGGTCATTTTCAAAAGTCAACAAAAAGGCACTTTAAGTCAAAGACCATAACTTGAGATTGGTAAATCAAAATGACATGGGACCAAAGGCATTGGTTAGAGGACTTCAAGACCTTTCCAAAATGTAAAAGAACATGATAAAAGCTTAAAAATTGAGCAAGATATGCCTTGTGGAAGTTGGGAAATTTTTGGGAATTCTGAAAAGTCAACTTTGCTTCAAATGCCTCAAAATTGCTAATGGGCCACATTTTCTTCCAAGAATCATCATCCAAAAGCTATGCACGACCATTTGACCCAAAGGGGATTTATTTCATCATTTTTTATTATTTATTTGAATTTTTTATCACCATTAATTCATTTAATTAAATAAAATATGACAAAAATACTCAAGCATGCATTTTAAATCTTTTTATGCAGCTAATAGGTCTATCATAACTCCAAGATTTCGTGCTCACTCAAGATGGAAAGATTTGGCCATGATTGGTATCAAAAGGGCATGGAAAAGATTGAAAAAGATCCATGGAAATCAAATCTCAAAAGCATTGAATGCAAAGGTTTTTGGTTGAAATTTCTACCCTAATTCGTTCCATATACATACACAATCACAAACCTAATAAAAAGGACCTAAAATCTGCGCCCAAGAGGAATACACACTTTGCATTTTTTTGTCAAAAAACTTCAAAACTGAAAACACAGTTCCGGCGCAATTCAAAGCAAAATAATCATTCCAATAGCTTGCCAAGGCATCAAGGAAACTTTCTGAATCAAAACCACAGTCTCTCACCTCAAGAATCGGTAGAATGAAGCCGTCCTGTTCTTGATATTGTGCATATTCGTGTTTTGATTTATATGCCATATTCATACATTCTAATGCTTGTTTTACACTAATATGGACTCACTGAAACTCATGGTATCATTGAATTGAATTAACATTGCTTGTATAGAAAATTTCCATGGCTATTTTTTAGGGTTTCAGGAACCATAAATTGGGGCTTTATGCTTGAGGAAAAATTGGCCAACCTAAATGGCACCATTGAAACCAGAAGCTCATGACGATTCAAAGCCATGCCTCGCGATCAATTTATGATGAACCAGGCCTTATTCGCTATTATTCGTGGCTTCATTTAGTGGGGGTTTAAAACCCCCGCTATCTAACGTGTTTTGTTACAGGAAAACGAAGAAGAAGATTAGGTGTCCTCACGTGATAGGGTCATTCATATTCTGGCGCGTTTTTTACCACTAATCATTGTTTTACGTTATGATATTTATTTTGCAATATATATTCCAAACGCGCTGAGTGGTGTAGTGGTTGAAGGCAATTGTGATGAACGTTGGGACCTGGGTTCGATCCCCAGGTCCCCCATATTTCTTTCTATTTTTTCTTGCAACGTGATTAGGTACTCAACATGTCCAGAAGTCCACCAAACATCCAGCGCTGAAGCTTGCCACACGTCTCAGGAGATGGATCTGAAGGTCAGGATCTGGAGTCCACCATGGACATCAGTCAAACGCCCCACACGCATCCCAGAAAAGTCAACAAAAGGCTTGAATTCATTGGGCCAGATTAAAGATCATACCTCCTATTGGGCCAGAAAACCCCCTATGGTTTGCATTTTTCTTCTTTTTTTTTTAATTCCTTTTTTTCTTCTTTTGATTAATTATTTTATTTAATTCCATAAAAATAATTTTATAACACAAAAAAATAACAAAAAAATCAGAAAGTCAAAAAGTAAAATATGTTTATTATTTTATTTAATATTATTTTGTAAATAAATTTTATTAACTAATTTAGTTCTAATCTTAGGTTTAATTTTAATGTTTTTTTAATAAACTAAAAATGTAGAAATTAGGGTTTTAATGCTTTTATTCTTTTTTTTTTCTTTTCTTTTACCATATTTAATTATTAATTATTTTGTAAATAAATTTATCATTAAATAATTAGGTTAAAACTAGGTACAATTTAAACATTTTTAATAAATTAAAAATAGCTTAGAATTAGGTTTTTTAATTCCAATTTAATTTTCTCATTAAACTCCATAAATACAAAAAACTCCAAAAAATTCTTTCTTTTATTTTAACTTAATTAATTTATAATTATAATTTAATTCCTTTAAAAGGGTCCAACGCCCTCGCATTCTCGATTTTATGTCTTTTCGCGCATTTACTTTTATTTCCTTTTGTGAATATAATGTATTTATCCCAAAGCCTTGTAACAGATTAATTAGGATATTTACTTTTCGCATTTTATTTATTTCAAATCGGGTCTTGGATTAATTTGGCGATGTAGACTCGCGCCTTTGTAATAGCGTAGGACTTTTAATTCCGCACCTTTTAACTGTTAATAACTTACATGAAAGAATGAATGCCAAAAATAAAAACAAAGCGTAGATCACCAATGCATGAACAAGACAAAATATAACTGAAAATGACACACAAATCACACACCACCCCTAGGGTACGTCTCACTGTTGCCTTGCCCCTCGAAAAGTGGTCGTCGAGTAGAGGATGTTTTAGTAAGTCCTCATGTCCATGAACATGGCATGAGGGTAGCTTCTAAGGTGTCTTCCTATTGCTCTGGTGATCACAATGTCCCGAACCCTCGAATTGACCCGAACACCTCCAACGGTGGTGCTACCTACCTCTCAATGGTGGGATAGCACTACCTTAAGGACATTTACACAGCCTAATTCCTTAGGGTAGGTGGATGATTCGCATATACTTGCTCTATTCAAAAACAAATCAAAACATCTTTTCACACCGACACTTTCAAAAAGCTTTCAAAACAATTTTTCAAACACTCTTGAGGATTGATACAAGAGTCGATCTGAAATCTTTAAAACGAAACTTTTTCAAACTCACTCACAATTGAAAAGCAAACATTTTTGAAAACACAATGAGCAAGTATCTAAGAGCCCATGGATAACCATGGATAGAAAGGGTGCTAACACCTTCCCTTTCTATAAATCTACCTCCCGAACCGAGAACTAATCTCAATAAGGAATTTTTCTGTGCTTTTGTCCTTTCCATTTTGAGAAAATAAAAGACGGTGGCGACTCTTGCTTCCGCGACATTTCGCGAACCAGCTTTAAACAGTCAGTTCCAGATCCACCGATCACAATATGTATATTTATTACTCATGGTGTTGTATGATGCTTTCTTTATAAATCAATATTGGTGATTGCTTGATTTATTTGGGGTTGGGTTGCTGCATACATGTAATGTTCGAATTCAGATTTAGTATGAAATTATATTGGGTTTTGATTCTAGAAATATATTAGGACTTAGTATTCACTTGAGTATCGACTCTTAATGCCTCTATGTTGTTTGAGTTGCGCACGAAACCACCTCCGTGAGTGATACTGTTGATATCTCGCTCTGTGTTAGAAGTAACCTTTTTGTGAGTAATACGTGATGATGTTGACAGGTAGATTAGGTTTATTGCAACTGGGTAGTAAGTTTAAGTATTTAACGGGTATGTGAAATTCAATCCCGAGAGTCTCTACTTACCGAAGAATGAATTCTTTTTCTGTTATTAACTTTTAATTCCCTCATTTACTTTAAACCCATTCAAAACAAAACTCATTAACGCAAGACTTATTAAACGGAAATTTAGTACCACTAATCCTTGTGGAGACGATATGATAAAACAAAATAAATACTTACTTTTTGATGTTGCTTTACCGCTTCAACAAAATAGCGTCGTTGCCGAGGATTGGTGTTGATATTAATCACATCACTATAGTTTTGCTTTATAAGTTTCATAAATATGTATATATTGTATATTTGTACATGTTTCTCATACTTGTGAATAATGCATGCTTGTTTGTATAGATACATGGTTTGTGTTTGTTTTGCACACTTGTTAAGTTTGTGTTTCTCAAAGTTATGCAAGTGTGTGTATATATGTGTTGTCATGAAAGTGTTCATGTATTGTTGTGAATTATCTTGTTTTCATAGTGTTTGTTCAAGTGCTTGTTAGGGCACTTGTTTTCGGTTGCGTGTTGAAGAAAAGCATCAGGTGACGAGAGGAAGTTTCTAGCTATGCACAATATAGGCGTCGAGCTAACAACATAAAACAAGCATTTGCTTCTGTTTTTGTTTGTGTATTATTTTTCATTGTAGCACTATAGGTAGACTGGCGAATGTTAGTTAAACAAGTTGCAATTTGACCAGTTCTTAAAATTCTCAAATCCTCACTTTTCAACTTGTTTAATTCACTTTCACCCGATTGTTTAGTTAATATAATGTATTATAACTATGTACATCTTGTAGTTGAGTTGTGTATGGCATAGTGGATGTGTATCATAGGAGAATAAGTTGAGATTCTGATTTTTCTGCACATACTTGCTCGCGCTAAGCGCAGTCTGTGCATGCTAAGCGCACTTCTTCTGGTGTAGTGCGCTGAGCACGGTCTGTAGGGATAAACGCGCCCCGCTGCCTGCTTGTGAAATTTTTGTTTCACATGCTCCCTTTTTCCCACTTTCGGCTAGGATATTTAGAGTACATAATAGTATTATTTACTAACACTTTTATTTGTTGTTTGGACTCCAATTTTGGTCTGATATCTTGAGGAATTTTGAGGTGATTTTCCGAGTTTGATTGTTTCAACTTACAGATGTATTGTAATTATGTTTTTTGAATTTGGTACGCCAGGTACTCGTTTATCGCTTTCTACAACATAACATGTTTAGGAAACTTATAATTTTTACAAATTCCATGCCATTCATTATTTTACATTACTTATTTTTGATTGAATCATTTTAGTTCCTTTTTACTCCCAAATGTGAGGAAGCTTTCCATTGTTCATATATGTTAGAGACCACAATTCTTATTTTACCTAGATTTTGTTATGTTAAATCTTTTATTTGTGTTGATTGTATGAAAGCATGAAAAGGATCAAGGAATTTTGTTTCATTTTGAGCACAACTACCTAACCAAATATTCAATTTACCCTATGAGTTTGTGAGCATTTGTTAACCCCTTTGGGCCTTTTTGTTAATGTCCATGTTGTTTTTGAACTTGATGCTTATCTATGAGTGTTTAGTTTACCTTTTTGAGTGGATGTTGATTCTTTATTTTCTTGAACCCTCAACCATGATTTATGGTTTGAATTTTTATCTTGCCTTAGAAATTAGGGAGTATTCACACTATAATGGTTGGTTGAATTCAAGTTGGGGAGAGAAATGTTTGCTTACTTTTGTGTATGATTTCTATGTGGTTGAGAAAAAAAGAAAGAAAAGACAAAGAAAAGAAATAACAAAGAAAAGTGAAAGAAAAGAAAAAGAAGGAAAAATAAGATGAAAAAGTTTTGAAAAAGAAAAACAAAAGGAATATCAAATAATGTTGTTTTAATAAGTTATGTGTGTTGGTGTAACACTTGGGATGAAAGAAAACGTTTGATTGGAATTTTTGTGTTTGAAACTTTGTGAGTTAATCACTCTCTTAGGTTCAGGCAAGCTTTTGTTTTGATTAGTTTTAGGAATTGCCCATTGTTTGTTAACCAAGCCACTTTATAATCTTGAAAAGCCCTAGTGATTCTTGTTTTTGTATGTTTAATGTGAATTTTTGGATGAATGTATAATTTAGTCTATTGTTTGCAATATTATGGATGGGTGTCAAATCCTCACCTTTGTGTGTTTTTCACCCCTCGATGAATTTTTGTTAGGTGTGATTCATGATTACAAATGTTTTATTTTAGAATGTTTAGTATACTTTTTGTACTTAAGATTCGTTTCGTTCTCATGTTATCGTTGTAGGATAGTGGTAAGTTTACTTTGCTTATAAGTTTTTGATGAACCATACATTTTTTTCCGTTATCAAAATATGTTAATTCATGATTCTTTGATTGTTGCTTCTTTTTTTTTTAGGTTGTTTGACTTTTTTTAAGGACAAACTATTTTTTAAATTGGGGAGAATTTGATAAGTGCAAAATAATCGTTATATTTGTGTATATTTTAGTGGCACTTATTGACATATTTTGTTGTAATCATTTGAATAAACCTTAACCTGTGTATGTATTTATACATATTGAGTATAATCATGTTTTTGTGTAAATATTATATTGTTTGATAGTTTTTCACCTCTTTTGTAGATATTCATTCATAATTGGAGCATTGAGTAATAAAGTCCAAAGGCACAACTTCAAAGATGTGATTTTAAGAAATTTATCAACGAATAAAGCTCAAACTAAAGAAGAAAAAAATCATCAATTTGGTTTATATTTATGTATTGTTAGATAAATCATCGAATAAGCTTCCCAGCGCTTCAAACCAAACGTAAATTGGAGTTATAGTTCTCAAGTTATGATGAAAACAAGTGCATAATTTTTTCGCCAAAACAGGTTTGGCGCTAAGCACCCTCTGTGTGCGCTTAGCGCGCCCTACAACTTCAAAACTTCTTAAATAGGGAAAAAAACACATTTTTTGGTGATGGTTTGGGTATCTTGGAGTTCCAACACCATCAACTTCATTTTTGCGTCTAGAGAGCTTAGAAAACAACATTTGTGGCTTGTAATTGGATGATTCGGGGTCGGGAGCTTGGTTGATCGTGATTGACACTGCGAGAGATTTGGTTTCTTCTCCTTTTTCTTCTCTTTACAACCATATTTTGTTATGGTTTGTTTGTGAGTATGATTTGTTTATATGTATATTTATTACTCATCATGTTGTATGATGCTTTCTTTACAAATCAATATTGGAGATTGCTTGTTTTATTTGGGTTTGAGTTGTTGCAGACATGTACGGTTCAAATCTGGATTTAGTATGAACATCTATTGTGAAATTCTGGTAAATCAGATCACAAATGTTCTATAGGATGTCGAGACATCTGTTCTGACTAAAATAACATGGCAAGGTATAAACATACAAAACAATATGGAAAATTAAAATAACACAAGAATTGTTAACCCAATTCAGTGACAACAACACCTACTCTAGGGACTACAAAGCCAGGAAGGAAATCCACTAGACAATATCAATTCAAAGCTAAACTCCCCCGTTTACAAGTTATCACTTAATCAATACCCTGTGTAACTTCTACCTAGGTCTTCTCTAGATATGAGAAATCCCATCTCACCTCTAACCACCATAATGATGTCTAATAGTCTCAGTCCCAATTACTATATCGACGATCTTTCACCTAAATGAAGATCCCACTTCAAATAAAAAACGAAACACCTTAATCAAGACACCCCATGACTAAGAACAACATACTTGATCTTGCTTAAAATCTATGATCAAGAACAATACTTAGAGTTGCTTACAAGCTTCCTCCAAGAATAATACTCACTCTTACTTTACAGCTTCGAGGAGAGCAATAATAAAGACTTACAACTCTATAACACAGTCTAACTCACAACCGAGTGGATCACACATACCAACTCTCCTAGATAGTGGCTTACAGACACAACCCTAATAATATGCCATTTTCGGCTGGTACATTTCCTAGGTTACAAACACTTCTATTTATAACCTATGTCCCAACTGGATTTGGGCCTAAAAAACACAGTAGTGAGACTGCACAAAGTCTGTAAAAACTTCTCCAAGAAAATATATATTCAATCAAAACTTTCCTAAAATAACTCCATATATAGAAACTTTGAATATCTTGAATACCAACATAAAATATCTGATTTATCAATCTTGGATGCCTCATAGGATTACTAAATATTCCCATAATATTCAGTAATTAAATCACAATAACTGAATCCAAACTATCAGTTGTAGTAGACATGATGTCTTATATTTCTTATTAGGACATCCCATTTAACATATTCAAACAACAAGTTGAAACATCTTCCAAACTACAAAACTGTAACAGTCCAAATGTCCTACTCTTCTGGTTAGGACATCAGATTCGACATGTTGAAACTGCAAGTTGAAAAATTTTCCAAACTGCAAAACTGTAACAGACTAGATGTCATATACTTCTAGTTAGGACATCACATTCGACATATTGAATCTGCAAGTTGAAACATTTTGTTCCATATGTTGCTGCAAAGTTAGTTTTACCAAAATTCATGCCAATCATAATTTCATAGAAATAACAATCTCCCCTTTTGGCAAATTTTGGCTAAAACAACTAAATAATTCCTGCACAGGAAAACACCATAATCATGTTTGAAAATAAATCAAGCACACACAACAGAGGCACACCAGCAGAAACATAACATAACAATAGAGTTATGAGCACAACAAAACTAGAGAAATAGTTAATAATTATTCAGTCTACTAAACACAACTGCAATAAATAGAGAAACTAAATTCTCAACACCATGATGTGAAGACATCATGTCTGACATCTCTTTAGAGCACCCAAATCCAGAACTACAGGGACTCCCCCTCAACACCTGCTATCATAATAGAGAATCGGGAATTCCCTTCCCCCCCTCAATAGCAGTCATCAATTAGTGGTTACTGCACACACACTTACTTCTTCCCCTTTTTAGCCATAATATGACAAAGGAAGCAACTAACCAAATACAAACCACAATAGCACATTATCACATTAAAGTAATGCTAATGCAAAACCAAAACAAAAGAACATATATTCATCATTCATGCATAATGAGAAACCTGTGCCATACTCCCTTCTGGTAACACCGTCCATAATATTTCCTTGCCAGCCTTAAGGAAAACATGTCCTGAATAATGTCTTGACATCTGGTCAGACATTGTCTACCTTCTCTTGTGTCTTCAAAGTAGGTCAGAAAATCCTAAAATATCCCACATAATTATCCACATGTTCTGAAGTATAGCCACACAGCCTTCACTGACCTTTAAGAGAAATCCTTCCACTCAAAATTAGTGAAATCTATCATGATGTAAATACATCATGTATGACATTCCCATACATAACACAAAGCTTCATTTGAGTCATATCCAAATCTACAGATAAAAAAATAAATTCCCCCAGAAAAATATATTGTCTCTTGGAGTAGGACAATACAATCCAACTTCACATGGCTAGAACCATACAGACTCTGTTAAGAACACAAATAACTACATCTAGTAGCTACATGTCACGATAACTTATCTGACATCACAACCTCATAAGAGGTACCAAAATCCCCACAAGCCTGAATAACATGCAAGCTTCATCAGGTCTGCACCAATGCAGCAACAATCCACAAACAATTACTTTACTCCCCCTTCTGAACACACTCATACCATGTAGACTGAATCCTGGATACTCTAGATCCTTGAGAATACACACAAAATATCATGACTCTTTGTATAGGTAAGAAGTCATGAACACTTGTTTTGAAGTTTCTCACATACCCCCAAACAACTATATTCAGATAGCTTGCTCGACAAGATCCAGATTCACACAAACTCTTCTTGTAGTAGAAGACGCCACCTCCCAAACAAGCATTATGATCATATTACACTATATGACACCCTTTTTCCTTCTTCGTCAGCATCAACACAAGCATATTCAGTATCTTATGCAACATGATTAACAACATTCTTACCCTAGTCAGCAGGGTCTTCACCTTGGATGATTTCACAACAATGTTTGGAACATGTTTCCATCCAAACAAATAGTAATGCAAAGACAATGAGATTCCCTTTTCTTAGAAATAGTCAATAAAATATCATGATGTAGATGGCATGATGAATAATTTTCTGACAATAATAACAATATCATATATATATATATATATATATATATATATATATATATATATATATATATATATATATATATATATATATATATATATATATATATATATATATATATATATATATATATATATATATATATATATATATATATATATATATATATATATATATATATATATATATATATATATATATATATATATATATATATATATATACACACACACACACACACACATTCAAGGACTCTTAGAATGATAGCCACCAACAAGCATGATGTTACAACATCATGTAGAACATCAACTTCTTATCACAGAACCTGATCACTTTGGCCATTATCTAACAATAGAACTACGTCTCGAGTTCTACAACTACTGCAGAGAAAAATAAATTTTCTCAAAAAACAACCAGCACAATTTCTCAGGACATTCCCAAGACATAAGAGCAACTCTGAGTCACTATAGAACATAGATCATATGCAGAATCACAAAGCTCCAAAACCCAATGCTTCCCACTGAATTCTAAGCCTACTACCTTCTGTCAGGTTTAGAAAAAGAATTGAACACAATGTCAAGACATTTTTGTTTGACACCACAAAATCACCAGAGGCGGGCTAGCATAAGTTGTATGAGACCATGCAACCTTTGTCTAGACTTCAATTCTACAACAACACATTAGAAAAATACCCAGTTCCCGTCCAGGTATTTGCAATCAGTCACATGCACCAACTCAAAAAAGGAAAAATTTCCTCACATTCCTTCCTTCACAACCTCCTTTAGAGGTACACGCTGCAGATATAACTCCCTTCTCACAAATGGTTGAGAAACAAAAGTGTAGCGGTAGAAATGTTCAAGACTAAGCCATTGGATTTACTAGACTTTATACAAATCAAAATAAAAATCGCCACCGCGCTTTATTGTTTCCAAATGAATGGGAAAAGAGCGAATAACCCAAAAAAGGGGGGAAAGATTCAAGGTAAGGGAGTTGGTTATGCAAAGGGAAGGTATTAGCACCCTAAACATCTACGGTACTCCGCAGGAACCTCTTTGTAAAATCTGTATATTTTGGATATAAAAATGTGTTATATATAAAATGGATGGTGGAGGTGAGAAAAGAAATATATTTTTTATGATTTTTGCACCCGCCGCAGTTGCGAACCTTTAGTGCCTACGTACCAACTTTCGTGCAATAGGGGATCAGGGTACACGTAGTTCCTCTTTTATAAATTTGAAACACAAGTGTGTTGGTTAATTTTATGAGATAAGACATCATCGTCATTGTCCGTGTGGAAAACATACTTACTACCAACAATCATGAGGAAGAAGAATTTGCATCATCTCAAAGTGGAGGACATGGCTTGGTATTTAAAATCAACAATGCCTCACTCAACACCCAAGTGGAAAATATCTCACTCCACTACATATTGTAGAAGTATAGTTGTTTGCATCACTACAAGGATTGACAAGAGTCTAATCTTTTAAGAAAAGTTTAAAGATAAAAAGCCAAAGTGGCAAAATGGTTTGAAATGAGATTGATTAACTTTTAGTCTTCTCACAAAAAATGTCAAGGTATTATTAAATTGATTGGGGTTTATTTATGAAAATATTTTGAAAATGTATGGATATAAGTCCAAGTTTATTATGAAAGTGTTTCAAGTTTAGAAACAAGTAGAGTTTTCAAAAAAAGAAGGGAGAGGATTTTTGAAATTAAAGATGGGAGGAGAAAAAGAGGCTATCTTAAAGCATAAGGTAAAAGCTAAGGATAAGGACCATCTAACCAACAAGAAGCCAAGACTTGACATTATGAGCCAAGATAGAATTCACATTCTTTGGATTGAAACCAAGCAAGCAAAGATACTAGACCTCTTCAAATGTATTAAGTCTTCACAAAAATTGGGCAGAGTAACGGCTGTATACCGGTGAATTCCAGATTACAAACAAAGGATGTAATCACAAAAACCTGCACACAAAAACAAACAAGAAACCCAATGTCTCGAGGTAAACCTCAAGAGCTCCAGACAAAATAATCATATAGGATCACAAGGTCTCCAAGATAGGCCAAGGTTTCTAATCCTAAGTCCAAGAAAAAGTCTCTTGCTCCATAATGCCAAGGATAGTAACCAAATAGTCCGAGTACCATTAAGAGTTTTCTAGAGTTTATGTTGATTATTAAGTATCTTAAGAAAAGAAAAAGAAAAGCTCAAGTGAGCAAAATAAAAATGGCAAGAAGATAAATGCTCAAATGAGCAAAGATGAAAATGGCATGAAATGAAAAAATGCTAAAAAATAAATAGTACATAAAGCATAAAAGAATAAAGGCATAAGATAAAACAAGTCAATAATTAGTGATTAGTTGGATGAGCATCTTGAAACTTGCATTTGGAACTCATTAGAGGATTGGTAGAACCAAAGCCTCCACACAACAAGTTGCATTTGCTTTTTGTCAAGTATATCATCCATTTGGAATTCTCATAAGTACCATTTAATGATCAACGATGTTTAAGTGATCCGCGTTGACCAAAGGTGTTGTAGATCCATTAGAGGATTGGTAGAACCAAAGCCTCTACACAATGAATCTCAAGGTTATTGGATCAAAGAGATCAAATTAACATACTTGGGCTTGCAATCATAAGTTTAGGCCACGAATGATCATTTATTTGAATCGGAACAAAATTTAGCGCTATGTTAAGCAATCATAAGTGGACTTATATAGAAGTCACACCTATTTTGAGGCCGGTCAATAGCAATATATGCACCATTTGTTTTGAGACATGATATAGAGATCATGCTCCTACAACATTTAGTGTAATGAGAAGGGGATGAGATGAAGAGGATTAGGGCAAAAGATAAATAAACCACTTTTGAATTAAAAATTTAATCAAACTATTATTAAAATCATTCATCCATTTTGTGGAGTTAAACTCAACACCATGGATCCAATGATGTTAATAAAGTCATGATAAAAAAATCAACCCAAGACAGCCAGAAAATAATCACAAAATAATATCATATTTAATATATACATTAAAAGGTTAAAAATGTTTAAAAAATGAAAAAAATAATGGGGAAAATATCAATTATGTTCAAATTAATCAAGAAATGGAAAATAAGGCCATAGAAAAATCAGAAATGGATCCAAATATTTTTACAAAATTTTTGGTAATTTTTAAAAGTCAGAAACTATTTTTAAAAATTAAAATAAATGGGTAAAATAAACAAAAATAATAAAAAAATAGTAAAGTCAGAAACAAAAATAAACTAAGGTCACCAATATTTGTCACAATACCATTGGATCATTCCATAATTTTTTCAGAATTTAAAAATGTATAAAAGTATTTTTAAACATTTTAAACAAATCAAATAAGTGTAAAATTCATAAAAAATACCAAAACACAAAATTAAATTGTGAAAAAATAAAAATCAGAAAGAGAATAATCAAAAATATTTTTCATAATTGTTTCAGATTTTTTTGACTAAAAATGATTTTTCTATGATTTTTTGAAATTTAAAACAATTAAAATATAAAAATCAGAAAAAGAAAATAAAAGTAAAAGATGTGGACCATTGGATGAGAGTCATAACGCGTTATTAATAAAATCCAAGGGATCTGGCGCGCTGTGCATATCATGGTCTTTAATGAATAATGTACAGAATCAATAATAAAATCAAAATTTGAAAAATACAGATGGCGCGCCTTCAGTGGTTAGAAGATGACACATTGGTCATCTTCAACCTCCAGCCATCACGAATTGCAGGTCTCTCAAAATGTAAAATCATAAGCTCAGACATATGCCATTCGCTTCGTCTCTTCAAGACGAAGACAACCACACCCTCGCGCCAAATTTATATAAACTGTAGCTCAAGCAATTCATGGTAAAAACGTGCTTCCAGTGAAATGTAAGTGTTGCGACTAGAACCAGGGCAATGAGAGCAACACAATGATATCAGAGTTTTGAAGAATTGATGAAGGAATCTACCTATTAAAGTTAAGTTGCAGAGCTCTGAAACTGGACTTCTATGGAACAATATAGGGCACGATTCTTGAATGTAATTAGATGGTTAGCTTCAGGAAAGATCAATGAAGGTGAATTGAGGGAAAAAATAGATTGCAAAATGCTTGAGAATGGATTTCGAAGTTGTTGAATTCTGGGTTGTGAAACAAGTTTGGCAGAGTGATTCTGGCTATCTAAGCTTGGGAAATTGAATGGGGGATGACCCTCTATTTATATGGAAGCAAATTGGATCAAAAGGAATAGCAAATGATGCATTTTGGAGGGAATTTGTGTGGGTTTACATCATGAAGAAAGTGTGACTCAAACTAGATCAAAACTCAGCCAAATAATGCGTTTCATGATGGTAATCACTTCTGGCAAGTTGCTAAACATGATTAGAAACAAAAACGCGTGAAAATATTATGATTGGAAGGCAAAACAAAGATTTCAAAATTCTAACTTTGTGCAAAATTCAGTTTCAAACTACCAAATTCAAATCCATGGCATTTCCACCTCAAGGGGTCTTAGGGCATAATTCTTGATGCTTTGGAAAGATGAGGTTTCAAGCTTTGCAATAGAAAAAGAATGGAATCAAATGGATGCTTGGGCTAAAACTTACATGGAGTCAAAGTTGAAGAAAAAGAGTTGACTTTCCATACTTAGACATAATTCAAATTCTTCTTTAAAAATGACCTATAATCTTTTGCATCCAAACATGGCCTTCCACTTAGAATTTTCTCTTGAACAAAAAAGATGGAATGAAGTAGACCACTTGAATGACATTTTTCAATTTGAATCACTCAAAATCTCCAAAAATTGAGCAAGTTATGACTTGTTGAAGTTGGCCAAAAATCATGAAATGACCTATAATCTTTTGCATTCTTAAGGCAACTTCCATCCATTTTCTCACTTTGCACATAAAAGAAGGCATGAATTACACATATTTAATATCATCATGAAAAAATAATGGGCTCAAGGTGATAAAAATTGACTAAGTTATGACCATTTGAAGTCACATATGGAAAATTGGGGATTCATCTGGGTGACTTGTAATCTTTCTTCTTCACCAAGTTCCTTCCACATGAAAACTCCTTAGAACTTTTGAAGTGATTTGTTGGTAACCCTTTGAAGATAAGGATGTTTTTGGAATCACTCAAAAATACCAAAAGATGAGCAAGATATGCTCCTTTGAAGTCCAAAACCATAGCCTCTGGATCAAGATAATTCTTTGAGGAACTTTGCCAAGTTTGAACAAACGTTTTGTGCCAATATTCTTCCTTTGTGAATAGAAGTTGTTGAGGATGATGATGAGGACTCATAGCCACCAAAACCACTTCCATATCTTGAAATTAGAGAGAAATATGCTCTTGTGACCAATAGGAAAAAGACCTTGTCCAATCATGGCAACTTCTTCTTTCAACCCTTTGTATTTTTGAATCAATTTTGATAACTTTGAAATATGTTGAACCAAAATGAGCCTTGTCATGCCATTTCTTCCAAAATCACTCCAATAGTGAAGTTTGAATTTCTCAAGCTATTGACTAGGGCATGGAAATAAACTCATGAACCCATGAAGCAACTTGCTAAACCTCATTGCCTTTACCTACATTATTAACAAGTAAGACAAACTAATATTGCATTTTATTAATATTCATGATCACAAAAGAAAACAAGTCAAGGTGTTTGGCAACTCCTCAAAAGAGCAAGGCTAAAGAAAGGGAGAATGACCAAAAGCCCTAATGTGATCTTGTTATGATTAAAACAATATGGTATGGTAAAGGAATCTTAGGGGCAAAAATTGGGGTACAACAAAAAGCACAAGTGGATTCTTCATCATAACAAGTAGACATGAAATATATCCACACCATAGACCACACTAGATTAGGTTAGTGACTCTACTCTACACTCCACCAAGATTAAAACATACCGCTTACGAATATCGTGGTGAGCAACAATCTCCACCCAACTTCATAAGTAGTTCCAAACACAAACAAATCTCTTTTCTGAATAGGTACATATTGAGATGATGTTCCAACATAAGTTAAACATTAGTCTCAACCCCATGGATTTAACCATTTTTTATGGATTTGGAGATAACACCCATGGAAGTCTATACTCATTACTCTCCAAAAGTTTCCTCTCATGAGCACAATGTTCAAATCTCTTGTCTGACATCTTCACAACAATCATCTACAATACCTAAAGAGGAGATTCCCTCTAGTAGATACCAGATTAACTGGCTACAAACACCATGAAATATACCTACCTACCTTTAGCTATACAATTTTCACTTTAACAAGACTCCAAAATGCACTTTATTCCTTGAAAGAACTAGTGTTCGATCTTGTGAAGATACCACAGAGCTATACCCTATGCCAAATTAGGCCCTTCCTTGAGCATACATAAATCCATATGGTTATCTGCCACACCAAGGAGATTATCTATGTATGATACATCTCTATTGCATACAACCCCTTCAAAGATAACACTCGACTGACATCTCTAACTCCACAAGCCATCCACTCTCTCTGATCTAGTCTTGGAGGTCTATCATTTATACTTCTAAACAACATCTTCTTGTAATCGGTTTTCAATTATGAGTCCCCACCCTTAATTTTAATTCTAAGTAAGGGAATATAAAGGATAAATCTAATTTGGTTAGATAGTCTAAGTTATTGGACTCGTTCTTAGACGAAGGGAAGGTGTTAGGCACCCCTCATCTACCTTGTTCACAAGGATACTAGAATTTAGGAGCGCGATCTTTGAGAAATAGGGTTTTAATTTTTATTAGGGAAACTTGCCACGATTTTAGTCGTATGCCTACGTATCCTTTTAGGAGGAATCAGAGTCCCAATTAGTAGTTCGTAGTTGGTTGGTGTTTTTTATGGATTACAAAGATATTTTGAATTTCTGTTGTACTAATTCTATATATGTGAATAGCAGAATTGTTAGACGAAGTTCGCAGTCGACTTAAAATATTTTTGTAATCATTTTTGAAAATTGTTTTAAGTTAACTAAGTTTTTTAGAAAAAAGAATTAGTGTTGGTTAAGTATTTTTTTAAATGTATTAATAAACAAAACATCTTATTAATGCATGGTTGAAAAATAATTTTAATGCAATAAATAAATACTTGGACTAGTTAGAAAATAAAAATTTGAGTTTATGATAACAATAATAAAATAATATTGGAATTTTATAAATATATTAAATTATAAAATAATAATTATAAATAATAAAAGAAATTTAAAAAAAACGCGGGGGGGGGGGGGGGGGGGGTGTATTTTGTATTGAGATAGTAAAACATGGGGTATAGGTAGTAGGACTCTGAATTCAGATGTTGGATTCAGGCCTAAATGCAGAGGGGGTGAGTCGTTGTGTAGGTTAGTAAAAATAGGGGGTTTAGTCAGCAGGGGCCCAAGTCCAGATGTTGGACTTGGCCCAATAGCGTTAGGGGGTGAATTATTGCATAGGTTAGTAAAAACAAAAGAAAATATAGGGTGCATTAAACAATGGGCCAGGCCGAAGGAGCGTTGAGGAGGAGGTCCATTTGGACATCTTATGAGAAAGCGCACGGTATCATAATGAGAGCATGTTTTTGGGACACTTGATGATGATCAAAGGGACATGAAGATGGAGCATATAGTGAGGTTTCTAAGCGCACGGATACTGGATCAGGGAACATTTATAAAAGCGAACTACTAGGATGAGAGCCCATTTTTTCCCTTCCTTTCTATCTCTTAGTTATCCATTATACAAAGTTCTAGAGAGAGAAGCTATGACCTTTCTCTAGACCACCACCCACCAGAAATCTCCTTGGCCGTGTCGGACGTTGCGAATCACCCTGAAACCATCATGAACCTAGAATTCCAGTTTATATTCAATCAGAATCTTCATCCCAAACCCAGATCTTTATCCATCCTTAGAACCCTAGGCATTTTAGCATGAACCCTAACAACAACAAACCTAATCCTAAGAATCTTATGCATTCTTAATCTAATCCTAGGGTTCTCCTATGAACCCTAACAACAATCCTAACCCAGAAATAACACCCATAAGAACCCTAACCCTATATCATTAGAACCCTAACCCTAACATCGAGGAACCCTAACCCTAATGTGCAAACCCTAAACCCCAAAAAAATTCCCAAAAACACAAATTAAACACCAAAATTCGCAGCTATTCAATAATCATACAACAATATTCAGAGCCCTTAGCTAGGTGATACGACTTACCTCTCTTTTCGTGTGTCTTCTTGTAAATTTCCTTCTGGCTCTTTCTCGATTCTCCCTTCTGATTCCTTCTTTATTGATTACAGGTGCAAAGTGTGGTGGCAACGGTAGAGAGAATAGAGGTGCAACTTGAAGCACAGATCTAGGGTTTCAAAAATTGAAACCCATATCTCGGGAAGCAATTGACTCGTGGATTCTACTTCAGTTAGAGCTTCTTTTCTCCAAAATTTCCTCCAATTTTAGTCTCAACTCATAAGGTTTATATAGTTTTAGGAATTAGTACAAATTAGGAAATTTTATGTATGATTGTCCTTACAATTTGTAATTAGAGAATTTAGGTTTAGAAATTGATTATAATCGGATTTGATTTCATTTAATTGATTTGATTTGATTCTCTTTGTAAAATTTTTGGACAACTCATTATGTAAAGATTCAATTTTGTTTTGATTTGTTATTGCAACTATGCATTTTTCTCCTTTGAATCAGTACATTAGTTGTTGAAGAATTTGGGCTTGGGTAGCATAGTTGATGAAGAAAAGTAACGAATAGTGCATCGCTGGCTGAGGGAGTTAGGGTTTTCATCTCTAATTTGACTTAGTCAACTTAATAAAAAATAAAAAATAAATCAAAAACAATTTTAATTAATTTAAAGATAATAGTAATAGATATAGTAATAACAATAATAATAAAATAATTATAAAACAATATAGGCTCTTAATAAATGGGCCAATGATCTTTTAATAGATCTCCAAAAAAAAAGCAAATGGGCCTTCCAGAAACAAAAAGTGATATGGGCTCATCTGGTGAAAATACACCCTTCCTATCGCAAAAAACAAACATTGGGCCATCGGTTTCAGAAATAAAACATCCCCTCTTTCTATTTATTCATCCAATTCTAATGGGCTGAAATACAAACAACAAATGCCCTCCCTCCTTAATTGTAAGCACAACTTAATAGGCTGAGATGTAAACAGCAAATTACCCCCCTTTGTAATTGTAAGAACAAACTTAGTGGGCCATCAGATTCTGATGGTCCATTTTGAAGCAATAATAATGAATAGGGAAAAATGAATTTTACAACAATAATCTAAACTTTATATTATGATATCACTAGAAATTAATAACAATGAGGAAAGTTTTGTTTAGAAATCAATAGGGCAAATTTGGGGTATGAAAACTGCCCCTATTTAATTACCTTTCGATTGAGGATGCCAGAATATGTTGGTCTCGCACATTCGACTCAGAGGTTTATTAAATAATGTAAGACCCTAAGATTTCTCCGAAAGATTAAAGGGATACACTATACAATGTTCCCATGAGGATAAAAAAGTAGGTATAGATGATGATGTATCATCTCACTAGAGTTTGAATATAAAGTTTTTATTTTGACTTAGATACGACGATGCAAAGAACTCGTCGATATCTAAAAGAAATTTTATACTTTTCAAATATTTACCATATTTACCATGAGATGGTATGATTCATCGCATCAGTCTCCATGCAGCGATGCATTATCAAAACTATGATGTGGACGTAGGCATGGACATATGTGTGGACGTAGGCATGAACATGGGCGTGGACGTAGGCATGGACGTGGACGTAGGCGTGGATTCTCTTTTGATATTTTTTCTAACTAAAATACTTTTTGATGTTTCCAAATTCTTTTATTTGTCAAATCCCAAAAATGATTTCAACGCAGTATTCACAAAAGCTTTTTGTAGTATTTTGCAAACAAGTCCGAAAAGGAAAAACACAATTGAAAGATTTGAAAAAGTAAATGTTTTATTGATAAATATGCCTCTGAATAGGCGAGAATACAAGATGCAATTCCTTGAAAGTGGTAATTACAAAAAGTTAAAAAAAACTGAAAATGGCAATGAAGATGATAATTGCTAATGATGTTTCTCTAATGTCCTTTTGATAGTTCCAATCTCCTTTGCTTCTGAGTCAAATGATTTGGATCAATTCCTCTCTGTCATGGTCGTAATCTTGGTTCTTAGATCATAATATTTTTGTTCTTTATTTTTGAATAAGATCCCTAACTTTTTCATGGATCTCCCTTTAGGGTTTTCAATCCACCGGGGTAAATGTTTTTGTGTGTCCCTAATTTTTGCCTGGATCTCCCTTTAGCGTTTTCAATCCACCAGGTCACTCCTTTTTGCCTAAGTCGTTCATTTAAGGTTTGAACTTAGCAATCCTTTTTATATATAGTATTTTTTACTGCGTCTGAATTTTCCGAATGTGGTAGTTATTCCCCATCCATTATTGTGAGGATGAGACCACCACCGGAGAATACCGTTTTTACCACATATGGACCTTCATAGTTGGGTGTCCATTTACCACATGAATCAAGGCAAGGTAGTAGAATCTTCTTGAGCACCAAATCCCCTTCTTTGAACACTCAAGGACGAACTTTCTTGTCGAATGCTTTCTTCATCCGCTTTTGATATAATTGACCGTGGCACAAAGCTGTCAAGCACTTTTCTTCAATGAGGTTAAGCTGATCAAGTCGCATTTGAAACCACTCTGCTTCTTCAAGCTTTGTTTCCATTAGAACTCAAAGTGGTGGAATTTCTACTTCAACCGGGAGTACTGCCTCCATGCCATATACTAGAGAGAAATGAGTTGGACCTGTTGATGTATGTATGGAAGTACGACAGACGTGTAAAGCGAAAGGAAGCATATCATGCCAAACTTTGTATGTCTTCACCATTTTCTAAATGATTTTCTTGATGTTCTTATTGACAGATTCGACGGCCCGTTCATCTTGGGTCGATATGGTGAGGAATTATGATGCTTGATCTTGAAATTATCACATAACTCCTTCATCATTTTGTTGTTCAAATTGGACCCGTTATCCGTAATGATTCTGCTTGGGACCCCATTTCTACATATGATATTTTGCTTGATGAATCGAGTAACCACTTGACTTGTTGCATTTGCATAGGATGCTGCTTATACCCATTTGGTGAAGTAATCAATGGGAACTAGTATGAACTAGTGTCCGTAGATGCTTTTGGTTTGATCATGCCTATCATATCAATTCCTCACATTGAAAATGGACAAGGAGAGCTCATGACATTCAAATGAGTTGGTGGCACATTCATTTTGTCGGTGTAGATTTGGCATTTGTGACATGTCTTTGTATAATGGTAGCAGTCGGATTCCATCATCAGCCAATAATAACCTCCTCGCAGGATTTTTCTAGCTATGGTATGTCCATTTGTATGCGTTCCGAAAACGCCTTCATGGATTTGTTTTATAAGTGTATCTGCTTCCTGTTTCTCCACACACCTGAGCAACACCATATCATAGTTTCTTTTGTATAACACATCACTACTCAGAAAGAATTTTGAGGCTAGCTTCTGCAGAGTTTGCTTGTTAATGATAGAGGTGTGTTCTGGATATTCTTGTTTCTCAAGGTACCTATTGATGTCATAAAACCAAGGCTTATTATCTGATCCCTCTTCAATAACAAGACAATGTACAAGCTCTTAAAAATGTATGATTGCAATGTGCGGTTTGTAGTTTGGCCAATTTACTTTGAACATGGCTGATAGAGTTGCCAAGGTGTCTGCCATCTGATTTTCTTCTCGTGGATATGACTGAAGGTAATCTCAGTGAATTTTGTAGCTCGCTTCAAAACATCATCCCGATATGGAATCTACCTGGGATGTTTAGTGTCTCATTCGCTATTGACTTGGTATATGACTAGCGCAGAGTCTCCAAACACTCCGAGATTTTTGATTCTTAGATTGATAGCGACTTCCATACCCAAGATTAAAGCTTCGTATTCACCGATATTATTGGTGTAGTCAAAACATAACCTTGCATTATAAGGTTTGTGAAAATTCTTCAGAGAAGTCAAAACTGCACCAATGTCGTGCCATAGTGCATTTGAAGCCCCATCAGACACGAGTGTCCAACGTTCCCCTAGTTCAGGTCCTTTATCGGCCCCTAGTATTTTATAGTCACCTATAACCAAGACATCTTCGTTTGGAAAGTCGAACTTCATTGATTGATATTCTGGTAATGGCTGATGAGCTAGATGGTCAGCTATTATACTACCCTTGATGGCCTTTTGAGTAATGTATTGGATGTTGTACTCTGATAGTAACATCTGCCATCGGGTAATCCTTCCTGTAAGAGCTAGTTTTTCCAACACATACTTTAAAGGATCCATTCTTGCTGTTAACCACGTGGTATAAGTTAGCATGTATTGTCTCAATCTTTTAGTAGCCCAAGCCAATTCACAACAAGTCTTCTTGAGAAGTGAGTACCTGGTTTCACAGTTGGTGAATTTCTTACTGAGGTAGTAGATTACATGCTCTTTTCTACCTGTTTTGTCATGTTGTCCCAATATACATCCCATTGATCCTTCAAGCACCGTAAGATACATGATGAGTGTGAAAGAACAAGATTAAGTTCTGACCTATCTAGAGTGTTTTGATGATAACTAAATTATATTTAAGATAATTTATGCTCTAATGAATGTGGTTTTGAATGTCTTAGTTAATGTTTTGACAAGAAACATTCCAACGTGGTAAGCAAAGATTATGAAGAAGTTCTTTGATAAAAGAACCTTTTATTCAAACGCATCTGCTGACTCTGGTAAGAACACTCATTTGTTAAATGTATCTTCTAACTTCTAGCAGGCTTCTTTATTCTGAAGATAACTTGAAAGCAAGCGCTATTCAAAGATCTTAGCAAGCAACGCTCTGACCAGAAGTTGAATAAAGCATGTTCTGAGTTAAAGCAAATATTGAAACAACGTCTTAATCAACGTGTCTTGTCAAAGCAAAGGAAAACACGTTCTTACATTCTGACGTGTGCTAATTAATGCAAAGACGGCTGAAATCACTCAAGTGCCTACAACTTGTTTCTTGGAGAATGAAATTTTGCAAGGATACACGCAAAGCATTTAATGCTCTCCATTTCCTCTGAAGGCAGCAACAGTCTTATTTCTCCTACTATAAATAGAAGGACATTTATTGCAAGCATAAGATATAGAACAAAAAAATAAGAGAATGAAAAAAACAAGAAACTACTTGAAAGATTCAAAAGCTTACAAACTCATAGTTCTTACATTATTGTGTATTACATTCTAAGAAAAATCACAGTTGTGATATAGCTTGATTAGAAGCAAACTCTATTTCAATTATCTGTAAAGATTATACTTCTGTATTTGTTCCTTGAGAGACCAAGTTTGGTCAGATTTCTCAAGCAGACTAGGACTAGATTTAAGTCTTAGTGGTGTTAGTCACTTGTAAGTTTACTTGTGCATTGTTAGTCACAACAGTTGTTGTGTGATTGTAATCATTTGATTATAGTGGATTAAGTTCTTGTTGAGAAAGGCGAAATCACCTTGGCGGGTGGACTGGAGTAGTTTGAGTTCAAACGAACCAGGATAAAAATAATTGTGTTATTCCATTACTGTTTTGAGCTTTGTATTGAAAGAATAAAAAAGAGTCACTTATTCAACCCCCCCCCCTTCTAAGTGTTTTCTTACCCCTTCAATTGGTATCAGAGCTTGACTCTGAGCTCAACACTTAACCGTGTCAGGAAAAGATCCAGAAGAAAACACAATGGCCGCTGAACAAAACAATAATAGTTATAACAAACCTCCAGTGTTTGATGGAGAAGATTTTGAGTACTGGAAAGATAGACTAGAAAGTTTCTTTCTAGGTCATGACAGTGATCTTTGGGATATAGTTTTGGATGGTTACAAACATCCTACAAATTCATAAGGAAACAAAGTGGATAGAAAAAATATGGATAGACAACAAAAAGCTGATTTTAAAAATCATCACAGAGCTAGAAATATTTTTTTAAATGCTATCTCTAAAGTAGAATATGAAAAAATCACTAATAGAGATACAGCGCATGATATGTTTGAGTCTCTCAAAATGACTCATGAAGGAAACGCCCAAGTTAAGGAGTCTAAAGCTCTGGCTTTAGTTCAAAAGTATGAAGCCTTCAAAGTTGAGGAAAATGAGTCTATAGAAGCAATGTTCTCTTGGTTTCAAATTCTGATCGCTGGTCTGAGAGTTTTGAACAAAGGGTATACCAAAGCAGATCACGTGAAAAAGATCATCAGAAGCATACCCAGAATATGGGCACCAATGGTCACTGCGTTCAAGGTGTTAAAAGATCTGAACAATGTGTCTTTAGAGGAACTCATCAGCGCTCTCAGAAGTCATGAGATTGAACTGGATGAACATGAGCCTCAAAAGAAAGGTAAGTCTCTAGCCCTTAAATCAATTAAGAAATTTGATACTAACGCTTTTCAGGCTGAAGAAGAAAACTCTGAAGAATCAGCTTCAGAAGAAGACGAACTATCTTTGATCTCCAAAAGGATCAATCATCTGTGGAAGCACAAACAAAAGAAGTTCAGGTACTTCAAGAAGTCAGAAGATAAACCAGAATCTTCTGGACACAAAAAGTCAAACAGAAGAGAGATCAACTGTTATGAATACAAAGAACCTGGTCACTTCAAAAGTGAATGTCCAAAGCTTCAAAAAGAAAGACCAAAGAAGAGATTTGGAAAGAAGAAAGGAATGATGGCAATCTGGGATGACTCAGATTCTTCTGAAGATGAATCTGGTTCTGAAGATGAAAATGCCAACCTAGCTTTAATGGCTATCACAGAAGATGACTCAGACTGTGAGTAAGAACAAAGAGAGGTATTTTCTGAATTTTCTAGAGAAGAACTTGCTGATAGTTTATCAGAACTTATGGAAAACTACAGTAAGCTCAAAATCAAATACAAGAAACTCAAGAAGAGTCTTGCATCTGATTTTAAGAAACTTGAAACAGAAAAATCTGAACTTTTAGAAAACAATCTTAAACTTCAAAAAGAAATTCAAATTGTTCAAAAGAATTTTAGTTCAGAGTCTGTATCTAGTTCAAAAGATATTCTAAAAGAATATGACTATAGATTTCAAACTTTTCTTGCTAAAAGCATAGACAGAAGCAAAATGGCTTCAATGATTTATGGAGTTAGTGGGAAAAACAGAAGAGGAATTGGATATGAACCTCCGAAAGGGAAGGAAACATACATTCCAAAACCTGTTGCTAAAATGACTTTCACTTACAAACCTCTGAATAAGCAATTCAAGTTTGGACACTCACATGATATAAAATATACATCACATTCTGGAAAATCTTATGCTAACCCAAAAGGACCCAAAAAGATATGGGTACCTAAGGATAAAATAATATTTGTTGCAGATGTCCTTAACAGCTCAATTGAAACACCAATCATGGTACCTGGACTCTGGATGCTCACGACACATGACAGGAAAAAGGTCTATGTTCCAAAGCCTGGAACTTAAAGCTGGAGGAGATGTGAAGTTTGGAGGTAATCAGAAAGGGAAGATTATTGGTTCTAGAACCATAGGAAATGGTAACCTTCCTTCTATCTCTAATGTTTTATTAGTAGAAGTATTAGCTCATAATCTATTGTCCATAAGTCAATTAAGTGACAATGTCTATGACATTATCTTCAATCAAAACTCTTGTAAAGCTGTAAATCAAAAGGATGGATCAATCCTCTTTTCTGGTAAGAGAAAGAACAACATTTACAAAATTGATTTATCAGATCTTAAATCTCAAAACGTAAAATGAATTTTGTCTGTTAGCAATGAGAAATGGGTATGGCACAGAAGATTGGGACATGTCAGTCTTAGAAAAATCTCTCAACTAAATAAATTAAATTTAGTCAGAGGACTTCCCAATCTGAAGTATAACTCAGATGCTATGTGCGAAGCATGTCAAAAAGGAAAATTTTCAAAACCTTCCTTTAAATCTAAAAATGTTGTCTCTTCCTCTAAGCCATTAGAGTTACTTCATATTGATTTGTTTGGACCAGTGAAAACTGCATCCATCAGAGGCAAGAAGTATGGATTGGTCATCGTTGATGATTTCAGCAGATGGACATGGGTAAAGTTTTTAAAACACAAGGATGAGTCACATTCTGTATTCATTGACTTCTGTACTCAAGTGCAAAATGAAAAAGATTTTAAAATCACAAAAGTTAGAAGTGATCATGGTGGTGAATTTGAAAATCATTATTTTGAAAAATATTTTAAAGAAAATGGTATTGTTAATAATTTTTCTTGTCCTAGAACTCCCCAGCAAAATGGAGTTGTAGAAAGAAAGAATAGAACATTACAAGAGATGGCCAGAACCATTATCAATGAAACAAATATGGCTAAGCACTTTTGGGCAGAAGATGTGAATACAACGTGTTATATTCAGAATAGAATCTCTATAAGACCTATTCTTGAAAAGACTCCCTATGAATTGTGGAAAAACAGAAAGCCCAACATTTCTTATTTCCATCCTTTTGGATGTACTTGTTTTATACTAAACACCAAAGAAACTATGAATAAGTTTGATTCCAAAGCACAAAAGTGTTTCCTACTTGGATACTCTGAACGCTCAAAAGGCTATAGAGTATACAACACAGAAACTCTGATTGTTGAAGAATCAATCAAAGTCAGGTTTGATGATAAGCTTGGCCAACCACAGCCAAAGCAAAATGATTTTTCTGTAGGTACAGAAGATCATCACTCAAACTCTGAAAGTTCGGAAGCAAAAGAAGACGTAGCAGATCATCCTCTTGACAATGCTCTCAACAATCTCAGAATCTATGACCAACTAACTCAGAAAAGGTTTCCTAGATTATCTTCAGCTCACAAAGAAGACGTAATCATTGGAAGAAAAGAAGATCCCATCAGAACAAGATCATCTCTCAGAATCAATGAAGAATATCTGTTTGGTTTAGTCTCTCTGATTGAGCCAACTACCATTGATGAAGCTCTGGAAGATGATGATTGGATCTTAACAATGCAAGAAGAACTAAATCAATTCTCAAAGAATGATGTATGGAGTCTAGTTCCAAGACCCAAAGGATTCAATGTTATAGGAACCAAATGGGTCTTCAGAAACAAATTGAACAAACAAGGAGAAGTAATCAGAAACAAAGCACGACTGGTTGCACAAGGTTATAGTCAACAAGAAGGAATTGATTATAATGAAACCTTTGCCCCAGTCGCCAGGTTAGAATCTATAAGATTATTAATTTCTTTTGCTGTACAAAATAACATTACATTATATCAAATGGATGTTAAAAGTGAATTTCTAAATGGTTATATTGAAGAAGAAGTATATGTCCATCAACCTCCTGGATTTAATGATTCAAAACAACCAGAACATGTTTTTAAATTGAAAAATTCTTTGTACGGTTTAAAATAGGCTCCAAGAGCTTGGTATGATCGTCTGAGTAATTTTCTATTAGAAAAAGATTTTACCAGAGGGAAAGTGGACACAACTCTCTTCAGAAAAACATTTAAAAATGATATTTTAATCTGTCAAATTTACATTGATGATATAATTTTTGGAACCTCTAATATATCCCTTGGAAAAGAATTTGCTAAGACAATGCAGGCAAAATTTGAAATGAGCATGATGGGTGAATTGAAATTCTTTCTTGGAATTCAAATCAACCAGACTCAAGAAGGTACTTTCATACATCAGACGAAGTATGTTAAAGAACTTCTGAAGAAATTTAAAATGTCAGAAAGCAAATATGCCAAGACACTTATGCATCCAACTTGCATTCTAGGTAAAGATGAGGTAAGTATGAAAGTAGATCAGAAGCTCTACAGAGGTATGATCGGATCCCTTCTCTATCTGACTGCATCTAGACCTGATATATTATTTAGCGTGTGCTTGTGTGCTAGATTCCAATCAGATCCTAGAGAATCTCATTTAACAGCTGTTAAGATAATTCTTAGGTATCTGAAAGGTACTGCTAATCTTGGTCTGTGTTATAGAAGATCACAAGATTACAAACTAGCAGGTTATTGTGATGCTGACTTTGCTGGAGATAGAATTGAAAGAAAAAGCACCTCTCGAAGCTGCCAGTTTTTGGGTGACAATCTTATCTCATGGTACAGCAAGAAGCAAGCAACAATTGCTCTATCAACCACAGAAGCTGAATATATATTTGCTGCTGGATGTAGCTCTCAGATGATTTGGATGAAAAGTCAACTAGAAGATTTCAACCTTTATGAAAGTAAGATTCCTATCTTTTGTGACAATACTTCTGCTATTTGTCTTACTAAAAATCCAATCTTACATTCTAAACCCAAACATATAGAAATTAAATATCATTTCATAAGGGACTATATTCAGAAGGGGATTTTAAACTTGATTTTTGTAAAAACAGACCATCAATGGGCTGACATTTTTACTAAACCCCTTTCAGAAGATAAATTTAATTTCATTCTGAAAAATATTTGTATGGAATTATGTCCTGAATAAAATAATATTTATTTTGTGATTGTCTTCAGAACTTTCTGAAATGAATGCTCTGATCAACAACTCTTCAGAATTTGTAACAGAAGCTATATGAATCATTCTAACGCTTCATGTCCAAGTGTAGTTCAGCAATTCATTAGAACAAACAGCTGTTACATGCATCCTTCAGGAGATGAACACGTGGTGTGTTTCTGAAAGGTCAAGCGTGCAAAAGCTACTGATGACGTTCTAGGTAACTGTTGATGATTAGCCATAATCTCACGTTTTCCCTTATTTTTAGCAATTCATTACATACATGTAATGATGAGAATCATTTTTTTTAAAATCCGTTTTAATCTTTATTTTAATTTGTCTTAAATACTTCTAATTTAATTCTTAACCTATTCTCTGAAATCAATGCCTATAAATAATATTTGAAAAACCCTCTTCATTCTTTACTGTCTCTTTCAACTCAAGTTTTTATTTGAACATTTATCTTAAAAACCCTTTTCGAAAATTTCTCTTTTCATAGAACTTCTATGGATTCTTCTTCCTCTACCCACTCTGAGCAATACTGTATACCTGAAAGGACAACACTCATTCCGGTAGAAAGTTTGGAAGTTTTGAATGAGCTAATGGTAGACTTTGAGAATCTCAGAGAGAATGGATTTGACTTGTTCCCTGCTGTGAAGTTTCAAGGTTGGGAAAGCTACTTTGATCGTCTTACTGGTCCGGTCTTTCCTCATTTGGTAAAAGAATTATGGATTCACGCTATTGCAACTCCCAAAGTTATTCTCTCCTTTGTAATGGGCAAGGAAATATCCATTATAGAAAATCTAATCACAAGGTTGCTGGGATTTAAAGGACTTGGAGTTACAGGAATGCCCACTGGAAGAATGGAGATGTCTAGGGTATACACAGAGATTTTTACCAATGGTCAAGGTTCCTCCAAAGTTAGGGATTTGAAAGACAAGTATAAGATTTGGGCAAGGATTATTCATGGATGTATTCACCATAGGAAAGACACCAGTTCTCCTGATTACATCAACGCTGAACAACAATATTTGTTGTTTTGCCTTGGAACCAATGTCAAAATTGATTTGCCCTACTTGCTTTTTGAACACCTCTGGAACCATGTCAAAGAAACCAGAGAAGATGAAAGGATGACGAATCCCAAATAAAAGAGGAACTGGATTCCCATGGGGAGGTTATTATCAGACATTCTGACTGAGAATGGTCTGATTGCTCACCTAAGAGAAGCCAATCTTCTGGGGGAGCTTGAACCTATCTGTGGTAAGACAATGACTGGAAAGAACTTGCTAAAGAGGAAAATAATTGACAAACTGCTGGTGGAACCCTCTCCATGTCTGTCAACTATTGTGAAGAAAAGAAGAATTCATATTGCTGACTTTCCTATGTTCAACTCAGGGGAACATTCTCGTATGGTTTTGCACTATCTTGAGACCTGTAGAGAAACAGGATCACCTATTGATCCAACTTGGCTTCAAGGAAGAAATCAAGCTGCTGCTGATGTTGTTCTCCAAGGATTTGTGAAGAGAAAAGCTGTAGAAGGACCTTCTGACTCTCCTCAGAAGAAAAAGAAGACAAGTAATCATGCTGAAACTATACCTGTTTATAATTATGAAAATATATCTACATCTACTGAATCCTCTCAAACCTCACCATCTGAACCCCTTGCTGACAACCTTAGTAAAAATCAGTTCTCAACAGATTTAAGTAATTCTGACTCTGATGAACATTCTGACAGCCAATCAGAACCCTCTCATTCAGAACCCCCTGAACCATTTGTTTTTCAACCTATTCCTACTGAACGTTTCTCAAGACCCCCTCCCATACCTTTATCACCCAGACCCACTGGATGGTATGATGCTGGATCTTGGAGAATTCCTGGGATTAATGAACCTCTAGCAACCATAAAACCACCTTTCAATCTACCAACTGAAAACATTTTTTCTATGAACCAACCACAACCTCAAAATCCCATTCCCGCTCCCGCTTATACAATAATAATTTCGCTTGATATCACTCCACCCACCTCACCACAACATACAACACCTCTCTCAACTCCTCAAATTCCAGAACAACAAATTTTTGAACAAATTGAAATTGCTGAACCATCCGTACCTCATGATATATCAGAACCTCATATTGGTGATAACCAACCTGAACCTGAACCTACAAATACTCCTGAAACCAATAACTTTTTAAGAACTGTAGTGGACTCTCAATCTCTACAATTCTTGAAAAACAAATCTTACAGAACGGTTGTCCCTAAACCTATTCAGCCAGATGTAAATATTTTGTTTCAGAATTTTATAACAAATGTTCAAGCATGGTTACAACCGCTGAAAGAAGATTGCCTCAGAAGTGTGAACACCGCATCAACAAATCTTCTATGGGAAACTTTCAGAAGAACCATGGTTGCTGAATCACGGAAGTTACAGGACTTGTGCCACTCTCAGGTGTTGGACAACTTTTCCAAACTTCTGCATGTTTTCAAGACAGAAGCTGCTGATACTTGGAATAAGAAGTCTTCGCTACTGATTGTTGATACACCAGCTGATAAGATGGACATATCAGGAGATGAATCTGAAGAATACTCTGAAGATTGAAATCCCCTGGCTATTGTTCTATTGAATCAACCTTCAGTTAATGATGGACCTGAACCTGTGCCAACTCTTGCAATGGATCTGGGCACTCTGCTCTCCACCTTTGTGAAGTCTGATTCATCAATTGCTGCTTCTAACCCTGTTTCTACTGAAGCTTCATCATCTTCTGCCCCTACCTCACTCATTATGGACACTCTGAAAGAGCTAAAGAGGTAGAATGAAGTCTTGAATAGACGCATGGATAAGCAAGATCAAACAAATCTAGAGTTCAAGAACTGGATGGCAATGCAAAGTGAATCTGCCTCTGAGATCAAGAACCTTCTGATGGTTCTTGTCTCTAAGAAATCCTAGTTTCTTTTTGTCTCTTATTTGGATGTTTTGTTTGTACTTCTGGATATCTATTTTTTTTAACTTTTTATGAAATCTTTCAAAATTTCTCATTTATTACACTTTTTGATTATGCCAAAAAGGGGGAGAAAATGTGCATGTTTTAACTAATCACTGTTTAACAGTTATGGGATTATGTCTCAGACATTCTAACAAAATTGCAAGAATTCCTTCTGTGCAAAAGATTTTTTGCAGGTATCATTTAACTTTGAAAGAATATTCCAGCTAAGATTTATCTTCTTGAAGAAGTTGTGAAGAAATTCAAAGAAGGCTGTGTATCACTCTGACTAAATAATCTCAGGATGTCTTATGCATAGAAATATTCATTTCAGGGGGAGATTCTTATCTCTTAATGTGTTTCTTTTCTTTATCTAAAATAATTTTTTGTCATCATCAAAAAGGGGGAGATTAAAAGAACAAGATTAAGTTCTGACCTATCCCAAGTGTTTTGATGATAACTAAATTATATTTAAGATAATTTATGCTCTAATGAATGTGGTTTTGAATGTATTAGTTAATGTTCTGACAAGAAACATTCCAACGTGCTAAGCAAAGATTATGAAGAAGTTCTTTGATAAAAGAACCTTTTATTCAAATGCATCTGCTGACTCTGGTAAGAACACTCATTTGTTAAATGTATCTTCTAACTTCTAGCAGGCTTCTTGATTCAGAAGATAACTTGAAAGCAAGCGCTGTTCAAAGATCTTAGCAAGCAACTGTTAGAACAAAGTTTGAATCTACTACCCTAAGTTTAAGTTTTGATGATAACAAAATGAAAAGATATATTAATCATGTGATTCATGTAAGAACTACTTGCTACCTAAAATACTACTTTCTGTTTTGCAGAAACTCTGATAGGTATCAGCAAGAGTACAACATAATCAACATCAGAATATTGGATATCAATATCAGCATCAGAAGATGCTATATCAGAATACCAGAATCAGAAGAACAACTCACGTTTATGTTGAAGCTTGATGAACAGAAATGCACTCAACACTCTGATAAAGACAACAACAGTTCATCAGCACTTAAGCAGCGTCAGAATGAGCCAAAGCCAGAACACGCTTTAAGAAGCAACGGTACTGTGCATTCAAGACGAGTTATTACCAACGGCATCATTCCAGACAAGATCTGCTTAATAAGGAAAGTTTGTTATTGGCATTGAATCAAGATTATTGCTCCAACGTTCATCAATTTCAATGCTATATAAACAAGACAATGAAGATTGAATTGGCTAATGCTCTACATCAATTCACACGCATAAAAGCTATTCATCATCTTCTTATTCTCAATTTGCTAAAAGTTCCATATTTCCCTACTCAATTATTTTAGCAATCTAGTTTCAATAAGCTTAAGTTGTGTAATATCACAGTCGTGATAAACTGTTTTGTAGAAAACATTCACACACTTAGATTTCTATTCTGTGTAAGAAAGTGATTCCTTGACAAACCGGTTTGTGGTTTGCATCAAGAAGGCTTTAGCAGTTGTTAAAGCAGATTGTAATATTCAGTTGAATATAGTGGATTAAGACCTCGTTGGAGAGAGGCGAAATCACCTTGACGGGTGGACTGGAGTAGTTTGAGATCAAACGAACCAGGGTAAAAATATCGTGTTCATTGCATTGATTTTCAGTTTTACAATTCAACCCCCCCCCCCCCTTCTTGTGTTTTTCACTTCTTCAATTGGTATCAGAGCGCCTGGTTCTGAGCTAAAACACTTAACCATGTCAGTACAAGATCCAGCGTCAGAAAAACACAATGGCATGAACTTATTCTCACACCAGCAATGACAACCATGAGGACAGAGACAGATTCAGCGGCAAACCTCCAGTCTTTGATGGAGAAAATTTTGATTACTGGAAAGACAGAATTGAAAGCTTCTTTCTGGCACATGATGCTGATCTGTGGGACATGGTGACAGATGGATACACGTACCCTGTGAATGCAAGCGGTCAGAAGATTGATAGGAAAGCAATGTCTGACCAACAAAAGCGTGACTTCAAAAATCACCACAAGGCCAGAACCATCCTTCTCAGCGCCATCTCTTATGCTGAATATGAAAAGATCTCCAACAGAGACACAGCAAAGAACATGTTTGACTCACTCAGAATGACGCATGAGGGCAACGTTCAGGTCAAAGAAACTAAAGCTCTAGCGCTCATTCAGAAGTATGAGGCATTCAAAATGGAAGAAAGTGAATCCATTGAAACAATGTTCTCAAGATTTCAGATTCTGGTAGCTGGTCTCAAGGTTCTGGACAAAGGTTACTCTACTGCTGATCACGTCAATAAAATCATCAGAAGCTTACCAAAGCAGTGGAGGCCAATGGTTACAACTCTAAAGCTAGCAAAAGATCTCAACAAAATTTCTATGGAGGAACTTATCAGCTCCCTCAGAAGTCATGAGATAGAGCTAGAAGCTGATGAACCCCAGAAGCAAGGTAAGCCTTTAGCATTAAAATCTAACAAAAAATCCGAGTCTAAAGTTTTGCAGGCAGTTGAAGAAACATCTGATGGATCCTCATCAGAAGAAGACAAACTCTCCCTCCTCTCTAGAAGAGTGAATCAACTGTGGAAGCAGAGGCAAAGGAAGTTCAGGAATCCTAGAAGATCTGATCAGAACGAGTCTTCTTCCAGATACAGAAGGACAGATTCTTCCTCTGGATACAAAAGATCTGAAGGCTTCTCAGGAAGCAGAAAGCCAAACACCAAGGACATCATCTGCTATGAGTGCAATGAGCAAGGACACTACAAGAGTGACTGCCCAAAGCTTCAGAGGGAAAAGCCCAAAAAGAAGTTTGGAAGAGAAAAGAAGAAAAGTCTCATGGCTACATGGGATGACTCTGACTCGTTTGAAGCTGACTCAGAATCAGATGATGAGAGAGCAAACATAGCTCTCATGGCCAACATTTCAGAAGATAGTGAAGCTTCTGAATCAGACTCAGAATCAGATACTGAAGAGGTATTTCCTGACTTTGCAATTAATTTTACCAAGGCTGAACTTGCTGAAAGCCTTAATGAAATTCTGGAAAGGTATCAGCAGATTAGAGTTAAATTCAGAAACCTGAAAAGGAATCTTGAATCTGACTCTGATAAGACTGAGAGTCTTAAATTGGAGAATTCTGAGCTGAGAAATAAAATTTCAAAATTAGAAAATACTTTACAAAACTCTCAGAAGGAACCAATTTCTGAAACTCTCAGCAACGCTGATGAGATCATCAAGGAGTATGATCACAGTTTCCAGAAGTTCCTTGCTAAAAGCATAGATAGAAGCAAAATGGCTTCAATGATCTATGGAGTTAACAGAAACGGCAGGAAGGGAATAGGATACCAAGGTAAGGTTCCTACACCAAAGAATGTCATGGATTTAACCATTAAACACACACCTCTGAATTCACATTTTGTGTATGGTCACACACATGATATTAAATACACTAGCAGTAAGTACTCTGTGAAACCAAAATTCAACCAGAGTTTTGGTAAATCTAACAAATCAGGACCCAAGAAAATCTGGGTACCTAAGGATAAAATAATACATGTTGCAAATATCTTTAGCAGCAAATCAGAAACACCAGTCATGGTACCTGGACTCTGGCTGCTCGCGACACATGACGGGAAGAAGGCATATGTTCCAAAGCCTGGAACTTAAGCCTGGAGGCCACGTTGGCTTTGGAGGCAATCAGAGGGGAAAGATAATTGGCTCTGGAACTGTAGGTAATGGAAATCTTCCCTCTATTAATAATGTTCTGCTAGTAGATGGATTAATGCATAATCTGTTATCCATAAGTCAATTAAGTGATAACGGTTATGATATAATCTTTAATCAAAAATCATGTAAAGCTGTTAGTCAGAAAGATGGGACTATCCTGTTTAATGGAAAGAGGAAAAACAACATCTATAAAATCAAACTTTCTGAACTGAAATGTCAGAATGTAAAGTGTCTTCTGTCTGTTAACAACGAGCAGTGGATCTGGCACAGAAGATTGGGGCATGTTAGTATGAGAAGAATATCGCAGATTAACAAACTCAATCTGGTCAGAGGACTTCCTAACTTGAAGTTCAATTCAGATGCTCTGTGTGAAGCATGTCAGAAAGGCAAGTTTGCAAAACCTTCTTTCAAATCTAAAAATGTTGTTTCTACCTCTAAGCCATTAGAACTTCTGCACATTGACTTATTTGGACCAGTTAAAACTGCTTCAGTCAGTGGCAAGAAGTATGGGTTAGTAATCGTAGATGACTATAGCAGATGGACATGGGTAAAGTTCTTAAGACACAAGGACGAGTCACACTCTGTGTTTGTTACCTTCTGTAACCAAGTTCAGAATGAAAAGGATCTTAGAATCATTAAAGTCAGAAGTGATCATGGTGGAGAGTTTGAAAACAAAGATTTTGAGTCATTCTTTAATGACAGAGGAATTCTGCATGATTTCTCTTGTCCTAGAACTCCCCAACAAAATGGAGTTGTAGAACGAAAGAACAGAACATTGCAAGAAATGGCCAGAATCATGATCAATGAGACAAACGTTGCTAAGATCTTCTGGGCAGAGGCAATAAACACAGCGTGCTACATTCAGAATAGAATCTCAATAAGACCTATTCTGGAAAAGACTCCATATGAATTGTGGAAGAACAGAAAGCCCAACATTTCATATTTTCATCCATTTGGATGTACCTGTTTTATGTTAAATACAAAGAATTATTTGAACAAGTTTGACTCTAAAGCACAAAAGTGTATTATGTTAGGATACTCTGAACGCTCAAGAGGGTACAGAGTATACAATACAGAAACACAGATTGTGGAAGAATCAATCAGTGTTTGTTTTGATGATAAGCTTGACTCTGAAAAGTCAAAGCAGAATGAAGTTTTTGCAGGTATGGAAATTGAATTTACAGGTTCTGAAGACAAGACATCAGAAGCTCTCAACACAGACACTCCTTCAACGTCTGAAAGGAGCACTGCTAGCAATCCTACAACAGCTGCTGATCAACCTCAGAAGAGATTACCCAGAAGCAGCTTGGATCACCCAAAAGAAACTATCTTAGGAAGAAAGGAAGATCCAATCAGAACAAGAGCAAGCTTCAGAAACTCTGAAGAAACCCTCATGGGACTTGTGTCTCTGATTGAACCTTCTTCTATTGATGAAGCACTTCTGGATAACGACTGGATTCTGGCAATGCAAGAAGAGCTGAATCAATTCACCAGAAATGACGTATGGGATCTTGTTCCCAGACCAAAATGATTCAACGTCATTGGAACAAGATGGGTGTTTAAAAACAAGCTAAATGAACAAGGTGAAGTCATCAGAAACAAAGCACGATTGGTTGCACAAGGTTATAGTCAGCAAGAGGGGATAGACTATACAGAAACCTTTGCTCCAATCGCCAGGTTAGAATCTATCAGACTTTTAATTTCATTTGCTGTTAATAGAGGCATCACTCTGTATCAGATGGATGTCAAGAGTGCATTCTTAAATGGTTATATAGAAGAAGAGGTTTATGTGCACCAACCCCCTGGTTTTGAAAATACAAAACATCCAAAACATGTTTTCAAACTAAATAAGTCACTATATGGTCTGAAACAAGCTCCCGGAGCTTGGTATGAAAGACTAAGTAACTTTCTGTTAGAAAATGAATTCACCAGAGGGAAGGTAGACACTACCTTATTCTGTAAGTCAGTTAAGAATGACATCTTAGTCTGTCAAATTTATGTTGATGATATTATTTTTGGATCTACTAATCCTTCTCTTGGAAGAAAATTTGCTAAGTGTATGCAGGCAGAATTTGAGATGAGCCTCATGGGGGAACTGAAATTCTTTCTAGGAATTCAGATCAATCAAACCCCAGAGGGAACTTACATTCATCAGAGCAAATACATCAGAGATCTTCTGAAGAAATTTGACCTCTCAGAATGTAAGCCATCAAAGATTCCAATGCATCCCACGTGCATTCTGGAAAGAGAAGAGGTAAGCAAAAAGGTAGAACAGAAAGTCTACAGAGGTATGATTGGTTCTCTCCTTTATCTGACAGCTTCAAGACCTGATATCTTATTCAACGTATGTATTTGTGCTAGATTCCAATCAGATCCTAGAGAATCTCACTTAACAGCTGTTAAGCGAATTTTCAAGTATCTGAAAGGTACTACTAATCTGGGTTTATTTTATAGAAAAACTAGTGATTACAGCTTAGTAGGCTACTGCGATGCTGACTTTGCTGGAGACAGAGTAGAGCGTGAAAGTACTTCTGGAAGCTGCCAGTTTCTGGGAGAAAATCTGATCTCTTGGTCCAGCAAAAGGCAATCCACAATTGCGCTATCAACAGCAGAAGCTGAGTACATAGCAGCAGCAGGATGTAGCACACAAATGCTCTGGATGAAAAGTCAGCTTGAAGACTTCCAGATTTTTGAGAGTAACATCCCTATACTCTGTGACAATACTTCTGCTATTTGCTTAAGTAAGAATCCTATTTTACATTCTAGGGCTAAGCATATAGAAATAAAACATCATTTCATTAGGGACTATATTCAGAAAGGAATTTTGAATTTAAAATTTATTGATACAGACCATCAATGGGCTGATATCTTCACTAAACCCCTTTCTGAAGATACGTTCAATTTCATTATGAAACATATCAGCATGAAAATCTGCCCAGAGTGAAAATGCTTTAATTCTATATATTTATCTTCAGAATGTATTTGTTTTACTGTGAACTTCTGATCAATCTCTTTTCAGAAAGAAAGAACATGCAGATTGTATCAGATGCTAGTCTTAAAAGATCTGAGCGTTTCAGCTCAAGGATAGACGTGCTGATCACTAAATCAAACAAGTGTCATCCAATCATCAGCAAATCTCTGAAGCAGAACGCGTGCATGCTTCTGAGAAGGCAAAACGCTGATTGGGTGCATTGAGACACATGTCTGGTAACCGTTTCAAGTATCTTTCTCAAATCCCCCAAAATCAGCAAGCATTAAATGAAAGTAATCATGTTTTAAAAAAACGTAATCATGATTTTATTTTCTCTTTCTTGAAACTGTTTACACTTTCAAAAAATTTCTTAAATCTATTTAAGCACGTTAACTTCTCTCAATTAATCCTTTACCGTTTCTCATTATCTCTCAAATATTTTCTGCATTTTCTCTGTGTTCATCTCTTTCAAACTTAAACCCATTTTCTCAGTTTTCTCAGAAAAACCCTAAGTGTGAACATGGCAACCTCCAGCAGTGCTTCTGCAGGTTCTCAGAAGAAAGATTCCTCTGAACAGTAACAAGTTCCATTCAGAACACTCCTTACACTAGTGAAGAATCTAGAAGTGTTGTCTGAACTGATTATTGACTTTGGCAGTCTGAAAGAGAATGGTTTTGACTTGACAGAAGAAGTTAGGGCACAAAAATGGGAGAGATATTTTGACAGGTTGGTTGGACCAACGTTCCCAGTTTTAGTCAAGGAGTTCTGGATTCATGCGTCCGCTTCAACGCATCAAGTCACCTCCTACATAATGGGAAAGAAGATTGTGATCACTGAGGACCACATAGCAAAACTGATTGGTTACAGGGGAGGTGGCGCCCGCTGTATTGATATGGATGAAAGATGCTCTGACGTTGGTGTCATAGCAGAACAGATTTTCACCCTTGGGGTGCCCAGCAGCAAAATCAGAGACCTAAAGGATCACCACAGAGTTTGGGCGAAGATCATTCTGGGGTGCTTTAATCATAGGAAGCCAACAAGTTCCCCTGATTATATAAATATAGATCAGCAGTTTCTGATCTACTTTATTAATCAGAAGGTAAAAATCAACTTGGCTCATCTTCTGTTTAATCACCTCAGAACTAGCATCAAGGAAACCAGGGAAGAAGAAAGAACAAAGAGGGATTGGATACCCTTTGGAAGGTTAATATCAGATATTTTGACTGAGAATAGGCTGATAGAGCACCTGATAGAAGCTCAAGAGTTAAGCACCATTGAACCAACTGTTGGCAAGCCTCTGAACGCGAAGAATCTGAAGAAAATGAAATTAATAGAGAATATCAGAAAGGAACCCAGCGTTACTCCTATTGCTGACATCACCAGCATAAGAGTCCCACTGAGTGACTTTCCATTATTTTCTGAAATAGAATCTAAACCAGTGGTGGTTCTCAGATACTTGGACGCGTGCAAGGTTGATGGTACAGATCCCAAGCTGAATATCAAAGATCTGCACCAAGCTCAACCAGAAGTCTCTCTGAAGAAGACGAAGAAAAGGAAGGCCCCTTCAGAAGGAACATCCCAACAGACTCCCAAGAAAAGAGGTAATTTATCTGCTGCTTCTGTTTTAAATTCTTCTGCTATCCCAACATCTATCCCAACTCCAGCTTCACATGAAATTCCAATCCCCATACCAACAATAGATGAAACCGAACCAGAAGATGACCCTTCTGAGGCTCTAACACTTAGAAGACCCCGCACCAAACATCCCAAACCAACAACTTCAACAACATCAGAACTTGACAAAGTTCTGTCTGACATTGATCAACGTGTTTCTGATCACCTCTCCAATAATCCAAACACTGAACCAGATACTGCCCACTCTCCTCAACCAGAACATCCTCTCTCACCCATACCAGAAGAACCACAAATTCCTGAACAACCAGAAATTCCTCTTCCTTCTCCACAACCAGCAATTCCTCCTCCCTCTCCTCAACCAGAAATTCTTCAACCATCACCTCAACCTGAGTTTCATCATTCTGAAACTCCATCTCCTCCATCTCCTGAACCTCATTCTCCTCAATCCTCTGAGCCACAACCTCTGGCAATACAGCTGCCATGTGGAACAACTGTAACCATGGCCCAGCTGCCATCCTCGCCAGAAACCACTCCTCCAAACACTCCCAAAACCCCACACAATCCAATTATTATATCTGATTCTCCCACTCCATCTCCCAAACAAGCATCTCCCAAACAAACTACAGATGACCCCAGCAGGACATTCATCGATTTAATAATCCTTGACCGTCTTGCTGATCTCAAACATAGAATAGCCATTCCAAAACCAAAACAGCCAGATGTTGGCTCTGGCATTGTGAATTTTGAAACAGGTTTGCAGTAATGGATTGCTTCTCTGAAGCAAGTCTGTCCTGGAATGATTGATCCTGCTGCCTCAGACCAGCTCTGGTCACGTTTCAGAATTTGGGTACGTGCTGAAGCCCTCAAGTTGCAGGATATCAATTATGAGTAGGCACAACAGAACTTCAGCAAGCTGCTGAAGGAAGTTGAAAGTCAGCTGCCACAGGAAGACGTGCTCCTTCTGGATAGTGAGCCATGGTCTGAGAAGCGTCCAGCGTCAAAAGTGCAGCCAGAAGAAGATCAGACAATTCAAGCTGAAGCCAGTCAAGCTGAAGATGTTGCAGAAAGCTCTCAGAAGCTCCCTGCTTCTGATGTTTCTCAAGCTGCCTTGGACAGGAAGACTCTGGAAGAGCTGAAGCTGAATGATATTCGTCTGCAGCAAAGGATGGATGAAAATGATCAGAAGATGAAGGAAAGGATGGATGTGCAGGACAACAAGATAGATACAGTAGTCATCATGGTGCACAAGCAGACTGAGACTGCTGATCAGATTAAGGCAATGCTGGAGACTCTGTTCACACGCTTTCCTCCCCAACCTTAGTTTTTTCATTCATGCTATTTTCATGTTTTCTTTGCATATCTTCTGTACTGTTTTGTCTGGCTCTGGATATTTTAATATAACAAGTTTTTCTGATCTAATTGTTTTAGCACATCACTTACACTTTTTGATTGCTGACAAAAAGGGGGAGAACAAGAATGATATTTTTCAATAACGGATTACTGAGACAAAAAGTCTCAAACATTCTAACTCTGATATACTTGAATGTTTTCTTCTGTTTTTGCATAAGTTTACAGGTACAAGAATGCTTTCTGATACACTGAAGCCCAAAGCCCTGATACTCTGATCCAAAGCAAAGCTCTGATAAAGCTCTGATATTCTGATCTGAAGTTCTGATAGTCAAAGCTCTAACATTCTGATGTTCAAAAATTCAATAAAGATCTGATCCTGAAGAACTCCTGGAATTAAAAAGGGAAGTAATAAATTCAGGGGGAGTATCTCCGATCCTATCTCTTTATCCCTTATCTTTGATAACTCCTTATTTAATTCTGATGCAACTCATCATTTAGTTATCTCTGATACTTTTTCACGCTATTTTCAATTAAAAAATATCTAGTTTTTGTCATCATCAAAAAGGGGGAGATTGTTAGAAATAAGTTTGAATCTACTACCCTAAGTTTAAGTTTTGATGATAACAAAATGAAAAGATATATTAATCATGTGATTCATGTAAGAACTACTTGCCACCTAAAATACTACTTTCTATTTTGCAGAAACTCTGATAGGTATCAGCAAGAGTACAGCATAATCAGCATCAGAATATTGGATATCAATATCAGCATCAGAAGATGCTATATCAGAATACCAGAATCATAAGAACAACTCACGTTTATGCTGAAGCTTGATGAACAGAACTGCGCTCAACACTCTGATAAAGACAACAACAGTTCATCAGCACTTAAGCAGCGTCAGAATGAGCCAAAGCCAGAACACGCTTTAAGAAGCAACGGTACTGTGCATTCAAGACGAGTTATTACCTACGACATCATTCCAGACAAGATCTGCTTAATAAGGAAAGTTTGTTATTGGCATTGAATCAAGATTATTGCTCCAACGTTCATCAATTTCAATGCTATATAAACAAGACAATGAAGATTGAATTGGCTAATGCTCTACATCAATTCACACGCCTAAAAGCTATTCATCATCTTATTATTCTCAGTTTACTAAAAGTTCCTTATTTCCCTACTCAATTATTTTAGCAATCTAGTTTTAATAAGCTTAAGTTGTGTAATATCACAGTCGTGATAAACTGTTTTATAGAAAACATTCACACACCTAGATTTCTATTATGTGTAAGAAAGTGATTCCTTGACTAACCGGTTTGTGGTTTGCATCAAGAAGGCTTTAGCAGTTGTTAAAGCAGATTGTAATATTCAGTTGAATATAGTGGATTAAGACCTCGTTGGAGAGAGGCGAAATCACCTTGACGGGTGGACTGGAGTAGTTTGAGATCAAACGAACCAGGATAAAAATATCATGTTCATTGCATTGATTTTCAGTTTTACAATTCAACCCCCCCTTCTTGTGTTTTTCACTTCTTCAGCAACACTCTGACTAGAAGTTGAATAAAGCATGTTCTGAGTTAAAGCAAATACTGAAACAACGTCTTAATCAACGTGTCTTGTCAAAGCAAAGGAAAACACGTTCTTACATTCTGACGTGTGCTAATTAATGCAAAGACAGCTGAAAGCACTCAAGTGCCTACAACTTGTTTCTTGGAGAATGAAATTTTGCAAGGATACACGCAAAGCATTTAATGCTCTCCATTTCCTCTGAAGGCAGCAACGGTCTTATTTCTCCTACTATAAATAGAAGGACATTTATTGCAAGCATAAGATATAAAACAAAGTAATAAGAGAACGAAAAAAACAAGAAACTACGTGAAAGATTCAAAAGCTTACAAACTCATAGTTCTTACATTATTGTGTATTACATTCTAAGAAAAATCAAAGTTGTGATATAGCTTGATTAGAAGCAAACTCTATTTCAATTATCTGTAAAGATTATACTTCTGTATTTGTTCCTTGAGAGACCAAGTTTGGTCAGATTTCTCAAGCAGACTAGGACTAGATTTAAGTCTTAGTGGTGTTAGTCACTTGTAAGTTTACTTGTGCATTGTTAGTCACAACAGTTGTTGTGTGATTGTAATCAGTTGATTATAGTGGATTAAGTCCTTTTTGAGAAAGGCGAAATCACCTTGGCAGGTGGACTGGAGTAGTTTGAGTTCAAACGAACCAGGATAAAAATAACTGTGTTATTCCAGTACTGTTTTGAGCTTTGTATTGAAAGAATAAAAAATTTTCACTTATTTAACCCCCCCCCCCTCTTCTAAGTGTTTTCTTACCCCTTCAGAGTGGTCTCCCGGGAACTGGTGGCATCAAGCTTGGTGGATCTTGCAAATATTTCTTTATTGTCTCGAAAGCTATCTGACAATCATTGTTCCATACCACCGTCTGATCTTTCTGCAGTAGTTTGAATATAGGCTTGCACATAGCAGTTAGGTGCGATATGATCCTTGAAATGTAATTCAATCATTCTAAGAAACTGCAAACCTCTTTTTCTATCCTCGGAGCTGGAATTTCTTGTATGGCTTTTACCTTTTCAAGGTCTACCTTAATATCACGCCGACTTACAATAAAACCCAGTAACTTGCCTGATCTGACACCAACTGTACACTTGTTTGGGCTCAACCTCAGTTTGAACCTTCACAAACATTCGAATAACTTTTGTAAATGTATGATGTGATCCTCCTCTGTATGAGACTTGACAATCATATCATTGATGTATACTTCAACCTCTTTATGAATCATATCATAGAATAATGTGACCATAGCCCATTGATAAGTTGCCCCTGTTTTCTTTAGATCGAATGGCATTACCTTGGAACAAAAAGTGCCTCAAGGTGTCATGAAAGTAGTTTTTCCATATCTTTGGGTGCCCATTTGATTTGATTATAGCCTGAGAAACCATCCATGAACGAGAATACCAAACTTGAGTTGTATTGCCCACTAATACATCTATGTAAGGTAACGAGAAATCATATTTGGGACTTGCTTTATGTAGATCCTGATAATTTACACACATGCGTACTTTTCCATCCTTCTTGGGTACTAGTACGATGTTAGCTATCCAAGGTGGATAATCCACCACCACTAAGAACCCTGCATCAAATTGTTTAAGGACTTCTTCTCGATTCTTATTGGATATGTCTGGATGAGTTCTTCTGAGCTTTTGCCTAATTGGAGAGAAACCTTCCTTGAGAGGTAGTCAGTGCACCACAATGTCTGTATCCAATCCTGGCATATCTTTGTAAGACCAGGAAAATATATCCACATATTTATGTAGCAAATTGACCAGTCTTTCTTTGACTCTTTTCTCCAATGTTGCCCCTAGCTTCATCTCTTTCAGACCTTCTTTTGTGCCAAGGTTAATGGTCTAAATAGATTCCTGGTATGGTTGTATATTTTCATCTTTATGTTATATCTCCCTCGCCAATTATTTAGAAAGTTCAAGATCTTCATCATCTTCCTCTTACGCTTGATTGATGGGTGCATCAAAATTATATCGAATGGCAGTAGTAACATTATCGATAATTTTAGGCATGGATCTGCACATTTATCATGTTTTGGAAAATGCATATGAAGAAAAGTATTGCCATTTTTAAATATAAGAGACAAATGCAAGAGAAAGACAGGGATCTCAATTGAATGTGAAATATAAATTTTATTAATTATGAATACTGTCTGAAACAAATTGGGGAACCCTTACAAGCAACCCCTATGCCTCGGGCTTGACATAGTGTTTTTTCAAAAAAACAAGAAAAATTACTTTGGAAAGAAAAAGACCTCCCGAATCTCCACAATTGTCCAATTCTTGAGTTCTTCACCTGGGACACATTCATGGATGAAATCATATGCCTTTTTGATGTTTCTCTTGTTAGATATCATTACCGCCTGTCTCCCATGCTCTACTCCTTTGTCGACAAAGTCTCCTAGATTGGAGGAAACCGTGCTTTACCTTTCAGAGTAGCCTTTGATAATTCGTAGCCCAAAGCAAAACAATTCTTCTATTCAGGTAGTTCCGGGAGCTTACTCCAAACTTTTGAGGTACCACTTTCCACCGCTATTTGCACATCTCTCCACGAAGTCACATTAGGTTTCTTGATTTTTTCCACCGGCAGGATTACCATTGAGGCAACCTTTAAGACTTGAAATGGTGTGGCTATACAGTCTTCATTAGCACTAATATACCTATAGGATTCTATCTGACTTACAAAGATGTCCTCTTCCCCATCGATTATGACCAATCTTCTTTCAACGAAGAAATTCAGTTTTTGATGTAAAGTTGAAGTGACTGCCCCTGCTGCATAAATCCAGGGTCGTCCAAGTAAACATGTATACACTGTTTCTATATCCATGACTTGAAAAGTGATAGAGAACATATGCGGCCCGATCTTGACAGGAAGGTCCACTTCTCAAAATACAGAACTTTGGGAACCGTCGAAAGCTTTAACTATCGTAGAACTTGGTCTTATTACAACATTATCTAGTGTTAACTTCATCAAGCTAGATTTTGGTACCACATTAAGGGCAAAAACAATATCGGTGAGTACCCTAGACAGGATTGTAGTACCTATCTGAATAGATATGTGCAATGCTTTGTTGTGAGCTCGGCCTTGTGGAGGCAACTCATTGTCATTAAAACCCAGATATGATCCAAATGTCAAATTTGCTACAACATTGTTAAATTGGTTTACAGTAATTTCTTCCGCGACATGAGCAGAACTCATAACCTTCATTAGAGAGTCTCGATGTGCTTCCGAATTAATGAGCAACAAGAGTATAAAAATTTTGGCAGAGGTTTAGTGAAGCTGATACACCACCCTAAAATCGCTTCTTTTGATTATTTTCAAAAATTCTTCTGCCTCTTGCTCAGTAAAGTTCTTGCTCGCAGGCTCTTGTTCTTGACTTGCTTCCACCACTGCTTTTCCTTTTTCTTTCACCAACATATCACTTTTATTTTTCACCGCAACATCATTCTTCTTTTATAGTTCGGAGTCAAAGATTCGACCACTGCGAGTCATGTCCCTTGTTCTTGCTATATTTGAGATTTTAGGTCCTTAACTCGTTGATGACTCATACTCTTGCTTCAAACCATTGACGTATACAGTAGAATCATAACTCCATGGTACTGCTTTGTCACTTTCGTAAGGGGTAGGAGATGGCCCTCTAATTACCATCGTAGTCTTTGGAGCTACTGGTATCCTCAGAGTTTGTCTTGGTGTTATTACTAGTATCTCTATTGATTATCCCCATGGAATCACAAGAGTCTTCTTATTAAGATTTATCCCTTGGTAAGGAATTACCAACGAGTTCTTTATACTCCCTTCGATTGCAGCTACATTTTCTCTGTTTGGGTGTGATCCAAATTGGACCACCCTTGGTCCACAAATCTTTGTAATGTCTTTTCAAAAGATTCATTATGTTCCAAAAGGAACCCACACTCCAACAGATATTCCTTCAACAAATTTATTGGGCCCTTTACTCGTTTGGCTTCCCCAGAGTCAGTGACTACTTCAATTACATTTATTGTTGGTTCACCATGCGGAGGCATGGGGTTTGATTTGATATTCGGTTTATCAAAAGTGATTTCCTGAGAGTCCAACAAATCTTGAACTTTATATTTGAAGGCCCAACATTTTTCTATAGTGTGCCCGGGAGAATTGGCATGATACTCGCATCTGGCATTGGCATCGTACCTTGGCAGAGGTGCCCCGATTGGAGGAGCTAGAGGTCTTAGCTCTACCAAAGACGCCTTGACCATGTGTTACAATAATTTACTGTGTAACATAGGGAGTGGGTCAAACTTTCTTGGCGGCCTTTCAAATTTGTTTTATTGTTGTTCTCGTGGAATTATTAATGGTTATTGTGCCCATAGTTGTGAGGTTACAACATTAATTTCTCCCTCCTTATTTTTCGATAAGTTAGGAACATGTCTTTTTGCATTATAAGGGGTACTAGATGATGCCCCTTGTATGTTCCCACTCTTTATGCCAGTTTCAATTCTTTCACCAATAGTTACTAGATTGGAAAATCCAAAAGAGACGATTCCTACCATCTTTTCATAATACAATCCTTATAAAGTTCCCATGAACATATCGACTAATTCTTTATCCAGAAGTGGTTGTTGTACTCGGTCTTCCATTTCTCTCCACCTTTGAGCACACTCCTTGAAATATTCCTCATTTTTTTGAGACAAGTTCTGGGGTTGCATGCGGGTAGGCGCCATGTCCAAGTTGTACTTGTACTGTTTCATGAAGGCGTTGGCAAGATTTTCCCATGTTTAGATTCGTACCCTCTCCAACTTGTTGGCTGAAGATTTTGATAGTGTTATTTAGAATTTAAAAAGAGCTAGAAGTTCTGATCGAAATGGAATTAAAACACCACGCTTCGAAATTGCAGAAGCAGTGTTTCGAATGAGTGTGTCAAAGCTTGAAGCTTCGAACGGTGATCATGGGAGCGTATCCAAAGGGGCCTCGAAACAGCAGCGAAGCTAGGTCTGAGAAGAGCGTTCGAAACAGAGAAACACCAAAGCATTTAAAATTTAAATGAAAGCGGGACTTTCAAAGTTTGAAAGTTATGTGTTGGAGCATTTGGGGACACGTGGAAAGATGAAAGGAGCATTGTCTTGCATGTTCGAAACGTGGCATGATCTTGTAGCGAGACCGTTAGGGTCGAGTTAGTATAAATAGAAGTCTTAGTGTTAGGATTTCAGTGTGTCATATCTGTTATACAAAATACTCAATAACATTCAAACTACCACATGGAAAGGGAAACGAATGCAAGAGAAATGTATGTATGATAGCACCATGTATTTCTAATCTAATAAAAGCCTTTTTACTATTTCCAGCACTTTCCTCCTTTTTCTTTCTGTCGAATAACATTTGCAAGTTTCTTTATCTACTGTCTTTTCATTTCAAAGTCTTTTCTTCAAAGTTTTACATTTTACTGCTTTCTTTATATTTCGAGCACTCTATATTTCAGAGAACTTTTACGCTCTCAATACCTTTACTTTCAAGTATTATTCTTCAAACATGCACTTTCACTTAAAGTCATTTCTAGATTTCTTGCATTAAACGCTTTCTTCACATTTTAAACTTCCACATTCCAGAAACCTTTTGTGTTAAATGTTTTATGGGTCGAAACCAGTTACTTCATTTTCCATACAGTTTTATATGTCTTTTCAATCAGCATTACAATTAGCAATTATTCGTATAACTTAGTTTTCACATACATTTTGACCACATTTTTAAACTCTTAGAGAGAGGGATCGAAATAAACCAAACATTTGTACAATAGCACCCATGAATAATTGTTCGATTGTGAGAGTAACCTTAATATCCAAGGAGTCCTAGGATCAATCTAGTCGATCCTGTGAGTTACCAAAGAGATTGAGTAGCGTTAATAAAGATTATTCGATAGTTTGGAAGACTAGCGGTTGTTTACCAGAAATCACTGGAAACAAATTGGCACGCCCAGTGGGACACATAGTTGGATATCAGAATTAAGGATTGTCGAGACATAGCCATCCCAGAAACGTAGGAACCTAAGAAGTTTGCTGTTTTATGAACCTGAGAAGTGGTAAGATAACCAACAGCAACCAACCTTTATCCAGAAGAAAACGTTTGGACAAAATGTCTAATTCAGACAATCAACAGGGAGACCAAGGTGGCCCACAGGCAACAGGCACTAACGCGTCCATTTCGAGCGGAGCATCTAATGTAATCCCTTCGAATGCACAGGCTGTTGCATCTTCAACCAGTAACATGGCCACCAACGGAGTAAGTGGCATATCAACCAACAGTTCGATCTTAGGAAATACTGGAACTATGGGCTACCCTGGGGGATTCGTTCCGCCACCTGGGACACAATCCCATTTCGCCACTCCATCAACTAGACCACCCGGCTTCGATGGGAATAGAACTAGAAGTTCTTCTTACGGAATGCCAACATCTTTTATGGCAGGTTTACACAATTCCACATCGAATTCATCCCCACAACTAGGATCTGGGTCTGGGGCAAACCAATTTATGTCAAATAACCAAGGGTCAGTGGGTTATAGCACGTTGCCTATCCTAACCACAGATAACCAGTTGGCTTTTAGGCAATTGATGGATGACAGCAACCACAATATGATAGGGGTGTTAGCGCAAACCATGCAGGAAATATTCGCCCCAATAGTTCAGAATGTGACTGTGACGAACAGGGAAAACGCTGACAATATAAGTCGAATAGCAGATTTCTTTGCTCCCACAGAAAGGCGTAGGCAGAACCAGGCGGGATTTCGAACAAACGTGCCTGTTATAGAACAAACTGCCAACGACCCAATTCATAGACCATCCAGAGAAGAGGTTAACTTAGGGGCCAGAGCACCAAGGTTAGAAGCCCCAATAATTCCGGGCCCACAAAGGGGAGTTATGGAACCAGGGGCAAGGATCGAAAGACCAGAAGCCCCAGAATTTCGAGGAGAACAACCTAGGGGAGTTGTTTTGGTTGGTCGAAACCAAGATGCCGATGCTGTCGTTCATAGGATTCGAAACGATAACATCTTGGCAGAAAATAATCTGACCACCATGATAGAGAGGATCATGACCCAAAACGGCCTCAATATGGGAATGAGGAGGCCAAATTACGCTTCTCCTATATTAGATTGTATAATGCATACTGATTTACCAAGGGGATACAAAGTCCCTAAATTTACAAAGTTCGCTGGGGATACCAACGAGTCAACAGTCGAACACATAGCGAGATATTTAACCGAAGCGGGGGATATAGCCAATAATGAAGATCTCAGAATCAAATATTTCCCAAGTTCCTTGACAAAAAATGCCTTCACTTGGTTTACCATGTTGCCTCCTGGGTCCGTTGACACTTGGACCCTTTTAGAGAGATTATTCCATGAACAATTTTACATGGGACAATCGAAAATAAGTCTGAAGGAATTGGCCAGTGTTAAGAGAAAGTTCACTGAACCCATTGATGACTATTTGAATAGATTTAGGCTGTTAAAATCCAGATGTTACACAGTAGTGCCTGAGCATGAGTTAGTCGAAATGGCCGCTGGGGGATTGGATTACTCTATTCGAAAGAAATTAGATACTCAGCATTTGAGGGATATGGCTCAGTTAGCCGATAGGGTTCGACAGGTCGAAAGACTAAAAGCCGAAAAAGCCCGAGTCTTTAAGAATAGTAAGAAAGAAAGGATTTCCTATGTTGGAACTGAGGAAGTAGAAGAATATCCTGAATTCGAATTCGAAGAGGTCGAAATCGACCTCGCTGAATTAAAACAGGCCCCGCCTTACTCCTGCAAAATGTTAGTTCCTACGAAAGGGAAAGATATTGTTGAAAATGAGAAAAGTGATAAGTTTCCAAAGAAGGTTTACACCTTCGATGTCACTAAATGTGACGAAATCTTTGACTTGCTTGTCAAAGATGGCCAACTAATTGTGCCATCAAATGTCAAAATACCCCCTTTGGACCAGAGGAAGAAAAGGGGATTTTGCAAATATCATAGTTTCCTAGGCCACAAGACCTCACAATGTTTTCTTTTCAGGGATTTGATTCAAAACGCAATCAAAGATGGCAGATTAAAGTTTGCTGATAAGGTGAAGATGAAAGTGGACGAAGATCCTTTGGACGTCGCAGACACCAACTACTCCGAGCCTGCATGCATTGGAGAAGTCAACATGGTGGAAATTGATCGAAGCGACACCCTAACAGGAGAGAAGGACATTGGAGTCGAAAACTGGGTGATGGTCGAAGTCCGCGAGGAAGTCATTGAAGGCATCCAGAATACACCAGACACTTCGATTGTTGGACCTGTGGCTGTTGCAGGAGAAACCCAGGCTACTGAAGGCCAAGGGGATCACAACGAAGGATTTACACAAGTCACTGAGGGCTTGAGGTTGGAATTAGAGAAAGTCCAAATTACGCAGCCAGTCCCCTCTCAGAAGGAAATATGGGACACTCTAGGGGAACCCAGTGGAAAATATGACTATCTGGTCAAATATTCTGCCCCAGAAAGTTCGAGGGTCCAGATCGAAGATATAAAGCCCACAGGATGGGGCGATGACGAAACAAAAGAGGGGGATTTGGAAATAAATATGGTGGACATGGAAAGACCCCGTTCTGAGATGAAGGAAGTGGAAAAATACTTAGAAAAAGAAAAGCATAGGATGGGGGACAATCACACTGGAGATGATACTCTCAAAGACTATCTCATGTCATGCCACAAAGGAGATCCAGGCATGATACTGTGCCCTAGGTGCAGCATCCTCTGCAACCAAAGAATTGCTGCAAATTTCGAAAGGGTACAGAGGGCTCGAACTGGCAACAATTGGCGCCAGGATAACCAACTTTTTAGATGCTACCCCAAGGCTGGAGAGAGTTTGTTGGAGTTTGTTTTTCGCTGCTACAAGGGGGCAACTAAGTGCTTGGTGTGCCCAAGATGTTCTGTTGTGTATGACCAAAGCATGGCTAGGGCCTTCGAAACGATCCCCTTCGCCCCTTGCTGGAGCCATCAAGAAACTGCCCAGATGGGTCCGCGTTTCGACAGCAGATACAAGCAGCGAAGACCTGATAGCCCTCACCCCAAAGTTGCTCGAAGAGTGACTTTCAAACTCCCTGCTGAAGTACCAACCGATAGATGGCTGCAAGCCAGAAATGACAAAGGCAAAGACAAATGGAGGAATGCTGAACGAAATGCACGCCATGCTGTGACATACAGGAGGCAATTCAACACACAAAAAAGGGAGGAAGTCAGATTAGAAAATTACAAAGGAAGGAACCCCATGTCAAGATCCCAGTGGCGCAGACAGCAAAGGATTCGAAAGGCTGAAAGAGAAGCTGTGGCAAACAAAGGGGATACTTCAACAAAGATACAAGGTGAATCGAGCACCAACAAACCAAAAAGTCAGACGGAAGAGAAACCTCCAGTCAACAGAAGGCTTTTTTCTGAAGACCAACAAGACGGACCAAAGGAATACACTCCAGGCCCGGAAGAGGACGAAGATATGATAACAGATAACTTCGAATCGGAGGGGGAGTCTTCATTTAACCTGAACTGTAACGTAGTGTCTGTGCTTCCCTGCGAATTCGGGCAGGAAACCGAAATCAATGAATATGAGGAAGAAGACACCACAGATTTAATGAAACATAGGCCCGTATGCTACTACGTGATGGACAATGGGGCTGTTGAAGAACAAAATGCGTTCTTCGAACGTCCAGAGCCTACAATGAAGAATCATCTCAAGCCACTTTTCATTCGGGCGAAAGTAGGTGTCCATGGTGTGAACAAAGTTCTAGTGGATGGGGGTGCTGCAGTCAATCTGATTCCCCATTTCATGCTAAAAAGGTTGGAAATCCGCGAAAGAGATATCAAGCCCCATAATATGGTTCTATCCAATTATGAAGGAAAAGTGGGTAAAACACTGGGGGTGGTCCAGTTGGAATTGACAATAGGCTCAAGTTGCAGGCCCACCATGTTTATGGTTGTCGAAGCCAAGGCCAACTATAACCTACTGCTAGGAAGAGAGTGGATCCATGGCGTAGGAGCAGTTCCTTCGTCAATGCATCAACGACTAGTCCTGTGGAGAGATGACGGAATCATGGAAAACATTGAAGCAGACCAGAGTTACTTTATGTCAACTGTCAATTTAGTTGACAAAAGGGATTATGATAAAAATCTGGCAAAGATTGCTCCATGTGTTCCAAATGATGAGATGAATGAAACTAGAAATGCCCACTACTACATGACACTTCGTCATGATGGACTTTACTGGGATAGAACAATAATCAGTAAAGAAGAGGAAGGTGAAGGTGCTATACAAAAACGGCCAGCAGGCTGGGACTTCGACAACCTTAACCATGACTGAGTCTACCTTTTTCGAAAGGATTTCGGCCTATATGGCTGAGAATGAATCGAAATCGGCCTTAGAGGCTGAAATAAATGAATCATTTGAAAAAACGAATGAAGTTAGTGGGGGGGGTTCGAAATGCTCACCCAGCGAAGAGTTGGAGATGGATCAAAGGTTGGATGCCATCTATGACAAAGAACCCTTAGGCTTCGAAAGGGATCCCATAAACTCAGGTGTCAAAATGTTGGCACAGGACCCGCTCGAAGAAGTCAACTTAGGGGATGACAAAACGAAAAGAGTAACTTACGTAAGTGCTAAACTTAGCCCAGGCCTCAAGGAAAAAGTGATCGAAATCCTTAAGGAGAACAAAGATTGTTTCGCATGGGATTATGATGAGATTCCTGGTTTAAAGAGGGAGTTGGTCGAACATAGGCTGCCAATCAAAGATGGCAAGAGGCCCATCAAACAAACTCCCAGAAGATTCGCGCCAGCGGTTCTCACAAAAATTAAAGCTGAGATCGAAAGGTTGATGCGTTGCAAATTCATCAGAACAACAAGGTACGTCGAATGGTTAGCAAACATAGTACCTGTTATCAAGAAAAATGGTTCTTTAAGGATTTGCATAGATTTTAGGGATTTAAATACTGCAACCCCTAAGGATGAATATTCCATGCCCGTGGCAGAAATGCTAGTAGATTCTGCTGCAGGATTCGAATACTTGAGCATGTTAGATGGATACTCTGGATATAACCAGATTTTCATTGCTGAAGAAGATGTTGCAAAAACAGCATTTCGTTGCCCAGGAGCCTTAGGCACCTACGAATGGGTGGTGATGCCTTTTGGTTTAAAAAATGTTGGGGCAACTTATCAAAGGGCGATGAATTCAATCTTTCATGACTTTATCGAAACCTTCATGCAGGTGTATATTGATGATATAGTCATCAAATCTATATCTGCAGAAGCACATTTGCATCATTTAAGCCAATCATTCGAGCGAATGAGAAAACATGGCTTAAAAATGAATCCCCTTAAATGTGCATTTTTTGTGCAGGCTGGAGATTTTCTTGGTTTTGTGGTCCACAAGAAAGGAATTGAAATCAACCAGAACAAAACCAAAGCCATAATGGAGACGAAAGCACCTGCGTCAAAAAGGGAGTTGCAATCTCTACTAGGGAAAGTTAACTTCCTCAGAAGATTCATTTCGAACCTGAGTGGAAGGACTCAAGCTTTCTCTCCGTTACTTCGTCTGAAGCAAGGTCAGGCCTTCGAATGGAACGAAGCTCACCAGGAGGCGTTTGACAAAATAAAAGAATATCTTTCCCAGCCTCCTATGTTGTCTCCACCATCATGGGGGAAGCCCATGAGATTGTACATATCTGCCTCTGAAGTTAGCATAGGTAGTATGTTAGCACAAGAGGATAACAATGGCGTCGAAAGAGCCATATACTATCTAAGTAGAGTGCTGAATGATGCTGAGACCAGATATAGCAATTTAGAAAAGCTATGTCTCTGTTTGTATTTCTCTTGTATGAAACTCAAGTATTATATAAAACCTGTTGATGTTTATGTTTCGTCTCACTTCGATGTCATTAAACATATGCTTTCAAAGCCAATAATGCATAGTAGAGTTGGAAAGTGGGCTCTGGCCTTAACAGAATATTCATTGACGTTCATGCCCTTAAAAGCTATGAAAGGTCAAGTGATTTCTGATTTCATTGTGGATCATTCGTTGGTTGAGCAGACAAGCATGAGTTACGTCGAAATGCAACCATGGAAATTGTACTTTGATGGTTCAACCCACAAGAGTGGAAGTGGTGTTGGAGTCCTTCTAATTTCTCCTGAAGGAATTCCAACAAAATTCAAGTATAAATTGGATGGTCCTCGTTGTTCGAACAACGAAGCTGAGTATGAAGCGCTCATTGTTGGACTTGAAGCTTTGTTGGAATTGGGGGCAACCAGAGTCGAAATTAAAGGAGATTCTGAGTTGGTGGTCAAACAAATCACAAAAGAATATAAGTGCATAAAGGAAAATCTAATGATATACTTCGTCATAGTCAATAGGCTATTGAGAAAGTTTGAATACATGGATATTCAACACATACCAAGATTAGAAAACCAAGAAGCAAATGACTTAGCGCAGTTGGCTTCAGGTTATAGAGTATCTACCAAGAATCTTAAGGATTTGGTCGAAATAAGGGGAAGAGTTATGGCTACTAGATTCACACCATCGGATCTGGAAAGTATGAGATTGGGATATGCCGAGAAACAGGGATTCGAAATTCTAGCCATAAATACTTTGTCAGATACAGATTGGCGAAGTCCATTAAAGAGTTATTTAGCAGACCCAACTCTAAAAGTAGATAGAAAAACAAAATATAGAGCATTGTCATATCTCCTCATGGGGAACGAATTGTTCAAAAAGACCCAAGAAGGTGTTTTATTGAAATGCCTAGGAGAAAGTGAGGCATATTTAGCATTGTCTGAAGTCCATAATGGGGCATGTGGGGCACACCAAGCAGGCCATAAAATGAAATGGTTGCTATTTCGATATGGTTTGTATTGGCCTAGCATGCTCAAAGATTGCATAGACTTTGCGAAAGGATGTGAGGAATGTCAGAAACATGCAGGAATTCAACACGCCCCTGCAAGTGAGCTGCATTCGATCATCAAACCATGGCCATTCAGAGGATGGGCATTAGATCTGATAGGCGAAATAAATCTTGCTTCGTCCAAAGGTCAGAAATATATCTTGGTAGGAGTAGATTATTTTACCAAATGGATCGAAGCTATACCTTTGGTAGTTGCTGATCAAGAGGCAATTATCGAATTTATACAAAAGCACATTATCTATAGGTTTGGATTACCAGAAAGTATAACTACAGACCAAGGTTCTGTATTTACTGGTAGAAAGATGCAAGGATTTGCCCAAGAAATGGGGTTTAGATTGCTAACTTCAACACCATATTATGCTCAAGCAAATGGACAAGTCGAAGCGGCAAACAAAGTAATAATAGGTTTAATCAAGAAGCATATTGGCAAGAAGCCAAGAAATTGGCACAAAACTCTGGACCAAGTATTATGGGCTTGTAGAACATCTCCAAAGGAAGCCACTAACACTACTCCTTTCCAACTTACATTCGGCCATGATGCAGTGTTACCAGTAGAAATTCATCTGCAATCAGTTCGAATACAGAAACAAAATGAAATTCCAGCCGCGTTATATTGGGAAATGATGATGAATGAATTAGTTGAATTGGACGAAATTAGATTACGTGCGTTGGAGATTTTGATGAGGCAAAAAGAAAGAGTGGCCAGAACATACAATAAGAGGGTGAAGAAAAAAGTATTCGTTATTAATGACTTGGTTTGGAGAGTCATATTGCCTATGGATAAGAAGAACAAAGCATTAGGTAAATGGTCACCTCATTGGGAAGGACCTTTTCGAGTATTAAAAGTTTTCTCAAACAATGCCTACGAAGTCGAAGAACTCTTGGATGATAAACGTGTCCTAAAGGTTAATGGGAAATATTTAAAGAAATATAAACCAAGCCTGCGGGAAATTCAAATAGTAACAACGTAAACAAAATATTATAAAAAGCCAAGATGGCAAGATAAGAATGCCAAAATGGCGTTGTTCGAATATTACATTGAAAGAACCAAAGTTATGGTCAGATAGACAAAAAATCTAGAAATAAACATTATTTTTCAATCGATTAAAGGTACTTCGAAATGTTTCAAGTTTCTGCTGAGCAAACCGCCTGGCACCTTCCAAGGTTGCCACTTCTCCTTTAAGTTGTTCTGCAGTCTCCATTTCTGCAAGCCCCCGGTTGAGAAGCTCTTCGAATTGGTTACCTGCAGGATTAGTTTCGAAGGCTAGTTGTTGTTCCTTAGCCTCCTTAACTTTCTGCTGAAGTTCCAGAATCTGCCTTTCCCAAATAAGAATGGACTCAGCTCGAGCCTCATATTCAGTTTTTGCCTGCTTCAGATGCATAGCCTGATCTTCAGCTTCTTGAGAAAGCTTCGAAGCTTGTTCATAGGCGGCATCCATAGCAATGCGTTTCTCGTGAACCTTCTTGGCAGCAGATTCGTCTTGGAGAAGATAGCCAGTTACGTTGTCCAGCAAATTCTGAAGATCAAACAAGAGAGTACTAACTGGCAAAGAGCAGTTGGAAAGATTAACCTTTGTAAGCAGCTCCTTCATAGTATAGCAAGCAGTACTATCTTGCTTAAGTACTTCGAAGATATCCACATTGAGAATAGTTCTCCTAATTTTGTTGAGAAGAACAACTCTTTCATCTGTGGGAAGAGGATAGCTGGTTGAACTTGTGCCAGCCCTAGCGAGTGGGATGTCCCTCTGGGCCAACTTTGCCTTCATGTACCCAATGGGGTCATTTCGCCTCAGAAGTGCCAGTTCCTCGTCAGTCATTCGAGACGGAGAGGATTGGGGGAATTCCACGCGTAGGGGAACCACGTTTGTTTCAACCTCTGGGTTTTCGTTGATTGTATCACCATCCCCTTCATTTGCTTCGTGCTCTTGGTCCTCTTCATCCTCGTCCAAATCTACCACTTCGATACCATCCTTTTCACCGCTATGTGCATTAGACTCCGTCCCGGCAGTCGAACCATCATTGTCGTTTTCACCATCATTGTCGTTTTCCCCATCATTGGCGTTTTCCTCCTCAGATTCTTCGTCTGCAGATTCTTCGAATCCTTGCCCAGAATCAGCTTTTTCCTCTTCAGTCTGAGTATCCTTTGGATCCTCTTGAAGAGTTTCAAGAGGGGACTTTTGAAGAACCCTTTGTGAATCCTCTGCAGACGTTTGAGGTATGGTTTCGTTCACCTCTTTCAGAGGAATGGAGGTACCTTGGTCATCTGGCTGCTCAGAAGTTCCAGCCAAAACCGCCACGTTGGAAGAACCTTTGTTTTGGACCAAATTGCTGGAATCTCCTTGAGGAGAGGAGTTAAGCGGAACAGCAGCCCTGGACGGTGAGGTCGAAATAGTAGAAGTGGGATTCAGGATGTTCTGCAAGGAGCAGCAAAATGTTAGAGGATGACACTCCCCAAGGTAATGAGAAGTTAAACATTTTTAAAGAAGTTCGATTTACCTGTGGGCCCTCAGAAGAGAGGTTACTAGCTATGCGTTCCAACTGTGGGTTGGAGGTCGAAGGTAGATTTTTGGATTTTGGTAAGGGAGCAGCATCCCCGGAGTCGAGTCCAGAGACACTAGTAGGAACAATACTTTTGGGTGTAGCTTTCTTTAGCTTCTTCTTCGAAGCAGTGTTTGAGTTTCCTCCAGCAGTCAGATCTTCCCCAGTGGTGCTTGGTTTCCGCTTCTTGGGAGTAGTGGGGGGAAGCTTGTTGGTCTGAACGAATTTTAACGAAGTTAGATATAAAAGGATTGAGTGAATTCGAAGCATAAAAAACTAAGTGATTACCGTTGGAATCGGGGCACTTGTTGTTGTTGGCGTTGTTGTTGTTGGTGTAGTTGCAGCAGTAGTAGTCGTTTCGGGTGGATTAGCTTTTTCAGTAGTTTCAATGGAGGTTTGAGAGGCACTCCCTTCCTTCGATTTCGAGGCAGCAGTCTTTATCCTGATAGCTGAAAATCAAAACATTTAAAGCAAAGGTTAAAGATTTGGAAAATAAAAGATATTTGGGAGTTTTTCCCAAGCATTCGCACCTGTGCCTTGATCAGATTTAATTGACATGGCAGAAAGGTCATATCGAAGATGTCCTGGGAAATCATGAAGCCAGTGTCGAGCCCATGTCACAGTCTCAGATGGCTTTGGTTTCCTTTGAAGATATTTGAACATCTCTTTGCAAGTAAACCACCATGGATATGGGGGAAACCAAGCCAGAGCCAGTTCTGAGGTAGGTAATCTGGGAAATTTAGGTGGATGCATTTCGAATGCCAACCTATACCTATCCTCAGGTGACAGCCCTGAAGGAAGTTTTAGCTTAGAAACTTTTTGTTTAAATTTTTCCTTCAAGGTCTCAGCCGCTTGATGCACAGTGGAGTCCAAGCGTGTGGGGTCGTAAGTAGTTTCGAAGTAATTTTGAAAAGCTTTTATTTCTTTGGCATGAGTAAACATACCTTTCTTTGCTGGTACCTGCACATCGAAGGCATCAATTAGTTTCTGTCGAATAGTAAGTGTATCGAACATACAAGCTTGATAAAACTTAATCCACCACTCCAGAAATCCTTTGGCCGCGAGATGGGTAGGTTCGAAGGCTATCAGTTCAAATTGGGCAAAGCCCTGATATTGTTCTTGCTGGATCTTGGCTTCCCTTGCCTTGAAAGTTCGACCAGATGTGATGGCGCTCTCAGTCTGGAACAAAGGTTCAGGAATCAGTTGACATAGGCCAAACTGCCTCGAAACGAAGTTTGGTTGGTAGGCAAAGAGAAGAATTTGGTTCTTAGCTGGGGTTATCCTTGAAGAGATAAGTCTAGGAAGCAAGAAAGCTCTCCACACATCTTGGATTTCCTTACTCTTGATGGCTTCTGAGAGAGCCATGGTGAACCAAGAAGGTCCGTGAGCCCTCGAAGCAAAGGGCGCCATGCTTTCTTCGAACTTATGTCTTTTTGAGAGTATCAAGATGTACTTCGAAAATTGAACCTTGAAGTCGTCCTTGTCATCATTAGGGGTTAGTCTGCGAAGCCTAGTGCCTTCGACTATCCTATCATTTATTTCTGAATCTTGTTCATCTATGGTGTTGGCGGTTGATAAAGAAGGTTCGAACATGGCGTTGAGCCATAATTGAAGTAACCAAAATGGGCCAGCTAAGAGAATGTTTTTGGAAGTGTGGGATTTGAGGCTCGAAACAGCTGACCTCAGGCTCTCATAGAGGTCAACTAAGAGTAATTCACTTAGGCACACTTTGCGATTTTCATGTAAATCCCTGGCTAAAGGAATGAACCTACTAGCTACCTGCAGGGATCTACTGCAGAAAACGTACCTAGACAGCCACAGGGTTAAGAAAGCAATGTGCTCTGTGTCAGACACATTATCCCCTTCAGCATGATAATGGCCGATAAATTTGGAGAAGCTGGCTAACTTGACTTCGAAGTCAATTATGCTTGAGTGCTCTTCATTGTCAGGAACATAAGTTTCCCCCACTGGCGACAGCCCAGTAATGGCTGCTATATCGAAGAAGGTTGGGGTGATCATTCCACCTGGAAGATGGAAAGTGTTGTAGGTACTATCCCAGAAATAGAGGGACGCAAATAGCAGAGGATGACTATAGGTGAATCCAGGTTTCGATAGCTTAATAAGGTTATAAATGCCTAGTTCTTCCCATTGCTGGGATTTTTTGGCTTCTACTTTTGTGAACCAGTTTTGATAAGCAACATCAGCAGTAGGGCAAGATCGGAATGGTTTAAAATTACTTTTTACATAATCCAAGATAAATGGGTCCTTAGGATAAACAGTTGAGGTTTCTGTGGTATTCGGATTAAGAGATTCTACTGCCCTAGGGGCATCCATTTTGTTGAATAAAGGTTTGAAGTTATAACACACGGGAAAAATGGTCCTGGTGTCCTTTAATATTTCAAAAACTGTAAGAGGGCCATTTAAGGCTAACCTCTTACCAGCAACATGGGTAGGGATGAGTACCTGTGATGCGTACAGCATTTCTTTTTCTTTGGAAATCATCTGAGGAGCAAGAGCAGATTGGCCTTGAATGGTGACGATTTTACTCTCCATAGTTGCTCCTGTAGTTTTTCCTTTCTTCTTGGAGACTTTCTTGAGTTGGGATGATGTGGAAGAAGACATTTTTGTTGTTTGAGAGCTTAGATTGTTTATGAGAGAAGAAGAGTAAAATTCCAGAGTTTGAAAGGTTTTAGAGTGTAAAGAAGGAAGAAGGAAGGTTAAATTGACGTTTTATAATAAGAAGATTAAGCGTCCACCGAGTGAAAGTATGATACGTGGAGATCATGGATTGGTGTGATGAAGAGGTGGCGAGAAGTTGATATAGGTAATAGGCGTGATTTTAAAAACAATCATTACTTATAACTGCACCATGCTGTGAAGTGACTCTGGGCGGTTAAGGTACCCAAAGGATGCTATGATTGATGTGACTAGGGTCAAACGCATTAAATGCTATAATGATTCGAAAATCCTATCAAAATCTTGTATAAATGTTTAAAATAGGTATTTCTCAGAGAGATCGAAATACATATTTTAAAGGGGCAATTTGTTGGCTGAAGATTTTGATAGTGTTATTTAGAATTTAAAAAGAGCTAGAAGTTCTGATCGAAATGGAATTAAAACACCACGCTTCGAAATTGCAGAAGCAGTGTTTCGAATGAGTGTGTCAAAGCTTGAAGCTTCGAACGGTGATCATGGGAGCGTATCCAAAGGGGCCTCGAAACAGCAGCGAAGCTAGGTCTGAGAAGAGCGTTCGAAACAGAGAAACACCAAAGCATTTAAAATTTAAATGAAAGCGGGACTTTCAAAGTTTGAAAGTTATGTGTTGGAGCATTTGGGGACACGTGGAAAGATGAAAGGAGCATTGTCTTGCATGTTCGAAACGTGGCATGATCTTGTAGCGAGACCGTTAGGGTCGAGTTAGTATAAATAGAAGTCTTAGTGTTAGGATTTCAGTGTGTCATATCTGTTATACAAAATACTCAATAACATTCAAACTACCACATGGAAAGGGAAACGAATGCAAGAGAAATGTATGTATGATAGCACCATGTATTTCTAATCTAATAAAAGCCTTTTTACTATTTCCAGCACTTTCCTCCTTTTTCTTTCTGTCGAATAACATTTGCAAGTTTCTTTATCTACTGTCTTTTCATTTCAAAGTCTTTTCTTCAAAGTTTTACATTTTACTGCTTTCTTTATATTTCGAGCACTCTATATTTCAGAGAACTTTTACGCTCTCAATACCTTTACTTTCAAGTATTATTCTTCAAACATGCACTTTCACTTAAAGTCATTTCTAGATTTCTTGCATTAAACGCTTTCTTCACATTTTAAACTTCCACATTCCAGAAACCTTTTGTGTTAAATGTTTTATGGGTCGAAACCAGTTACTTCATTTTCCATACAGTTTTATATGTCTTTTCAATCAGCATTACAATTAGCAATTATTCGTATAACTTAGTTTTCACATACATTTTGACCACATTTTTAAACTCTTAGAGAGAGGGATCGAAATAAACCAAACATTTGTACAATAGCACCCATGAATAATTGTTCGATTGTGAGAGTAACCTTAATATCCAAGGAGTCCTAGGATCAATCTAGTCGATCCTGTGAGTTACCAAAGAGATTGAGTAGCGTTAATAAAGATTATTCGATAGTTTGGAAGACTAGCGGTTGTTTACTAGAAATCACTGGAAACACAACTGCATGTAACAATCTAAGGATGCCCCACTCAAACTGTCTTGGAAACAATGGATCATCAGCTTCTGGTCTTGAGCATAGGCATGCATCTTCTTACAATACATGCGTAGATAGTTCCTTGGACATGTGAGCCCCTTGTATTTCCCAAAGTTAGGTAATTTGAATTTTGGAGGGATCACCACATCAAGAACCAGACCCATGTCGAGGGCATCGACATTGAAAGCATCGTAACTCTCCATAACTCTTAACCTTTCTTTAAGGGCTTTACATTGGTTAAGCGCTAATGGATTTTCAGTGGCATGCGTATGGGTTTCCATTTGAGGTGCTTTATTGACATCTTCTAAGTCACGGTCTCCATATTGCAAGTCTAAGTAGTTGTCCGCGTTGTTGATCAAAATCTGCAAGGTATGAGATGCCCCTACCATTGGTGGAGGTGGGACAAACCCTTCAGTATCATCTTGTCTTATTTCTTATTGAGGCATGGTAGACTTTTGGGGTCCTGACTCCGGTTCTCTCCTTGGTTGGTGATCGCTCGATGCACCAATAATTTGGGCTACCTCTTCAAAGGCTGCCCTAGGAATTTGTTCCTGTCTTTCGATGATGTTCTTCAAGGCTAGAAGAACTTGACTCATATCTCCTTTCATTGAGTCGATGTTTCCCTTGACCTTCTCTAAATCCTCCTTGAAGGCAGCTTGATTCTCTTCAATTTGTTCCATCACTTTTTGTTGATAGGCTCTTGCTGATATGGCAATCAGAGAGGTGGCGCTTTTCTAGCTCTTCTGCCAATGGTTTAACTGGAGAACATTTTGAGAAATGATGAGTTTTTTTATAATTTTATGAGATACAAATGTTTGTGAATGTATGAATGTGTATGAATATGCTAAGGGTTTAGTTTTTTAATGTCTTATTCACTTGGATATATATTTTTCATATACTTTCAGGTTTTGCTTTTTTATTGGTGAGTATCTTTAAAAATAAATACACAAACGAGATACGGAAACAAATATCTTTATTAAAAAAGTAATTGTCTTTTAAGAAAGAATACAATTCAGATATTGAAAAATATTCAAACTTAAAACATTAAAACTTATTGAAAAAAATAATCAAAGGGAAACAAAAGTCTTCTAAGTGCGTCTACGAATGTCTTCTTTGAAACCATCAACCATTGTCCTATAAAGTTTGAGGAAATCTTCGACAACTTTTGGAAGAGGAACCATCACATTCTCCGCATCTCTTAAACTTCTAGGGATGTCTTCAATGAGATTGTTGGCTAAGAAGGCGAGTTTTGCATGCTTGTCCTTGTAGAATCGGTATTCTCGGTAGAGATTAGGAATTATCTTGTGGTTATCTTCCCCTACTTTGGCGATATTTACATACTGCTCTTCCCAATATAACTTTTCAGCCCTCATCTTTGTATAGAGTTTCCGTTGTATTAGGAAATCCTTTCGGAGGTCTGCTAACTCAAGATACACTTGCTCGTATTCCTCAGTCTTCTGGGTGAGAAATCTTTCTGCCATCATCCTCTTGAGGCATTCCCCTACCTCCAATTTTTCGCTATCTTGGAGTCTAGTGGTATGATACTTCATTTGTTCTTCTTGATCTAAAGAAGCTTGTGCCATACTTTGGACTTGAGCCGTCAGATCTTCTTCCATCACCTTCTTATCCTACATTTCCTTTTCATACCATCAATTTAATCTCTCTATTTCACTAGCAGCATCCTCTAAGCGTTGGTTGTGGAAATCCAAGTTGAAAGTAGCACTTAACAACCCTTAAGTTGAACATTTCCGCTTTAGACTTTCCTTCTCTAATGTCTCATGTTCTTTCTGAATTTGTTGATCTTTTTATTCAAGTATGCGTTGCATTTATCTTTTCTCCTTAGTTAATTTATGGAGGTTAAGTTCCAATTCATCCTTCTATAGACATGTCGACTCACTTTCTTCCTATTAAACTCTTTACTATGTGTTTTACCCTATTTAAACCTTAATCCTGTTTTTTTCAAAGAAGATCCTTGACTTGACCGAATCAATTCAAGGTTTTCTTTCCTTTTAGTAAATTTACTTATGGTTTCTTGCAAATATTTCACTTCCTTTTTCATCGACATATAAGTCTCAGAAAATTAGCTTGGTTTCTAAAGTTGTTCATTTAATATTTTAATGCTTCATTAATTTTTGTTAAAGATTCCATATAGTATATAAGATCTAGGTTGTGCTCTTTAATTTTATTATTTTCTTCTATTAGCTTAGAGTTTAATTTAAACAATTTATTATATGGAAACTTTGTTACCTCACATTCATCTTCTTCGTGAGAAGCTTTCAAGAAAAATTCATCTTCTTTGTTGGAAGAAAATTCTTGGAAGGTTCTACCAGAGGTTGAATCTTCGAGGCTTCTCCTTGAGCTGAATTTGTCTAGGGTCATTCAACTACTAATATTTTTCATTCAAAGGAGATTACTAGAGTTATTTCATCTTCACATGAGTTTGTTGATGAAGTTGTTAGAGATGCTTCTATATTTGATCTCATGCATTCATCCTTTAAAAATTAAATTAAATCATCCCTTTTTTTGACGATTTCTTCCTTCTTTGACTTTTCATGAAAATTGTAAACATTCCAATCACTCGATTTAAGGATTGGATCAGGTTTCTGATTCCAATTCTTAATTCTTAGATATTTGTTAGTGACTAAGGTTCTAACTTTATTTCCAAAATTTCTTAAATTTGAAGAACATTTATGAAAGAAGCATTCGTATTCTTTGCCTCGTGTGTTCATTTTCTCTTGTTCTATACTTAGAGAAACTCCATAGATCTTTTCAAGAGTGTCACACATTTCCTTGGCGGGATTACAATTATGGACATAGAATAATTACTTTTCATTTAAGGACATAACTAAAAAGTTTTTACTTTTAAAAGTTATTTCAAACTTTCTCTTTTCTTCTATGGTCCAAAAAAATCTGGTTTATCTACTACTTTATCATATATGCAATGAGTAGGGATAAACAGACCACTAACTATAGTTTTCCACAATTCAAAATTAAAATTTTGAATGAACATTTCAAATCTAGTTTTCTATAATGCAAATCTATCAACATTAAATGGTGGAGGTGAGTTTAAGAAATCCATATAGATAAAAATAGTGTTGGAAGTCATCTTCCTCATGAGACAATTAGTCTTTAAACAAGAGTTAGACCCTGATTCCACTTGCTGAAGATATGACTCCATACACAAGAGAGAGGGATGAATTATAGAGGTTTTAAAATCATTAATTTAAAACAAATTCATTTTCGAAATTATAGTTTGAAAATAATTTATTAAAAACGTTTGAATAAGAAGCAAAAATTCAAAATAAAGCAATTCATTGGAAAATAATTGAGACAAAATAAGAGAAAACCATGCCAGGAATTTATAGAGGTTCGGTCTTAAAGAAGTGACCTAACAACGAATAGAGATTTGAGTAGTTATTCTCTAAGCCAAATCATGATTTTGCACAGACTGATCTCGATCCAAGATGGAGTTTTTTATAGACTATCCTCTGAACTCGACCGAGGTTTTATACGGGCTTACCACGAAACAAATTGATATTTCTATTGGGTTGATTTTAAATCTACTTCACTTTTACACATGAAAAACTTAGAAGCCAAGTGAAATTTTATACTTGACTAATCTCAAACCAATAGAGATTTTGACTAATCTGAGCTCAAGAACAATTTGTGAAATTTTTTAAATGGGAATTCTTCACAAACCCAAAAGAGAGCTTTCCTTCACTAACGGAGCTCACGAACCAAACAAAGAATTTTTCTAATCCCCTAAAGACAAACATAGAGCTTTTAAATGATTTAACTCCTAATCAATATATTCATTTCCTAATGAAGAATGATTTACTCAAGAGAAAATATTACTCTTAATAAATTTATATAAAGCCCTCACCTAAAACAAATTCCTCACTAAATTCAAGAACACTCTCAAAGCACCATGGCTAAAATACAATAAAAAGTAGACATAATTTAGAGAGATTATGAGAGAGAAAAGTGAGATTTTCACGTTTTCAAGATGATTTGAAATGATAGAGAAAATCTATATTCATAGGCTAAAAAATGGTGTAATTTTGAATACAATACATGGGCCAAAAAAATCACCTAATCCATTATGAAATGCAAATGATCAATTATTTGTGCCCAAATTGGAAGGTGTTAATAGAGAGTCGTTACCAATTATTAAGAGACTGACATAATATATTATAGACTCAATTATACCTTATTTAATCGATTGCATCAAGCATCTAATAGATTATATTGTTGCAAAAAGTCTTTTAATCAATTGAAAAATTTACTAATCAACTGGTTAGGCTACAAAAATATTTTTGGTGATTTTAATTAAAAAAGAGATACTTCAAAAATACTTTTTAGTTTGGATAATTTAGCCATACTGCTTCTGAAAATGCCCTTATTTCTTTACAATACACGTATTACTCAGACGAACACAATTAAGAGAGCTTTCACACTTTGTCTCTTTCACACTCAGTAGCTTTCAAGTTCCTTTGTCAGATATACCAATCTTATAAGCGTTTTACTAAAACCTTGAATCTTCTATTGGATGAGACTTGAGATATCTTCAAGTTAATCATCATCATCAGAGAGATGTAAATATATCACTGGTGATAAAAAAACCTAATTCTTCATTTGAAGTAACTTTAGTCTGATTATGAAGGATAACTTGATCTTTATCATTCACCTTGTGCATCTTTGACCGCCCGAGCTAACTTTGGTAATTACTTGACTTCATGAGTTATTATCATCAAAACTACATCAAATTTTGTTACTACTTCGGGTGTTGCCATCATCAAAACCATGTTAAGCTAAGAAGTTGCTTTTTAAGTCTTGCTATCCATGAGCTTTATCATCTTGGATCACTTCTGAATTATACATGCAAGCACATGAATCCACAAAATTCTACCAAAGTCATCAATGGAGAAAAAAACCTTTCCTTATTTATCTATACAATCACAACACATATCTTTGATCTAAAACTCAAACTTCATAAAACATTAGCTCCAAATGAATTTTTTCTTAAAAGCTCTCACACTGCCTCAGTATTGAGAAACACACTAAAAAAAATGTGATTTGCTACAGGCCAGAGATGAATTGATTTAAGATGCAATCTAAATATTGTGAACAAGTGTTCTCTAAATATTAGTTTCAATTGTTTTGAAAATCTTTCAAAATTATGAGGTTATGAGCTAGAGAGAAAATATTTTTATTTATATATGTACTTGAGTTAATGTATTAAAAATGAGTAAATGTCATAATTAGAGTATAATGAAAGAATGATTTGATTCAAAATCTTAAAGTTCAAATTTTGCGGTTTTGATTCGAGTCATTGAATTCAAACACTAATGAATGATCACTCCAAAATCTAAGACATGAAGAAATGAGACCATAACACTAATCATAATTTGTGAATTTACTTCAAAAATTACATTAGAATTGCATAAACATCCTTCAATCTTAGAATTGTACTGGTTTTCACCGCTAATTGAAGAGAGTGAACAAAACTTATTATAAATTAACTTTTATGCATATATACATGCCACAATCCATCAATTAATTAAATACGGTTTTTATATAAATTTTTTATGTAAGAAGTTCAATAACAAACTATTTAATTTTTCTACTTAATTATAGTTGGAGACCAATTCCTTAAAGGCCATAAGTTTCTATTTTCAATCTCTCTACTCAATTAATGTGTATATGTATTTATTGATACTATTTTGAGTCAATTTTAATCTAAATTTTATTATTACTATGATTAAATTTTATTTATGAATCTTTTATTTAACTTTATTTTTCTATAGATCTTTTACAAATTAAAATTCACATTAGATACTAGTTTAAGAAATATTAAGTTGAGTCTATTTTTGTTGAAAAAAAGGATAATTTAGAGGATTTTTTAATGCACCCTATCCTTTACTAGGACACCTCGTGAAAATACATTTATATTCCTAAGTTTCCGAGATACATCTCCAGACGCACCAAAATTCAACACAATGCTGAACAAGGCCATGCGTCATTGGAAAGAAGTTACCGGAGATACATCTATGTATACTTTACGTAGATGCATCTCTGGATGCACCTAACTTCAATACAATTCTTGTCCATGATCTAATTTCATGCAAAATTATTTTAGAGTTGCATCTCCGAAAGGTTTACGTAGATGCACCTCTAGATGATAGTCGTTCAAATACATTCTAGAGCCCATTCCTCTTCCTCAGTCACACAAAATCAATTCAAAACCCATTTACAAAAACACTCCTCCACTTAATTTTTTCAAACTCACTCATAACACACCCAAGCAACATCAAAGAGCATCAATCTTCATCAGAAATCTGACTTCAAACAACATTGAGCTACAACAATCAACTTCAAGTCACAAATTGTAAGGTTTTTTTGTAATGTTTATTGAGTTGATGTAAAATTATGTAGAAGTTGAGTTTTAGTTTATGAAATTGAAATATTTTTAGTGTTTTATAGCTTAGAACTAATGAGGAATGGTTTAGTTAAGTAGTTTTTACGATCAATGGATTATTTTTTATGTTTTATGGGTCTACATTCTGCCATTGACGGTGCTTGGAATTGTAGAAGTTTCTGGAGATGCATATCTAGAATGTTTCAATGTTTATCCATAATCGAATATGCATCTCTGTAAGCAGTCTATGCAATTTTTTTCTTCCATTTTTTATAATGAACTCATTGTGTAACGCTTGTTTTTTCTATTTACATGAATTATGTCTAAAAGACAATCCCGACTGAGACACTGTAGACTTGCACAACATGCATTTATTCAAAGGGAAAAGTGTCAGCAATCGCAGGCTCCTTCTACCTCTAGACTGGGTGATGCGGAGGAGTCAGGTTCTAGGGCTCATGTTTTTCCACCTTCTTCTTTGTCTTCCCGTAGCAGGAAAGGGTTCTCTACTCATGCCTCCTCGCCTCTATCTTCACGTACGCACACGAGTTCACCTATTCAGGCATCTGGGGAAGAAGAGTCATCCCAGGTCCAGGCGACTAAGGCGGCACCTAAGGCACCTCGGGCCCAGACACCTGAGGAGACACCTAAGGCATCCCAAGACCATATGGCTGATGCGACACCTAAGGAATCCCAGTCATAGGCGCCACCTGAGGCATCCCAGGCTCAGGCGACTAAGGCGGTACCTAAGGCATTCCAATCCCAGGTAGCACTTGAGGAATCCTAGGGCCATGAGGCAGAGGCAGCTACCGAGGCACCTCAAGGTTTTGGAGGAGACCCGTTAGACTTACCACTGCTGCCTATTTATTCGGACTATGTTTCAAGACATATCTGGGACGAAGAGGTAAAATTTAGTTGGAATTATTCATTTAAACCTATGTTTGTTTTATTATAAATTTTTTGTTTGAATCATTCTTATTAACCCATGTATGCAGGAACGTGATCCGCTAAAAATCATCAACCATATGCGGAAGATCACTTGCCTGGAAGAGCCTAAAGATAGAGAAAACACAAGAAATGGAGGTTTGAATTGGGTTTTAAGAAAATATTTCCCTTTAGAAAATTATTTGATTGAACTATGAAAGAATATAGAGTGCAATAATATAAAGATACACATTCAGTTATCCAGGTTCACCGTTAACAAGGTTACTCCTGTCCACCCTCCTCGGGTGATTTTGCCTTTAACAAGCACTTAATCTACTATAACCAAACTAATTACAGGTGCACGGGCTACCCGCCGGTGACTAACAATCAACCAATAATCAACAACCATTGGCCCCTTAAGAAATCTGACCTACCCGATCTTTCTTAATAGGATTTAATAATGACCTGTAACCATTGTCATCTTGAGTCTTCTGACTAACATTAGTCAATCAAGGAACAACGTAATGATACGTTCAGTGATCTCCACGAGATATAACGATCATTGGCCCTATCATAAATCTGGTCAGCTTGATCTTTCTATGACGGATTTCTCACAATGACCCTTAGCATGTGATCTCTTAAGAATTCTAACCTTCCTGGTCCCCTAAGAGATATAACGATCATTGACCCCATAAGGTTTCTGACCAAATTGGTCCCTTAGAATAGGATTTCATCTACGATGACCGCAACCAACGTCTTCTCAAGTCTTTTGATCTTCACTCGATCACTTGAGGAACCAACCAATTCTAAACCGAATTATTTTTTGGAGATTACATGAGTTCTTCTTATCAAGCAAATTTCTCCAGTTAAAGTACATAATGTTCTGCACAATTCTGAAAAACAACTCTTGTGTACAAACAATTTACATGAAGATTCTTAAGAAATAACACAATCTGAGCAACAACTCTTGTGTTTTACATTGTTTCTACAAAGATGTATATAATCTAAATTGAGTGCAGCATCTTGTAGTCTTCTTGTCTTCATCTTCTTTGTTAAGCTAGCTACGAGCAACAACTCCTTGCTTCTTCATAATTCTTCCAAGATGTATATGATGGAAGTTTGAATGACATCTTGTAGAATTGTTCTTCGTCATCTTCTTTTTTCATTAAGCAAAATATGAGCAACAACTCCTTGCTTTTTCATTTCATCTCTTCAACATTGTAGATATTTCCTATTAAGAACAACAACGTTGTTTGGACTTAGATATGGTATTCTTTGCCAATATCTTTGTCACTTTGTTGATATTTGGTTAGCTTCAGCATGTTTAGCGTAACAGCTTCAACAACGTCTGCATCCATGGCTTTCCAACAACTTTTCTTCATTTCATATTTGTCCTTTTTTAGCCTTCAAATAAAATGAGTTATTGTAAGGATAGATAAGTCTTTTCTCCTTCCAACGGTTGATTCCCAACAGATATATTCAAAAGAGGTTTGGAATAGTATGAAACGTCACTTTCCTACACCCGCTACTTTTAGTGGTTAACATACAACAATGGGAGAACAACTTATTTAAATAGTACAGTTAATGTACCATTTTCTTCTTGACTAAGTTTCTTGATCTTTATATTTTGATGGTGTACTTCTTTTTCTGAAGTATTAAGCTTGGAAGAGATCAATCACTTGTCTTTGTTCTTCTGATGACTGAATGATGAGTAGTTTAGAAACTACTTTGTTATTGTAGCGTAGAAACATCAGAGTAGTTAGAACTAAATCTTGTCTTCATAATTATAGGGAGAAACATATCTGAAACACGAGCTTTTCTTTTGATCTAGAACTACTCTTGAATGAATATTTCTTTTCTGATCTGAGAGATGTAGATTGTGTTGAGAAGATGTTTCATTTCAGATTCTTTCAATAGTGAATTCTTGTTTTTAGAACGATCGACAATAACCTATCTGAAGTAACAAGTCTTTGATATTATATGTGAAATCTTTTCTTATGAAGATATTAAAAGATTTTCTGATGTTGGATCTTGAAATCGGATATTGTGACAACATCCTATCTGACTCTCAAGTCTTTGAGTTCTTGAGCTTTGATTCTTTTCTTCTTGCTAGATTGATTCTGATTGAGGAGTGATAATGACCCAGAAGATTCTTCTTTGTTGTAGAGTCATAGTCTTTCATATATTTGAACATTGTCTTCAGATATATAAGCAATATCTTATCTGATGAATAATTTCTTCTTTGAGTGAAAGCTCTTCTAATATACTTCTTAAGTGTATTCTTGATTCTTTATTATCAGTTATTCTAAGATTCATATCTGATGTCTAATTTCTGAAGCAACAACTTATATCAATACATCTGATTTTAATGTTGAGTTCCTTCTTTTAGATCCCTTGAATTCTGATCTTTAGATTGAGCTGAAAGCAATAGCTTATTATCAGTTACATATTTGTTGTTTGATCATGATTTCCTTTATTTCTTTGGTTGGAAGCATATAAGTTTTCTGATCTGAGAGCAACGCTTTCTTTAGAACATATTTGATTCCCTTTCTAATGAACATTCAACATTCCATAGAACTATTGATGTTTCTGTAGAAATGGTCTCAAGAGTTCTTCTATTGAGTGTAGTGGTTCTTTAGATGATATTTGTCTTCTTATGGATATTACTTCTATTGAGTAGATTAGCTTGAGAAGATATCATCCTTTGATATTGTCTTTTGATGGACTTTGTCGAACATTCAACATTCCATAGAACTGTTGATGTTACAATAAAAATGGAACTAAATGGTTCTTCTTCTGAGTGGTAATGTGATTCTGATGATTCTTGATTAAGACTATCCAGAATACTAACAATGTATATCTATACACTCAATGAAACCATTAGAACTAAAATTTTTCTGCATAAAATATATGCTTGTTATCATCAAAACTTAGAGATTAAACACATATCCACTCTTGTTCTTACAATCTCCCCCTTTTTGATGATGACAAAATCATGTATTTTGATGGAACAATTTTACACAGTTAAATTATAAACAAAGTAAATTAATAGTTTAGAATACTCCCCCTGAGTTGGAAACTCTCCCTGAGATAAACAATCTCCCCATGAATCATAAACTTATGATCTTTCAGAGCTTAAGAGCATTATTATCCTTTTTGAATCTGATTTGTCATTACTGATTTATCCTTTAAGCTTATCAGATTATATATACTTTCAGAGCATTATAAAAAATGGTCATTCTTTATCAGAACTTGATTTATCATGCAATGTTTCTTTAGAAATATTCTTATCAAAATCATTATTCTTTCTCTCCCCTTTTTGTCATAATCATAAAGGTAAAAATAAATACAAGATTAAAAGAAAATAATCAAAAACTGCTGTAATACGGTGGGAGAATTGACTTGGGTGTTTTTCCTTTTATCGCAATTGTTGCAGATAGCAAGAGTTGCCACTGACTTTTCTTTTATCCAATAAAGGAAAGGGTGAAAATAACAGGAAAGACCTTTTGAGAATTTTCATGAGTTCGGGGGGGTAGGTTATGAAAAGGGAAGGTGTTAGAACCCTTTTCATCTGTAGTTATCTACGGGCTCTTAGTTGCTAGCTCACTTTGAAATGCTTTGTTTGAAATGTGCTTGTGATTGATTTTAAAAGTATTTTTGAATGTGCCTTTGCTTAGGCGAACTTTGTAATGATTCTCGTCTCTATAAGAATGCATACAAAGTGTTGACTTTTCAAAATATTTCATTTGAAAGTGTTTTTGTAAGTTCCTTTGCTTAGGCAAACTTTGTAATGATTCTCGTCTCTATAAGAATGCATACAAAGTGTTGACTTTTCAAAATATTTCATTTGAAAGTGTTGGTGTGTTTTGAAATATGTTTTGAAGATGGTTGTGAGCAAGAAACTACGAGCATTATACCTACTCAAAAAGTCTTAGTTCTTTTCCTCCTCCTTTAGATATTGCTATCTTACCATTAATTGATAAGAAGCCCTATTATTGGATGTGAAGGGACGGCCGTAGGCCGTCGTACAGTCATAGAAGGCAACATTGTAGGATACCTTAGCAATTTGTCATAAGGTTCTAATATCGTTTACCGAAGGCAATATTTGAAGAATCATTGAGGGACTGTGATCTTGTATTCAAGGGTTATTGCTAAAATATCCCACGTTCGAGGGACATGACTGCTTTACTCGAGGCAACAAGTGGGGGTTACCCTAGAGGTGCAAGTGTGTAAGGTGTATTGATTTCATGCATTTTTGTCTTTGAGATTAGGGTTTTATAACCATTGATTTTAGTCTTGCCATACACACCCTAATTACTAGCAATCATATTGAAAGTGATAAATTGCTGAAATTTAAAGTTCTACGCTATTACATCTTTTTTAGGGATGGGGGATACAAATTTACAAATGGGGAATGAAAGCAATTAAAAGCTAATTACTATTACAACCATATTGAATAATGAATAACAATAAAAATATAAATAAAATATAAATATAATATAAAAAAAGGAAATTTGTTTTTTTTTAAAAAAACTTTTAGGTATTGACACATGTACTTTCGCATTGATACGGAAAATTTTATGCATTGACGCCTGCACTTATGCATTGGCTCATATCTGTTTCTTGTTCTTGAAAGTCAAAACCAACTCAGTATGAGTTGATACATAAAGTTTGCATCGACTCATAACCTGTTTTGCATCAATACATGCACTTATGCATCGATACATATCATTTCTTTGCTCCTGGAAATCAAAGTCAACTCAGTATGAGTCGACACATAATGGTTTGCATCGAGTCATTTTTGTTTTGTGTCGAATCATTCACATTTTGTATCGACTCATAACTTGTTTTGTACCTAATATGTGTCGACGCATAGAGTTATCCATCGACTCATAACTTGTTTTGTACATAATATGTGTCGATACATAGATTTATGCATCGACTCGTACTGCTGTTTTTTACTTCTAACATTTTTATGCTGCATATAGAGTCAGTTCTCAACACATGGTTAATGAAAATGAAAATTAAACGTATGGTTAGCTTCAGGGAAATGATATCTATATTTTATCTTCATAAATGAACCACTAATGATGCTTGTATGAAGAGTTCAAAGTCAAGAACACTTACCTTGAAACTGAAATTTGTGTTTTGATTTAAAGTTGTTATATTGTCTTGGAGAGGTCAAGTGGTTGTTTTTTAGTTTGGAGAATGCTGATAGTGATGTTACAGAAGCTTCTCTTGTGTTTGAACAACTTCTTTATGATGTATATGAAGTTTGTGGATGGTTTGTTTAGGAAAAACTTGCAAGGTTTTGGATACTCAAAGGATTTGGACTTCAAAGCTCAAAGATGGAGGTTTTTGTGGACAATTCTGGTTTTTAGAGTATACAGGGGGGGGGGGGGGGGTTAGGATTTTTCAATACACAAGAATCTGGCCTTTAGCTTGCAAATGACCTCTCTATTTATAGAGAAAAGGTTTGGGAAGTTGAAGTAATCAAATTTGCAAGATAACAAATTATGGTTTGGTTGGAATGAAAATATCAAGTTATGCCAAGTCTTCCATGGTCCCAAGATGAAGTACCAGAGTTGCTGGTATAGAGGGGCTACTTTCCATGATTTATCATGGAGTATAATCAGAAGTAAGCAAGTTATGGGCTCAAGGAAAATTTTGTACCAAAAGCTTGCTTTTCAAGAATAACAATGCTGCCTTTATGCCATAAATGGAAAGATCATTTGGACAATGGCTCAAACACTTGGGTAATAGCTCAAGAGTAGGTGTAAGCATTAAATTAGGATGAGCTTTGCAAGTTAGAAGGCCTGCAACATGGGATTATGCAGCATGGCATAAGGATTAGATTATGTGTTCTTAAACAAAAAGACTTGCAAATCAAGAATGGATGCCCAACTTCATGGCTTTGAATCTCCTAGCTCAAGTATGATAAATTCATGCTCTTGGGTGTTTTGAGAAGCTTGAAGCATTGTATTCAACTTTCATGTTGACCATCTTGGATAACTCAAATTGGAACTTGATGAAAATTGGCCAAGAAGTTGAGATAAAAACTGACCAAAACCTGTTGAAAATTTCTCTAAGTGTTGGATAACAATGTCATGATTTCATGGGCTCATATCTTCAAATCTAAGCATTTTTTGCACATAAACCTTCTAATACAAAGTTGTAGAATTCATCAAGATCTACAACTTTCATGTTGGAAGTTTTCTTTGAATCATCTTGCATCTTGGTGAAAGAATGTCATGAAGTTGTGAGATTATCATGTATGAAAACACTTAGAAACATTTCTAAGTCTTGGAAAGTTTGACTTTTCAAATTGACTTTTGAATTTCTTGATTTCTTGATGATCAAGTTTCATATTTTTGAATTTCTTGATGAAGTGTGATCTTTGAAACTCAAATTTGATCAAAAATTCAAAGTTTGACTTTTTAGTATACAGTTGACTTTTTCATTAGTTGACCAAATTTCATCTATCAATCCAATGATCTTGAGAAATGTTTTAAGACATAAAATTAGGTCAACATGTTGTATTTGAATCCTTGAGATTGTACTTTAATCCATTAGATCACGTATTTAGTCAAAAGTCAAGAATCAATCATTCTTAGTCAAATCCCTAATTTTGACCATTTTGCCATTTTTATGATTTGAACATTTTTCTTGAGGAATTATGATTCAAACTTGATCAATTGATGCATATGACTTAAAAATGTTGATATTGGTCAAAAATCTTAAATTTTAGCTATAAGTTGACCACAATTGACTTTTTACCCAATACAACTAATTTTAGGTTGTCTGATCAATTGACTGAGCAATTTTATGATCCAAGACTTGAAACTTGACATGAGAAATCTTAAAGGTCCATGATGATCCATGAAAGTCATTTGGAGTATTATAAGTCCAATTGTCCTTGCGAAAACCAAAACCCTAATTTGAGGCATCCGTGTTTAGGAGATAGTTTGACCTAGCCACCACTTGTGCAAGCTTGAGCTATTGAAGATCTTTGTGAGAAATGTCTTGAGAAATGAGCGGATAAGATTTGGGGTACAACAGATGCCCCTGTTCAATCTTCTTAAACCTAAAGAGTTAGATCGGCGAGCCCTCCATTCGTGACTTGAAGGTGGAAGATGATTGAACACTAAAGTGCCCAGAAATTTACACTCGACTATGTGTTAGTTGATTATGTCAGGAATGGGCTTAAAGATGCCATTTGGAGAAGTGATTAAGAGTTGAAAGAGATGGGCTTATAGATGCTATCCAAGGTGACTGTTGATAGAAATTGGAAGAAGCAATCAGAATAAATCTTTGGTTGATTTATACTAAAACAATAGATGTCTTTTGTCTATTTTTAACTGGAAGTGATAAATCTAACCCGAAGAGGTCTGTTGTTTGGCGACTTCACTGGGGAAATAATCCTAACCAGAAGAGGTCTGTCGTTTGCCTATCTTTAACTGGAAGAAGTGAGTCTAACCAGAAGAGGTCTTCGTCTGACTGTCTTTAATTTGGAAGAAATAAATCTAACCAGAAGAGGTCTCCGTTCGCTTGTCTTTAATCTGGAAGAAATAAATCTAACCATAAGAGGTCTTCGTCTTCCTGTCTTTAATCTGGAAGAAATAAATCTAACTAGAAGAGGTCTTCATCTGCTTGTCTTTAATCTGGAAGAAATAAATCAAACCAGAAGAGGTCTTTTGTTTTGTTGATTTATTTTTTCCTGCAAGGAAGAGGGTTAGTTGCATGCAGATGTATGCATGGAATAATGTTGTTGTCAAAATAAATGAGACTATGTTGTATGCATTTATCATGTATGTGCTATGATGTATGAATGTGAAACATTAAAGTCCATCTCTATCTAGAAAATAAATCCTTGACAAATTGCTGGGGGAGTATTAGGAAGCCGAATCCCGGACTACGCTGGAGATAAAGAGTATGTGTATATTCAACTTTGTTTAGAATGTTTCCGCTAGGATTCCTATTTTGTTGTTTGAGGAGAAATCCGCTGGGGAAAATTGAATTTGGATCTTTGCTTGAGGAAACTCTGCGGGGAATGTTGATTTCTGTAACACTCCAATTCTATCTGGCAATTATATATGCAAATCAGAGTTATAATCATTCATGCGAATTCGAATCAGGATGCCACAAATTAAACTTTAAAAACTCATTGCATTCATCGTGGATACATAACACTTTAAAACTTCGGAAGAACTATCAGCATAGTAATTTAATCTCTTAATTCAACAATTTAAACATCTACGCAGCGGAACTCTTAGTAACATCTTTATCCATCGATACAACAAATTCAAAACAACACATACTTAAGAACAATCAAATTAAAGTTCAACAACTGAAATAATCAACCATTAAAAGCAACAAGAGTTCATCCCCCCGAGTGTTACATATCAGAGTGTTGTACCCCAAAATTTACCCTCTTTTCATACACGCATATTATTGGTTTTATGGTTATGAAATAAATGTATATTTATCAAGCTTCTTCAGGTTACAAGTGACATTTATTTCGTCAATGGATGTTCTAAGAGTATTTTTAGTGCTGAAGATCGGTTCGCCGTTTCGCAATGATTCGGGGTTCAAAGATTCACAAGTCCAACCCGACGCGTCATATTCAGGTGTTCTTTTGCTAAAATATCTCTGATAACGTATTCTCAAATTCAGGTTCGGCTCAAGAGTCAATTCTTTAAAGAGGGTATCCGAATGTGTGAGTTTTCTCAAAGAAATATGGTGAAAGAGTGTGCTGAAATGCAGTTTTTACGCACTAAAAAATTCATAACTTGAAGATCGTGGCTTGTTTTGAACCCGTTCTGGTGGCCAAAATTCCGTCTTGACGTCATTTACGTATTCATCTCTCACGGCTGGAAGCCAATTTCAATCAGAATGTCTTCAAAAATGCAGATTTATCAAGTATTTTCATACAGAAAATTTGTGACAGAAGTTTATTTGCATCATGTTCAGAAAATCATAACTTGGTCGATTTTCATTGTATCGAGCTGGTTCCGACGCCAAAATTTAAAAAATTGAGTTGACTACATTTTCACAAGAGGTATCGAGTTCGAACGATATCCAAAAGGCCTTCATTTTTTGCTCAGAATGCGCGTGACGCGCCGAAAATCCTGAATGTTGAATATTATTTCATATGGGTCGAAACTTCAAAAATTCATAACTCGGTCAATTTTTATCGGATCGGGCCCATATTTTTACACAAGGTCACTGACTCAGAGATCTACAACTTTTCTTCCAAAGTCAAGACCGGGTTATGCTCTGATCAATACCATTTTTTTGGAGAACGTGTCAGAGTCGACACTGGAGCCCACAATAAGTTTGTCTGAGCTAGAACTTCAAAAATCCATAACTAATTCACCGTTTATCCGATTGAGCCTATTTTTGGACAAAAGTTAGTTCTCAATGTCAGCTACATTTTGTATTCACACTTCAACTTCAAAAATTACACTTAAGCCTCTGCGATTTAGCCTGGAACGTGACGAATTCAAGTGGATAAAAATCTGCACTATTGCTTATGGTTATTGGAGGCCCAATTGCACATTCAAAGCCTTTTTTCCCTCAAATTTCCATTATATAATCTCATTCTTTTCATACAAAATGAGGAAAAAAAACATTTTCCACAATCCTGTCAAAATATCAAATTCTTTCAAGAACCCTAAAACCTTGAAATCCTTATTACAAACCCCCATCTCACTACAAACAAGCCATCCTTGTTACAAATCCACATCTCACTACTTCTCCAGTAAGGGTAAGGCTGGTTTGATCTCCATGATCAAAAGGGTATAATCATTCATACATGCCATATCGGTTTTAATATTACGAAATTTCATATATTTGCTTTATTTGTATTTCATGATATAGTAATTTATTTAATGTGTTCATGAGATTCAACACTGCAGATTTAGACAGGATCCCATGCAGGATTATTACAAAACGCTGAGGGCAAAATAGAATAACCAATTCATGACGAGGCAGATATCCTGAGAAGGTTAAGGGCGTGGGTTCAACAACCACCCCTATTGGTTTTGATTTTCTTCCTATATTTATCCTTTTACCTATTTTTATTCTTTCTGTTTAAAACTTTTTTTTTCATAAAACTTAATATTTTTCACAAACCTTTGATTTTTCCTAATAAACTCGAATAATTAATTTTAAGGTTTTTTAATCTAATTTTAGGTTTTAAATTAATTTTTTGGTTCAACACCCACCCATGACATTTGAATTATTTGTATTTTCTAAGCCTATTTTTCGTTGATGTTTTTTCCTCTATCTATTTTTTGGCAAACTTAATCCTTTTTTGTTAATCATTAAACATAAAACTTTTTTTAAACCTTTTTTTAAATTTAAATTAATTAGGTTTTAGGTTTTTTTAGTTAACCTTTTTTTTTCAAAATAAACTTTTTTTAATTAAAATTAATTAGGTTTTAGGTTTTTTTAATTAACCTTAACATTTTCAAAATTAACCTTTTTTAATTAAAATTAATTAGGATTTAGGTATTTTAATTAACTTTTTTTCAAGATTAATATTTTTTTATTAATTAAAATTAATTAGATTTTTTAGGTTTATTTAATTAATTATCACAAATCATTTTTTTTCATAAAAAAAACCACCAAAAACTTTAACTTAGAATTTTAGGTTTTAATTTTTCCTTAATTTCTTTTTATTTATTCTTTTACATTTTAATTTCTAGGAAAATTATATAGACTAATATGATTGTATGGAAAGACCGGTAAACTAATTGAACATAGCATAACCTAATTTCAAGATAAATAATCAAACTGAATCACTTTTGCACACTTGCACCCCAAGGATACTCCCCACTTGGTTGCCTCGGAAAACAATGGTCATGTCCCTCGAACGTAGGGATACCCTTAACAAAGACCCTCAGTTGAAATCATCATAAAGATCATGGTCCCTCTTGTCCCTCGAGTTACCTACGAGAAATGATCTTGTCTCTCGATGTTGCCTACAAATATATGATGATAGTCCCTTCGAAATGCTAAGGTATCCTTACATGTTGCCTTCAATGACCATTACGTCCCTTTCGAACGTCCCTTACAAATTCGAATGACGGTGCTATCTATTTCTCAATTGTAGGATATCGCTGTATAAAAGAAACAAGAATAGAAACGATCTTTTTTCGAGTGGGTAGATGCTAGTAAGTACTTGCTCAAATTAAAACTTTTCACACTTACACTTTTCAAACAAATGTTCAAAACAACTTCATCACACCCTTGAGGACTGATACAAGGGTTAAAATGAAGTAAAACAAATCTTTTTAAAACAAGCACACACAAGCAATTTAAAAATGAGCAAGTACCTAAGAGCCCATGGAAAAGCATGGATAGAAGGGGTGCTAACACCTTCCCTTTCTATAATCTACCCCCCGTACTCAGAAACATCTCGAAAAAGGTTTTTTCTGTTCTTTTTCCTTTTCCTTGTTGGATAAAATAAAAGTCGGTAGTGACTCTTGCTTACCGCGACATTTTGCGAACAAAAAACGCAAACCAGTATTAACAGTCGGTTTTGCCACCGTATCACAGAACTGGCGACTCTACTGTGAACTTTATAAGTGGGGTATACCTTAGGATCTAGGCCATCATAATTTATTCTCTTGACTGCTTTGTTTGCTTTACTTTTAAGGGTTTTGTTTGGGGTTACTATAGACCCTACACCCGAATCTAGGGAACACCTTTTAGGTAAGTAGCAATAGATTGTGAGGGAACTGTATGGCGTAGACCGATATGATTGAAGCAGTAGCTACGTTGGTGTGGAACTTTGGTTGGTACCGGTATCCCTTGTGGTGAAACAAAGAGAATACGGGGCCGCTGCGTGGTGTCGTGAAGCATCAACTGACCTTAGAACCTTTAATTGCCCAACTTGGCCATTAGAAAGTAGCGAGATAGCCGGCCTCGGTGTAGAGCTGAGAATTGGTTGATACTCAATGCTACACTCATTGAGATCATACTTTCAGAATATTTCGGCTGTAAGAAAACATTGGGTGAGCTGAAACCATAACCGATAAAGGATGGTTTGTGATATTGAGATCCTCTAGAACCCGGTTACTTTTCTAGGACAGGTTAAACCAACTAAACTTCAAGAGGGTACTACCTTAAAACCCATGCAAGCCTAAACCTAAGGCTGTTTGTGTGACTTGTGTGCTTTCAACTTGAACTACTTGCACAGTTTTATTATCTGAAAACATGAGTTCCTTACAGGTTTTGTTTACAGTCCTTATCCAATAACTTGGATTTCTTTCCGGGTTTACTTGCTTACATCACCTCGCACTTTTGCTTAAACGCATAGCATACACATTATAACATCATGTCTTAACATTTCCTTAACCATTTCAAGGATCTCAAGGGTTTGTGATGCATGTTATGATAAATCAGACGTCTAGAAAGGGGCAAGGGGATTTATTTTCCTCTAGCCAATGTCGTATAGAGATCAAAACACGATAACTTGAGTCAGGGGCTATGACCCACTCGATATGGTGAGCTTGACTCTTGAAGAAGGACTCTTAACGACACGAAGTTTCTTCAATCAAGTTGCAATCAAATTCTAACAGTTTCTTGTTTACCCCGCGAGATCCTTGAAAACATTGCATACATATATCATACATGTCATTGCATAACAGGTCTTCCAGTACAGGTCTCTCATGTTCTCGCTGTTTATTTCAGCAATGGCTCTCAAATAAGACAACAGAGATCTTCAAACTCAAGAAGCTCAGTTCAGGGACATATTCCTAAACCTAACTAAGGGGCAGGAAGAGTTGAAAACACTCCTCGTTGGGAACTTGATCAAGAAAAGTCTTGAAGACAATAAGGACGAACGATTGGAACAACTGCAAGCTGAGGTAGGTGCAATGAGAACCCAAATGCTAGGGAAGATGGCTCTTATCCAAGGCCTAGCCCGAAGGCAAGAAGAGCTGAAAGACATCATCAACCAACTTCATCAAGACGAATACAACAGTATGAAGCAAACAGTCGAGGTCGGGGACCAAGTCATTGATCAACCTCCAAGAAGACAAAAGGTTGGTTTAGTGAAGAGTGGACCTTTCCAAATTTCTACTACCTCACGGGTCCAACAACAACCTCGCCAAAAACACCGGGTTAATCAGAGTAAGCCAGATACACCCAAGAGGATGTTTACCAAACTCAACATACCGGTGTCTCAAGCTTTACAACACATGTTGAGGATGAATCTGGTTACTTTGATAGGACCTCATCTGAATCCCAAGACTTCTTCTCCTAACTACAATCCTGATGCAAGGTGTGCATATCACTCCAACAGTCCGGGGTATGATACAGACAACTATTGGAGGTTGAAATACAAAATTCAAGACCTGATTGATGAAGGAGCATTAGAATTCGCACAAGATGGTCAGGCTGAGTTCTTCTGCCATCCCTCCAAGGCATACCATCTGAAGTGACAAGTTCTCACAAGAAGACTTTTCGTTCATTAGAATTTTCAATGTGTAATTTTCTTTTGATTTGTTTGAACATTTATTCATATCAAACCTCATCATTTTATCAATGCATTGCACATGTTTGTCTTGAATCAATTCATTCGTATTCACCATTTCAAAAATGCATTCTTATTTCCTTTTGTGATATTCAACTCTCGATTAAAAAAGATGTAAGCCTTTAGAGGGAGGATGACGAAAATGATACCACAATCTCTACAGTATGCTTTTGAACAGACCCCGTTGACGATGTACAGGCGTTGTTTCAAATCCCAAACAGTGGAGTTATAAGGAAGATAATCCCTAGTCAACCCCTTTGAGCCAAATAAGTAGGAGTTTTTCTTTTCACACTAATTAATACCCTTAATCATAACCTGGGGAAGGGTAGTTTTCTCAGTTAATTCAGAAGCTCATTCAGTCGCAATCTTTCGCTTCGTACACAATGAATGGCATCGAAGACGTCCTTCCAAATTAAAAGACGGTGATGGTTCCGCATAATCGTCAAGACAGGCAGTCATTATCTCTCAAAATAAAAGCCCTCTAAATCAAAACCTATGAAGGAGACTTAAGAAAAAAAACTAGGGCATCCCTGTGATCGGTGGATCTGGAACTGACTGTTTTAAAGCTGGTTCGCGAAATGTCGCGGAAGCAAGAGTCGCCACCGTCTTTTATTTTCTCCGAATGGAAAGGACAAAAGCACAGAAAAATTCCTTAAAGAGATTGCTCTCGGTTCGGGAAGTAGGTTATAGAAAGGGAAGGTGTTAGCACCCCTTCTATCCATGGTTATCCATGGGCTCTTAGATACTTGCTCAATGTGTTTTCGAAAGTGTTTGTTTTCTTTTCAATGTGGGTTAAAAAAGTTTCTTTGAAAAATTTCAGTTCGACTCGTACGTCAGAGTGTTTGAAAAATTTGCTTTGAAAGCTTTTGAAAGGTGTTGGTGTGAAAAGATTTCAGTTTGCTTTGAAGAGAGCAAGTATCCATGAGAACCTACCTACCCTAAGGAATTCGTCTGTGTAAATGTCCTTTAAAGTAATTCCATCCCACCATTGAGAGGTAGGTAGCACCACCGTTGGAGGTGTTCGGGTCAATTCGTTGGTAGGGACATGGTGATCACCAAAGCAATGGGAAGACACCTTAGAAGCTACCCTCATGCCAGGTTCCCGGATCATGAGGACTTACTAAGACACCCTCTACTCGACGATCACCTTTCGAGGCAAGGCAACAGTGAGGCGTACCCTAGGGGTGGTGTGTGCGATTCGTGTATCGTTTTCATTGATATTTGTCTTGTCATGTTCATTGGTGTTCTACGCTTGATTTTATTTTAAGTCCATACATTCTTTCATGCTTTTGTTAACAGTTAAAAGTTGCGGGAAAAGTAAATCTAAGACTATTACAAATGGCGCGGGTCCACATCGCCAAAATTAAACCGGACCCGATTTGACGGAAAGTAAATAAAGCAAAAGAAATAAAAGTGCGAGAAGTTTAAGTTACAATGCTTCGGGAGAGATACATAATGAATTAAGCGAAATAAAACAAATGTGCGAATAAAATAAATTACGAACGAGGGCGTTGGACCCTTTTGCAAAATATTATTAATAAGGAATTAAAATTAAGAATTAAAAGAAAATGCTTTTTAGTATTTTTGTGTTTTTTGAGATTTAATAAAAAAGAATTAATTAAAAACCAAAATGAAATGCTAAACCTAGTTCTAATTATTTTTAAGTTTATTATGAAAGTATTAAAATTTAACCTAAATGCAACCCTAATTAGTTTACAAGTTTAATTATGAAAATAAATAAATCACTAATATTATGGCAAAAAAAAAGGAAAATTAAAAGGAATAAAAAGTCATTAAACCTAATGCTATATTTTTGGATTTTTTATGGAAAAAAAAGAATTAATATTGCAAACCCTAATTTAAATTGAATTTATTTACATGCTAATTTATGTATAAGGAAATAATTAAAATAAAAATTATTTATCACATTTTTGTCTTTTCTGATTTTTAGGCATTTTTGTATATTTGTAAAAAATAATAATTAATTTAATTAAAACAATAAAGAAAATAAAAAAAAATAATAAAAAAAAAATGAAATGTAATGAAAATTGCAAACCAGGGGGTTTCAGTCCCAAATTAGGAGGTGTAGGCCTTAGCAATCTGGCCCAACAAGTCCTTGATCTTTTTGACTTTCCTGACTAGCCTGTGGTGCGTTGACTGGGGTTTATGGGTGTCCTTTAATCCCTGCCCTTGATTTGAACGTGCTAGACGCGTGGACGGCTTGAGATGGCAAGCGTATGGTGATCCACAATGTTGTGCCTGCATAGGAATTAATGTGGAAAAATAATATTGAAATTATTCAGACCTGGGACTCGAACCCAGGTCTTGGACATTGCAAGGGTGAACGTCTACCACTGAAGCGTTTGAATCACTTTTAATATATAATGGTTAACAATTATTATAAAAGAAAAGAGCGTTAGTGGCCCCAACGCGCGCGAAATTTGAAACTAGCCAGTCACGTCTTACCACCGAGCCTTCTTCTTCGTGGTCTTTTTTATTTTCTGAAACATAAAAACAAAGAGCAACGGTTTTAACCCGTTGCTATAGAGGACATATCAAAAAATAGCGAATAGGATTCAGGGCTCCATAAATTGAGCGCGAATATATGAATCTCTTCGTCCAAGCGTGATGATTGCAATGGTGGTGGTCTGGAGTCCTGATTTTTCCTAATTTGAGAAACCCCAATTTCAAGCTTCTGTAAACCCTAACAGTTGTCAATGGCAGATCTCCAAATATGGCATGAAAACGAAATTAAACTACATGATTAGCTTCAGAACACGTTAGTTAACATGAATGCATAAAAAAAACATAATGAAAATGTCTGAATGTGAAAACACGATTATGCACTTTGTTTGACACAGCTTGAATCCATGGTACCAATTCTGGGCGTTTTGATGGATGTTAATGATTGGAATGCGTTCAGGGGACCACAAGGAAGCTTTTGGAATCAATATTAGGACTTGAATCAACCTCCAAACAATCAATTCAGTTTTGAGTTTTTATGGCCATTTTCAAGTTTTCAAATTGGTCTCTAGCGCAGCTTTTTAGTGTGTGGTCCTTAGGTTTTGACTCAGTACTTATGAGGGAAGGGAATTAGGTCATTAGCTGGCCTTGATCCATGCCCATGAGAGAATTAGTCTTAGGTTTTTTCACCATTAACAAACTTTCCCTTTTTTAAGCAAAACCAAGACTTGGTGTACAACCTAACCCTAGCATGAGTTTGTGAGTTGGCACATGATATATGGAAGCTATTCCAATTCAAATGACACTATTCCATTGGTTTTTTTAAATTTTATTTGAATTTTTAAAGATTTAAAATGAATTAAATTATCAAAAATTAAATAAAATAGAAAAATCAATGTTTGATCTTGAAATTAATCATGGGACACGTGTGTGGCATGACAAGGCTGAATCAAGTGGAAGAAAGTGGGCCCTTTTGTCAAAACTTGAAGTTTCAAGGATAGTTGACTTTTGCCATTTCACAAAAATTTCCCAACTTCTACAAGGCATAACGTGCTCAATTTTTAAGCTTTTCTCATGTTCTTGGACATTTTGGAAAGGTCTTTGAGTCCTTTAACCAATTCCTTTGGTCCCATGTCATTTTGATTTTCCAATCGCAAGTTATGGCCTTTGACTTAAAGTCCCTTTTTGTTGACTTTTGAAAATGACCTATAATGTTGAAATTGATAACTTTTTGTGAGAGCATTTCTTGGACTTGAAGTATGAAGATGAGTTGTAGGAAATGTCTTTCTCTTCAAAATGAGCTTTGGATGGAATTTTTCTGATAATCCATGTGAAAGTTATGTCCTGGTCAATTTCAGTTGACTTTTTCAGCTGTCCAAATAAGGGAACTTTTGCTTCTTGATGATTTTCTGAGCCAAATTTTGAGAATCATGATCAAGCATTGATCAAATGATGTTTGTGGCTTCCAAATGATATGTTGACCAAAAATTTGAACTTTTGACTGTCAAATGACCATTTTGCCCCTACAGTTGACTGTAGTGCAATTTAGGGTTTTGACTGTGCAATTTTGAGCTGAATGCCTTGAAACTTGATATGAGGATGCTTGACCATGTTTGTAAGCATATGAGACTTGATTGAGCCTTTGAACACTTCCTTTTCTTGATCAGACTCAAAACCCTAATTTTGACTGTTTAGGAGGCAGTTGGACTGTGCAACCCTTGGGGGAGTTTTATGACTTGGCTTGGCAATTTCTTGAAGAATATGGGAGGGCAAATTTTGGGGTACAACAGTTGCCCCTGTTCAATCTTCTTAGACCTGAGGATGCAGATTGGCTGACGTGCCTTTCGTAATCCGAGGGTAGAAGATGATTGGACACTAGAGTGCCCAGAAATTTGCGCTCACATATTGGCAGTGATGGTGGAATGGGCTTATAGATGCCATCTGGATGTTCGATTGTGTAAGAGATTCCTTGGCGAGAACCTGTATACCTACAAAACAGAAAATGAGTACCTGACACGTTGCAGGAGCTGATTTTTAGATGCTTGGTATAGGTATGTCCCGACTGGTTACAGGAGCTGAGTCTGGAGCTTCAAACAGCGATGAAAGAACCAGGGATGGTTACTACCTTAGCATGAATGGTAAGAGAACCTTGGGCGACTTTAACTTCAACAACGCTCGTTGAGAAAAATCTTGGGTGTCTTTATCTTCAACAACGCTCGTTGAGAAAAAATCTTGGATGTCTTCTACTGGGATAAGAATCAGGGAGATCTTAGGGTCGATCTGACTGAACCAGAGAGGCCTTTGACTGGATAAGTATCAGGAAAATCTTAGGGTCGATTTAACTGAGCCGGACAAGGTCTTGAAATATCTTCAACTGGATAAGCATCAGGGAGATCTTGGGGTCGATCTGACTGAACCAGAGAAGGCCTTTGACTGGATAAGCATCAGGAAAATCTTAGGGTCGATTTAACTGAACCGGTCTGGGTCTTGAAATGTCTTCAACTGGATAAGCATCAGGGAGATCTTAGGGTCGATCTGACTGAACCAGAGAAGGTCTTGGAATATCTTCAACTGGAATAAGTGTCAGAACGTCGCCATATCCGGTTTACATCTGGACTATATCTGGAAGGAAATCTGGAAGCAGTATCAGAACGTCACCATATCTGGTTTACATCTGAAACTATATCTAGAAGGATATCTGGAAACAGCATCAGAACGTCGCCATCTCTGGGTCATATCTGAAACTATATCTAGAAGGAACTCTGGAAGCAGCATCAGAACGTCACCATATCTGGGTCATATCTGAAACTATATCTAGAAGGATATCTGGAAGCAGTATCAGAACGTCACCATCATCTGGGTCATATCTGAAACTATATCTAGAAGGATATCTGGAAGCAGTATCAGAACGTCACCATATCTGGGTCATATCTGAAACTATATCTAGAAGGATATCATCATCTGGATCATATCTGAAACTATATCTAGAAGGAAATCTGGAAGCAGTATCAGAACGTCACCATCATCTGGATCATATCCGAAACTATATCTAGAAGGAAATCTGGAAGCAGCATCAGAACGTCACCATATCTGGATCATATCCGAAACTATATCTAGAAGGAAATCTGGAAGCAGCATCAGAACGTCACCATATCTGGATCATATCCGAAACTATATCTAGAAGGAAATCTGGAAGCAGCATCAGAACGTCACCATATCTGGATCATATCTGAAACTATATCTAGAAGGAAATCTGGAAGCAGCATCAGAATGTCACCATATCTGGATCATATCCGAAACTATATCTAGAAGGAAATCTGGAAGCAGCATCAGAACGTCACCATATCTGGATCATATCTGAAACTATATCTAGAAGGAAATCTGGAAGCAGCATCAGAACGTCACCATATCTGGATCATATCCGAAACTATATCTAGAAGGAAATCTGGAAGCAGCATCAGAACGTCACCATATCTGGATCATATCCGAAACTATATCTAGAAGGAAATCTGGAAGCAGCATCAGAATGTCACCATATCTGGATCATATCCGAAACTATATCTAGAAGGAAATCTGGAAGCAGCATCAGAACGTCACCATATCTGGATCATATCCGAAACTATATCTAGAAGGAAATCTGGAAGCAGCATCAGAACGTCACCATATCTGGATCATATCCGAAACTATATCTAGAAGGAAATCTGGAAGCAGCATCAGAACGTCACCATATCTGGATCATATCTGAAACTATATCTAGAAGAGAATTGCGATAGTTGGTAGTAATCGCTTTTGTATTGATCTTTTTCCTGAAAAGGCAAAACATAATTGTATGCCTAATCATGATGCATGAACTGTATGTCTTCAAAATTAATGAAATTCGTGTAGTATGACGCATATGCATGCTATAATGTATGAAGATGTGATGTTTATGAATGTATATTTGTCTAAGAAAATAAATCCTTGACGGGTGCCGGGAAGTCGTATCCTGGGCTGATGTTGAAGAATAGATTTTGCTTCCGCTGGGGATGATAGTTGCAAGTGTACCGGTAGGAGAAGATAACTCCGTTGGGGAATGAACTTGGCAAATGACGGATTCTGCGGGGAGAAGAGATACTCTAGTGACCATGCTGAGAAGCAATACTCTGTGGGAAGAGGGATGCCTTGCTGCGTTGTTGATAACTTGCTGAGGATACCGTTGTTATGTTGGAAGTATTGATGGACTTCGCTGGGGATAGGAAAGAACTACGTTAACGACGACCTTTCCTTGGCTTTTGGCTGAGGATAACCCAGTTATATCCTGTTGGGGAAATAACTCTTTAAACCAAGCCGGACGACGCGTTCGTGCTCTGCGAGAGGATAAGCTTCCAGAATCTACTGGGGATAAGCTTGCTGCTTGGGGATATGAATTCCAGCTTTCCTGGGGAGACTAGATTGGACTCTCCTGGGGAAGTATTGAACTGTGTTGGTTATGTTCTTCAACGGAACCTACCTTGATACCCTGGAGGATAGAACAATCAGATCGCTTAGACCATCCATTATTGCCCCTGTTTCTGATGTGGGAGCGGAAGATACCTGTGGAGGTGCTTGATAGTTGTTGATGAGCAAACCTTCTTCTGGTAGGCAGGTGACAAAATGACAGGACATAGTCGTACGCTTTGATCCCTAATTTTTGCCTGGACCGCCCTTTCGGGTTTTCAGTCCACCGGGATACCCATTTTTGCTCAGGCCGCCTTTTCAGGTTTTCGACTTGCCGGGTGTACAGATTTTTTCATTTCATCCTTTCATTTTGCCCAAGCCCTTTTGGTTCACCGGGAAGCCCTTATTTTTGCCTAGGTGTGTCAACCTAGCGGGTCTTTAATTTTGCGTAGTATTTTTTCGACTATGTCCGTGCTTTCAGAATGTAGGGAGGTGCCCCTGTCAGTAGCATTGTGTAGCCATATTACCAGAAGATGTCTGATCGTGCAAGATTTGTTGCTGGAATTCCTGTCCAATGCCCCAAGTGACTTAGGCGGAGATTTGCCTCAGGCTATTTGGCCTTTGAGAGATTCTCCGAATCTTGACTGAATTGCCCCAGATGATGGACAATAATCACGTCTGCCCCTTGATTGGAATTGCTTTTGTTCACTAGGTATTCATCGTGCGAATTTCCCTGTTGTTCAAACAAAAAGTCATATGCAAACAAAGTTATGTTAAAAATGCAAAGCTTATGTCTGTCTTGAGGATTTTTTTTAAAAATGCAATCTTTTTCATAAAACAAGTGAATGTTTGTAAAACGTGATGTCAACTCCGTATTTACTGTAAGCCTTAAGGAGTCAGGATACCTTTCGTAACAGTATGCTTTCGGACTAACCCATGCTTCAGCTAGGACTTTTAAGGGTTATATCATGGCCTGGTTCACGGTTTAAGAAACAAAGGATAAAGGCTCAAATTTTATTTGTACCCACCCGCTCTTCATGATGTTCTCCAAACATAAACTCAGTTGATCATACGTTAGACTTTGTTTGAGTTTTTTTTGCTCTGATTTTCCGGTGATGGTTCGGATGTTGACAATTTATTTGAATAGGCAGTCATCTCCCTTTTTTTTTGAGGGTTTGTGAGACCTCTTTCTTTTGATTTTTTGTTATCCCTTTCTTTTTTGCCTGAACTGTTTCCTTTTTTGGAATTACAGTCAGCGGGATGCCCCAGTTTTGTAAGTCTCCTTCATGGGTTTTGACTTAATGAGCTTTTCATTTATGATTTTTTTGATAATGACTGCCTGTCTTTATGATTGTTCGGAGCCATCACTGTCTTTTGTTTTTTGGAAAAACTCATTTGGTGCCATTCATTGTGCACTTGGATCAACTGAGAAGACTACCCTGCCCCGGGTTATGATTAAGGGTTTTAAATTTCGAAAAGAAAAACTCCTACTTCTTTGGCTCAGAGGGGTTGGCGAGGGATTATCATCCTTATTACTCCAGTGTTTGGGAATTGAAACAATGCCTGTACCTCATCAGCGGGGTCTGTTCAAAAGCATACTGTAGATTATGGTATCGTTTTCGTCATCCTCCCTCAAGAGGCTCAGAATTATTAACCAAGAGTTGATCATCAGAAAAAATATGAAAAGAAATTTGAACATAGTGAAAATAATTGTATTAATTCCCAAAACAGACATATGCGATGCATTGATAGAATAAAAGGGTTTGCTATGACATTAATTGTTTGTATAAGCAAAGAAAAATACAACTCAAAAATTCAAATAAACAAAAGGTCTTCAACGATTGGGTAACGGAGCAGTGATTATGTTCGGAGTCTCTGGCACTTCAAACTGAATCTCTCCGGCGTCAATCATATCTTGGATCTTGTTCTTGAGAGGCCAGCAGTTGTCTGTAGTATGCCCCGGGCTATCTGAATGATATGCGCACCTATCGTTGGGATGATAGTTGGGAGAAGAAGTGTTCGGATTCCGAAGAGGAGCCCTTAAGGTGATCAGTCCTGCTTTCAACATTTGTTGCAGTGCTTGATCCAACGACATGTTGAGTTTGGTATACTGTCGTTTCTCCTTGCGCTGCTGCCCCTGTCCTTGTTGAGCAGGTCCAGGATTGGAGATCTGGATTGCCCCTGCCTCATGACGGCTCTTTTTACCGTGCACAGCATTGGATTCTTTCTTTCCATGATGAGGCTTTTTATCAGAGGGTGCAGCCTCTTGAATTTTCCCAGATCGGATGCCAGCTTCTATTCGCTCTCCAGTCAAGATAAGATCTGTGAATCCAGCAGACGAATTCCCAATTAGGTGGTTGTAGAACGGACCAGACAGGGTCCCCAAGAACATATCGACAAGTTCCCGATCAGTCAGAGGTGGTTGTACCCTTCCAGCAAGATCCCTCCATTTCTGCGCATATTCTTTAAAACCTTCACTTGATCCTAACGACATACCCTGGAGTTGGGTACGCGTAGGAGCAAGGTCGGCATTATACTGATACTGCTTGTAGAAAGCAGTAGCCAACTCCTCCCAGTTACGAACCTTGGTCCCATCTAGTTGATAGAACCATTCGAGATGAGTCCCTGAAAGACTCTCCTGAAAGAAGTGGATCCACAGGTTCTTGTCCACCGTATATGGTTGAATCTTCCGAACATAGGACCTGAGATGTAACTTGGGACACGACGCCCCGTCATACTTGGTAAAGGATGGTGCTTTAAATTTCCGAGGAATAACCACACCAGTTGACAAACCCAGATCTCCAAAATCCAGCCCCGGTACCTGTTGGATCTCCATAGCATTCAGCCTATCTTCCAACTGTTTGTACTTATCCTCAGCCGGAGGGTACTGTTCGTCGTTGAAATCTGTCTCATTGTCAGAGACCACTGGACTGAGAACCCTTTCCTCTTGATGACTGCCTTTCCCCACAGATGGAGTTGTCCTCTCAGCTTGATCCTGCGGGGTGTTCCCAGATCTGCGTCTAGGGCTGAACAAAACAGTCCTCCTCTTCTTCTTTTCTTTCTTCAAGAGCAGAGCCTTCAGATCTTGTTGCCCCTGGGTCAAGTTCATGATTAACTCTTGGAACTGGGCGTTCTGAGCCTGGAGGGCCTTGATGGACTGCTCAGCTGATGATTCAGGATTCATGACGATCGGCTGAAATAAACAGCGAAGAAGGGTAAGCAACCTGTCCAAGGGGACACCTGCAATGCAATGAGATGTATGACATGCATGCAATGATTTCAAGGACCTCGCAGGGTAAACAGAGAAATTTGTTAGAGTTGGAAATTGGCAACTTGATTGAAGGAACTTCCTGTTGTAGAGAGCCCTTCTTCAAGGGTCAAAGGCTCACCATATCCAGTGGGTCATAGCCCCTGACAACCTTGGCTAGAGGAAAATAAATCCTCTTTGCCCCTTGCTAGATGTTTGATTCATCACGACCTGTATCACAAGCCCTTGAGATCCTTGAAATGGGTTAGGATGTATGCAATGGTATGATGTCATGCTATGCATGGGGTGATGTATGTAAACCATGTTATGAGTCCCAATTAAGGACTATAAACAGACCCTGCAAGAAATTCAGTATACTTTGTTATGAGTCCCAATTAAGGACTATAAATAAAACCTGCAAGAGATCTAGTAACCCTATTATGAGTCCCAGTTAAGGACTATAAACAAAACCTGCAAGAAATTTGGTTAACCTTGTCATGAGTCCTAGTTAAGGACTATAAACAAAACCTGCAAGTAGTTCATGTGTCAGCTAACAAGCATGCAAGTAGGCAAGTACAAAGGCACACAAGTCACATAAGAGAAACCCTTAGGGTTTAAGCCAGCATGGGGTCTAGGTATTACCCTCTTGAAGTTGGTGGGTTCAACCTGTCCTAATCAAAGTAACCGGGTTCTAAGGGTCCCAATATCACTGGATTGCTTTCATTGTTCATCGTTTCGATTTAGCCACTGAACTGGCGACCGAAATATTCCAGGAAAGCAACCCTCAATTGAGTGTAGTATCGAGTATCAACCAACCTCGGACTGCACCAAAGTCAGTTATCTCACTACCCTAAAGAGGCCAAGATAGTTCAATTAAGGTTCCTAAGGTCTGTTGATGCTTCATGACACCACATGGAGGCCCCGTGCTCTCCTTGACTGAACTCAAGGGTTACCGGTACACACCAAAGTGCCACATCAACGTAGCAGACTGCTTCAACCATGTCGGTATACCCCGCACAGTTCCCTCACAGCCTTGTTGCTACTTTCTAAGAAGGTATCCCCAGATCCGGGTTAGGATCTATAGAACTCCCAAGACAGTCCCACAATTTAAAGCAAACAAGGAAAGCAATTGAAAACACAGTTATGAACTAGCCCTAAGGTACACCTCACTTTAAAAGTATCCCCAGCAGAGTCGCCAGTTCTGTGATCGGTGGATCTGGAACTGACTATTTTAAAGCTGGTTCGCGAAATGTCGCGGAAGCAAGAGTCGCCACCGTCTTTTATTTTCTCTGAATGGAAAGGACAAAAGCACAGAAAAATTCCTTAAAGAGATTGCTCTCGGTTCGGGAAGTAGGTTATAGAAAGGGAAGGTGTTAGCACCCCTTCTATCCATGGTTATCCATGGGCTCTTAGATACTTGCTCAATGTGTTTTCGAAAGTGTTTGTTTGCTTTTCAATGTGGGTTAAAAAAGTTTCTTTGAAAAATTTCAGTTCGACTCGTACGTCAGAGTGTTTGAAAAATTTGCTTTGAAAGCTTTTGAAAGGTGTTGGTGTGAAAAGATTTCAGTTTGCTTTGAAGAGAGCAAGTATCCATGAGAACCTACCTACCCTAAGGAATTCGTCTGTGTAAATATCCTTTAAAGTAATGCCATCCCACCATTGAGAGGTAGGTAGCACCACTGTTGGAGGTGTTCGGGTCAATTCGTTGGTAGGGACATGGTGATCACCAAAGCAATGGGAAGACACCTTAGAAGCTACCCTCATGCCAGGTTCCCGGATCATGAGGACTTACTAAGACACCCTCTACTCGACGATCACCTTTCGAGGCAAGGCAACAGTGAGGCGTACCCTAGGGGTGGTGTGTGCGATTCGTGTATCGTTTTCATTGATATTTGTCTTGTCATGTTCATTGGTGTTCTACGCTTGATTTTATTTTAAGTCCATACATTCTTTCATGCTTTTGTTAACAGTTAAAAGTTGCGGGAAAAGTAAATCTAAGACTATTACAAATGGTGCGGGTCCATATCGCCAAAATTAAACCGGACCCGATTTGACGGAAAGTAAATAAAGCAAAAGAAATAAAAGTGCGAGAAGTTTAAGTTACAATGCTTCGGGAGAGATACATAATGAATTAAGCGAAATAAAACAAATGTGCGAATAAAATAAATTACGAACGAGGGCGTTGGACCCTTTTGCAAAATATTATTAATAAGGAATTAAAATTAAGAATTAAAAGAAAATGCTTTTTAGTATTTTTGTGTTTTTTGAGATTTAATAAAAAAGAATTAATTAAAAACCAAAATGAAATGCTAAACCTAGTTCTAATTATTTTTAAGTTTATTATGAAAGTATTAAAATTTAACCTAAATGCAACCCTAATTAGTTTACAAGTTTAATTATGAAAATAAATAAATCACTAATATTATGGCAAAAAAAAAGGAAAATTAAAAGGAATAAAAAGTCATTAAACCTAATGCTATATTTTTGGATTTTTTATGGAAAAAAAAGAATTAATATTGCAAACCCTAATTTAAATTGAATTTATTTACATGCTAATTTATGTATAAGGAAATAATTAAAATAAAAATCATTTATCACATTTTTGTCTTTTCTGATTTTTAGGCATTTTTGTATATTTGTAAAAAATAATAATTAATTTAATTAAAACAATAAAGAAAATAAAAAAAAAATAATAAAAAAAAAATGAAATGTAATGAAAATTGCAAACCAGGGGGTTTCAGTCCCAAATTAGGAGGTGTAGGCCTTAGCAATCTGGCCCAACAAGTCCTTGATCTTTTTGACTTTCCTGACTAGCCTGTGGTGCGTTGACTGGGGTTTATGGGTGTCCTTTAATCCCTGCCCTTGATTTGAACGTGCTAGACGCGTGGACGGCTTGAGATGGCAAGCGTATGGTGATCCACAATGTTGTGCCTGCATAGGAATTAATGTGGAAAAATAATATTGAAATTATTCAGACCTGGGACTCGAACCCAGGTCTTGGACATTGCAAGGGTGAACGTCTACCACTGAAGCGTTTGAATCACTTTTAATATATAATGGTTAACAATTATTATAAAAGAAAAGAGCGTTAGTGGCCCCAACGCGCGCGAAATTTGAAACTAGCCAGTCACGTCTTACCACCGAGCCTTCTTCTTCGTGGTCTTTTTTATTTTCTGAAACATAAAAACAAAGAGCAACGGTTTTAACCCGTTGCTATAGAGGACATATCAAAAAATAGCGAATAGGATTCAGGGCTCCATAAATTGAGCGCGAATATATGAATCTCTTCGTCCAAGCGTGATGATTGCAATGGTGGTGGTCTGGAGTCCTGATTTTTCCTAATTTGAGAAACCCCAATTTCAAGCTTCTGTAAACCCTAACAGTTGTCAATGGCAGATCTCCAAATATGGCATGAAAACGAAATTAAACTACATGATTAGCTTCAGAACACGTTAGTTAACATGAATGCATAAAAAAACATAATGAAAATGTCTGAATGTGAAAACACGATTATGCATTTTGTTTGACACAGCTTGAATCCATGGTACCAATTCTGGGCGTTTTGATGGATGTTAATGATTGGAATGCGTTCAGGGGACCACAAGGAAGCTTTTGGAATCAATATTAGGACTTGAATCAACCTCCAAACAATCAATTCAGTTTTGAGTTTTTATGGCCATTTTCAAGTTTTCAAATTGGTCTCTAGCGCAGCTTTTTAGTGTGTGGTCCTTAGGTTTTGACTCAGTACTTATGAGGGAAGGGAATTAGGTCATTAGCTGGCCTTGATCCATGCCCATGAGAGAATTAGTCTTAGGTTTTTTCACCATTAACAAACTTTCCCTTTTTTAAGCAAAACCAAGACTTGGTGTACAACCTAACCCTAGCATGAGTTTGTGAGTTGGCACATGATATATGGAAGCTATTCCAATTCAAATGACACTATTCCATTGGTTTTTTAAATTTTATTTGAATTTTTAAAGATTTAAAATGAATTAAATTATCAAAAATTAAATAAAATAGAAAAATCAATGTTTGATCTTGAAATTAATCATGGGACACGTGTGTGGCATGACAAGGCTGAATCAAGTGGAAGAAAGTGGGCCCTTTTGTCAAAAATTGAAGTTTCAAGGATAGTTGACTTTTGCCATTTCACAAATATTTCCCAACTTCTACAAGGCATAACTTGCTCAATTTTTAAGATTTTATCATGTTCTTGGACATTTTGGAAAGGTCTTTGAGTCCTTTAACCAATGCCTTTGGTCCCATGTCATTTTGATTTTCCAATCTCAAGTTATGGCCTTTGACTTAAAGTCCCTTTTTGTTGACTTTTGAAAATGACCTATAATGTTGAAATTGATAACTTTTTGTGAGAGCATTTCTTGGACTTGAAGTATGAAGATGAGTTGTAGGAAATGTCTTTCTCTTCAAAATGAGCTTTGGATGGAATTTTTCTGATAATCCATGTGAAAGTTATGTCCTGGTCAATTTTAGTTGACTTTTTCAGCTGTCCAAATAAGGGAACTTTTGCTTCTTGATGATTTTCTGAGCCAAATTTTGAGAATCATGATCAAGCATTGATCAAATGATGTTTGTGGCTTCCAAATGATATGTTGACCAAAAATTTGAACTTTTGACTGTCAAATGACCATTTTGCCCCTACAGTTGACTGTAGTGCAATTTAGGGTTTTGACTGTGCAATTTTGAGCTGAATGCCTTGAAACTTGATATGAGGATGCTTGACCATGTTTGTAAGCATATGAGACTTGATTGAGCCTTTGAACACTTCCTTTTCTTGATCAGACTCAAAACCCTAATTTTGATTGTTTAGGAGGCAGTTGGACTGTGCAACCCTTGGGGGAGTTTTATGACTTGGCTTGGCAATTTCTTGAAGAATATGGGAGGGCAAATTTTGGGGTACAACAATCCCGCTGACTGTAATCACAAAAGAAACAGTTCAGGCAAAAGACAGGGATAGTAAAACCAAAAAAAGAGGTTACTACAAATCCTCGGAAAAAAAAAGATTACAAAATGACTGCCTTTTTCAAGTAAACTTTCAGTATCCGAACCATCACTTGAACATCAAGGACAATATTCCAGAACTCAACTGGGATTCTAAACGTGCAATTAGTTGAGCATAGGACTGAAGGACATCACGAAGAGTGGGTGGGTACAAATAAATTTTGAACCTTTATCCTTTGTTTCTTGAACCGTGAACCATGCCACGTTATAACCCTTAAAAGTCCTAGCTGAAGCATGGGTTAGTTCAAAATCATACTGTTACAAAAGGTATCATGACTCCTGTAGGACTTGTTGTAAATCTTGAGTTGACATCACATTTTAAAAAAATTGCGTTTCTTACTGAAAAACGCATTTTCAAAAAATTTCAAGACAGACATAAGCTTTGCATTCTTAAAATATTATTGTTTGCATATGACTATTTGTTCAACAACATAGAGATTCGCATGACGAATATCTAGTGAACAAAAAAAAACCTTCTCAATGAAAAGGATCACCTCAAGTGGAAAAACACTTCCAACCAAGGGGCACAACATGATCATTGTCCATCATCTGGGGCAGTCAAGTCAAGATTCAAGGAATCTCTCAAAGATGCCAAATAGCCAGGGCAGATCTCCATCAGAAACACTTGGGGCATTGGGCATGAATCCCAACAACAATCATGTATGATCAAACAAACATCTTCTGGTAGTGTGGCAACACTTACTACTATGGACAGTGACAATTCTCTGCACCCTGAGAGCGTGGACATAGTCCGAAAATACTGCGCATGAACAAAGACCCGCTAGGTTGACTGGCCTAGGAAAAAATAAGGGCATCCCGGCGAACCAAAAGGGTTCGGGCAAAAATTAGGGATAAAAACAAAAAAATATTTGTACACCCGGCAAGTCGAAAACCTGAAAAGGCGGCTTGGGCAAAAAAGGGTATCCCGGTAGACCGAAAATCTGAAAAAACAGTACAGGGATTAAAGCGTACGACTATGTCCTATCATCTTGTAACTAGCCTATCAGTAGAAGACTTATCATTCCGATCGGCAGTTACCAAGCACCTCATAAGTTTGGATAATACTCAATCCACAAGGCCTCTGCAGGCACTTTCTCCAGCAAGTACAGGGGCAAAAAAGTCTTGATACGAAGTCATTGTCATATCCTTAGCATGCGTCCCAGTAACATCTACACTCCCTATAGAGTGGAGGCAACCAAAGTTTTGATCTCTGCTTCCCCAAACAAGAGTTACTTTCCCCAGCCAAGCTCTTTCGGAGAGCCGACGTCTATATTCCCCAGCCGAATTTTATAATCGCAAGCGGTTCATATAGTTTTCTCCCGAGAAGAGTTTATTTCTATGAATACGGAAGCTCATCCCCAACAGAGTTATTCTCCCGCAGAGTTATTCTCAAACATAGTCTCTCCCCCGATAGAGTAGCTGTAAACAAGGAGTAAATCTCCACCATAGTCATCTCCTTTCACCATCACCAATGGAAGTAGAAGAACCACTGTTTCTACAATGATCAGGAATGTAATTCTCAGTATTCTCCAACAGCAGTCAGGGATTTATTTTTCCAAACTTGCACGTGCCACAATAGCATTTCATGTTCATACATCATGACATGCGCATACATATTGCATACATCATAGTCTCATTTATTTTGAGAATGTCATCATACAATGCATTTCATGCATCATATACGATTAATCATGTACCTTTTCAAGAAAGATGGTTATCATCAACAACTTCGAGCAAGTCCAAGATTAGCTTCTGAGACTAAAACAGAGTAATTATCTGCACGATCAAATGCAGCTTTACATGGGTTCGTCATGAAGCAAACTTACACAGGTTTCTCCTAAATGCAGCGTCACACGAGTTTATCTTGAAAAATCTTACACGGGTCCTTTCTCATGCATTTCTGAATGAAGTTTTACACGAACTTATCACAAAGTAACCTTACCCAGGTTCCTCCTGAAGTTTTACACGAACTTATCACAAAGTAACCTTACCCAGGTTCCTCCTGAAGTTTTACACGGACTTATCTCAAAGCAACCTTACACAGGTTCCTTCTCAGTTCATATGCAGTTTTACCCAAACTCCTCACGAAACAACCTTACCCAGGTTCCTTCTCACAACCCTACTATCCAGGCTTTCATGTCGAAGTAACCCTACTATCCAGGTTCCTTCTCACAGCCCTGCTATCCAGGCTTTCATGTCAAAGTAACCCTACTATCCAAGTTCCTTCTCACAGCCCTACTATCCAGGCTTTCATATCGAAGTAACCATACTATCCAGGTTCCTTCTCACAGCCCTACTGTCCAGGCTTTCATGTAAAAGTAACCCTACTATCTAGGTTCCTTCTCACAGCCCTACTATCCAGGCTTTCATATCGAAGTAACCCTACTATCCAGGTTCCTTCTCACAGCCCTACTATCCAGGATTTCATGTCGAAGTAACCCTACTATCTAGGTTCCTTCTCACAACCCTACTATCCAGGCTTTCATATCGAAGTAACCCTATTATCCAGGTTCCTTCTCACATCCCTACTATCCAGGCTTTCATCTCGAAGTAAACCTACTATCCAGGTTCCTTCTCACAACCCTACTATCCAGGCTTTCATCTCGAAGTAACCCTACTATCCAGGTTCCTTCTCATAGCTTTACTATCCAGGCTTTCATGTCGAAGTAACCCTACTATCCAGGTTCCTTCTCACAGCCCTACTATCCAGGCTTTCATCTCGAAGTAACCCTACTATCCATGTTCCTTCTTACAACCCTACTATCCAGGCTTTCATTTCGAAGTAACCCTACTATCCAGGTTCCTTCTCCAGCCCTACTATCCAGGCCTTCATCTCGAAGTAACCCTACTATCCAGGTTCCTTCTCAAGCCCTACTATCCATGCTTTCATCTCGAAGTAACCCTACTATCCAGGTTCCTTCTCAAGCCCTACTATCCATGCTTTCATCTCGAAGTAACCCTACTATCCAGGTTCCTTCTCATAACCTTACTATCCAGGTTCTTCCTCTCTTATCCCCAGACAGCAGTCCACAACACTGTAAGACCGGAACCCGATCAAACACGATTAGTTTCGCATCTCTCCAATAAGTTGTAGTGCAACATATACCCCGACCAGATACGCAGTTCACTTCCGCTTCCCCAAACCGGAGTTATTCCCCAATAGAGTAACGGACAACTGACGCTCCTAAAATTCTATTTCTCCCAAGACAGATACCAACATTCCTCGGCAGATTCCTGCTTAACGGCAGGAACATGAATTCTCATCAAAGGACTATCTCGGGAAATCAACATCCTCTAGATGGCATCTTTAATCCCATCTCCGACGATTCTCCGTCATATCCTCTAGATGGTATCTTTAAGCCCATCTCCGACGATTCTCCGTCATATCCTCTGGATGGCATCTTTAAGCCCATCTCTGGTGACCTTCTGTCATCTTTTCCAAATGGCATCTGTAAGTTCATTCCTGATATTACCTACACAACACCATCTCAGACGATTGCAAATTTATGGGGACTCTAGTGTTCAATCATCTTCCACCTTCAAATCACGAAAGGCATAAAAGTCAATCTAAATCTTCAGGTTTAAGAAGATTGAACAGGGGCAGCTGTTGTACCCCAAAATTTACCCTCTTTTCATACACACATATTATTGGTTTAATGGTTATGAAATAAAGGTATATTTATCAAGCTTTTTCAGGTTACAAGTGACGTTTATTTCGTCAATGGATGTTCTAAGAGTATTTTTAGTGCTGTAGACCGGTTCGCCGTTTCACAATGATTCGGGGTTCAAAAATCCACAAGTCCAACCCGACGCGTCATATTCAGGTGTTCTTTCGCCAATATATCTCTGATAACGTATTCTCAAATTCAGGTTCGGCTCAAGAGTCAATTCTTTAAAGAAGGTCTCTGAATGTGTGAGTTTTCTCGAAGAAATATGGTGAAAAAGTGTGCTGAAAATGCAGTTTTTACGCACTAAAAAATTCATAACTTGAAGATCGTGGCTTGTTTTGAACCCGTTCTGGTGGCCAAAATTCCGTCATAACGTCATCTATGTATTCACCTCTCACGGATGGAAGTCAATTTCGATCAGAAGGTCTTCAAAAATGCAGATTTATCAAGTATTTTCGTACAGAAAATTTGTGACAGAAGTTTATTTGCATCATGTTCAGAAAATCATAACTTGGTCAATTTTCATTGTATCGAGCTGGTTCTAGCGCCAAAATTTCACAAATTGAGTTGACTACATTTTCACAAGAGGTATCGAGTTCGAATTATATCCAAAAGGCCTTCTTTTTTTGCTCAGAGTGCGCGTGACGCGCCAAAAATTCTGAATGCTGAATATTATTTCATCTGGGTCTAAACTTCGAAAATTCATAACTCGGTCAACTTTTATCGGATCGGGCCCATCTTTTTACACAAGGTCACTGACTCAAAGATCTACAACTTTTCTTCCAATGTCAAGACCGGGTTATGCTCCGATCAATACCGATTTTTTTGGAGAACGTGTCAGAGTCGACACTAGAGTCCAAAATAAGTTTGTCTGGGCTAAAACTTCAAATTTTCATAACTAATTCACTGTTTATCCGATTGAGCCCATTTTTGGACAGGAGTTAGTTCTCGATGTCGGCTATATTTTGTTTTGACATTTTAACTTCAAAAATTGCACTTAATCCTCTACGATTTAGCCTGGAACGTGACGGACTCAAGTGAATAAAAATATGCACTATTGCTTATGGTTATTGGAGGCCCAATTGCACATTCAAAGCCCTTTTTTTCCCTCTAATTTCCATTATATAATCTCATTCTTTTCTTACAAAACGAGAAAAAAAATCTTTTCCACAATCCTGTCAAAATATCAAATTCTTTCAAGAACCCTAAAACCATGAAATCCTTATTGCAAACCCCCATCTCACTACAAACAAGCCATCCTTGTTACAAATACACATCTCACTACTTCTCCAGTAAGGGTAAGGCTTGTTTGATCTCCATGATCAAAAGGGTATAATCATTCATACATGCCATATCGGTTTTAACATTACGAAATTTCATATATTTTCTTTATTTGTATTTCATGATATAATAATTTATTTAATGTGTTCATGAGTTTCAACACTGCAGATTTAGACAGGATCCCATGCAGGATTATTACAAAACGCTGAGGGCAAAACAGGATAACCAATGCATGACGAGGCAGACATACTGAGAAGGTTAAGGGCGTGGGTTCAACAACCACCCCTATTGGTTTTGGTTTTCTTCCTATATTTATCCTTTTACATATTTTCATTCTTTCTGTTTAAAACATTTTTTTTTTCATAAAACTTAACATTTTCCACAAACCGTTGATTTTTCATAATAAACTCGAATAATTAATTTTAAGATTTTTTAATCTAATTTTAGGTTTTAAATTAAGTTTTGGTTCAACACCCACTCCTGGCATTTGCATTATTTGTATTTTCTAACCCTATTTTTTAACCCTATTTTTCATTGATGTTTTTTCCTCTATCTATTTTTTGGCAAACTTAATCCTTTTTTGTTAATCATTAAACATAAAGCTTTTTTTTTAAACCTTTTTTTAAATTAAAATTAATTAGGTTTTAGGTTTTTTTAGTTAACCTTTTTTTTTCAAAATAAACTTTTTTTTGATTAAAATTAATTAGGTTTTAGGTTTTTTAATTAACCTTAACATTTTCAAAATTAACCTTTTTTAATTAAAATTAATTAGGATTTAGGTATTTTAATTAACTTTTTTTCAAGATTAACATTTTTTTATTAATTAAAATTAATTAGGTTTTTTAGGTTTATTTAATTAATTATCACAAATCATTTTTTTTCATTAAAAAAACCACCAAAAACTTTAACTTAGAATTTTAGGTTTTAATTTTTCCTTAATTTCTTTTTATTTATTCTTTTACATTTTAATTTCTAGGAAAATTGTATAGGTCGCATTATCAATGTAATAGCATAGATTTATCTTTTCTCACATTTTTTTCTAGTTATGTAATTGCTTCCAGGATGTAATAGTTTTAGGATTTCTTTTCTCCACTCTTCATTATTATGTAACTGCCCCAAAGCTCTGTAGTAGCCTAGGTTTACACTTCCGCCTTTACCTTCTGCTACTATATTTTATGCAATTCTTAGACTAATAGGATTGTATGGAAAGACCGGTAAACTAATTGAACATAGCATAACCTAATTTCAAGATAAATAACCGAACTGAATCACTTTTGCACACTTGTACCCCTAGGGTACTCCCCACTTGGTTGCCTCGGAAAACAATGGTCATGTCCATCGAACATGGGGATACCCTTAGCAAAGACCCTCGGTTAAAATCATCATAAAGATCATGGTCCCTCTTGTCCCTCGAGTTACCTACGAGATATGATTTTGTCCCGCGATGTTGTCTACGAATATATGATGACAGTCCCTTCGAAATGCTAAGGTATCCTTACATGTTGCCTTCAATGACCATTACGTCTCTTTCGAATGTTCCTTACAAATTCCAATGACGGTGCTACCTATTTCTCAATAGTAGGATAGCGCTGTCTAAAAGAAACAAGAATAGAAACGATCTTTTTTTGAGTGGGTAGATGCTAGTAGGTACTTTCTCAAATCAAAACTTTTCACACTTACACTTTTTAAACAAATGTTCAAAACAACTTTATCACACCCTTGAGGACTGATACAAGGGTTAAAACGAAGTAAAATAAAATTTTTCAAAATAAGCACAAACAAGCAATTTAAAAATGAGCAAGTACGTAAGAGCCCATGGAAAACCATGGATAGAAAGGGTGATAACACCTTCCCTTTCTATAATCTACCCCCCGTACTCAGAAACATATCGAAAATGGTTTTTTCTGTTCTTTTTCCTTTTCCTTGTTGGATTAAATAAAAATCGGTGGCGACTCTTGCTTACCGCGACATTTTGCGAACAAAAAATGCAAACCAGTATTAACAGTCGGTTCTGCCACTGTATCACACAGAGCAATGACACCGACTCGAACTACTGAAGGTGTATAGCCTTTTCTCTCGATTACCAGCACATTACCAACGTAAGAGTAACATTCAAACAAAAGGGGTGAGATATCTAACAATATAATAAAACATATGATAATTAATATATTAAATTAGATCATATAACATCACCATTTCTCATCTCATAATCAATAATAATCGCAACAGAAATACCAACAATATACACATTCATCGCATCAATACACAACTTCTTTATGCACTCATATAATGTGACTCAATACTATGCAAATGCATATGGTACCATTGGAGAAGCACTCTCATCTTAAAAATCTTCCAATAAATAGAGGCATCAACAAGGCATAAGCCTTCATCTTAATATTCGCCAATACAGGCCATCTTAACGAGTATAAGCTCCATCTTGAAATGCAATGTATGCGACACAGTCATGGATGTAATGACAACACCATAATTAACAACATCTCAATACAACATCATCGTTGGCCAGAAGCCTACATCTTAATAGCTTCCAATTCTTAGAGGAATCTCAACATCTTTCATCAACATCATTCAACAACATCATTTATCATCATAATCAATCAAACATCATTTATATCATCATAATTCACAGCAACTCAACCATAACAACAATACACAGCAATTCGTCAATCTCGCAACGTTGGCCATAGGCTACAACCTGATATTGCCTATAATTATTTAATCATCTAAGGCTTACTTCTAATTTACCAAACCTCTACATATTACTAATCTGTAATACTACATTATTGTCATCATTAATCCTACTGTTACAAACCAAACAGAAATCTATAATCATCCAATCCTCATCATTCTTCACAAAAATCAACATAGCGATTAACGCGGGAATTAACTCTAATACTAATTTGGATACTAGGATTATCCTTCCTATTATTCTTTTTAATCCTTAAGAATGAATTTCATTGCGTTAGCTATTCAACGCTTCGAACAACACCTCAAACGGAGTCCGAAAACTCAAGTTACAACCTTTTCAAACTGATTCTACCAAAAACCAGACAACATGGATCGACGCGTAATATCTTGGGTCGACGCATACTGAACTTAACACGCTATATAATTCGATTCATACTCTCTTGTGTCGACTCATACAGAGTCTGCAGCACTGCATGTATCGATACATGCTCCTTTGTATCGACTCATCCTGAGTCTAAAAGCTTTCATGTATCGACGCATAACATTTGAGGTCGACACATACTGCTCTGTCATGAATATTTCTTCAATTTCACTGCGTTTTCACTACGGTTTCCATACTTTAGGCCCTAACAACATCCTCTAATCATAGATAATTATCAATTATAATTATCCTATAATTCTACATCAAATATACAACAGTAGGGCATCATTATTCATCTTTCAATCATCGATTCTCGTCATACAACAACATATACATTCAATCATGAACAAGACAAAATTTTCACATCTAATCCCATAAACAAATCATCATAAACCCTATTATAGAGTCAGAACCCCACCCTTACCTTGGATTGAAGGTTGCTCTACAACTTTTCCGGTTGAATTTTCGTTCTGCCTCTTTTCCTCCTTTCTAATGACTTCCACGTTCTTTCTCTTCCAACCCTTATTTTCCTCTCTTACTGCTTCTTCTTTTTTTATTATTTCTAACAATAGTAAAATATCCCAATTATTCTCTTTATTCCTTAATGGGCTTAAGACTACTACACCCCCTTATTACTACTTCTATTCTTTAAAGCAAGCCCACATCAAATGATATCATTATTCTAATATTATTCCACAAATTAATAAAATAATTAAATCCAACTAATCACAACACATCAACTAACATAACAACACAACTTCATAAATATTCCAAAAATAATTTAATTAAATAATTAATTAAATTATGGGCGTTACAATTTCTGTTTGGGGAATAGAGTTTAGGAGTTTTAGCTGTCCATTGCTCTACTGTGGAGTTACTTCTTGACTAGGGAGAATAAAAGTTAGTTGTTATCTGGTCAAAATTCAGGCTTCGCAGAAACTTGCCGGGGAAGATGAAATTAGATGTTATCTCGTCGGATTCCAGGCTTCGCAGAAAATTGAAGTTAACTATTATTTGGTTGTACTTCAGGCTTCGCAACAACTTAGATGAAATTAACTGTTATCTGGTCGGATTCCAGGCTTCGTAGAAAATTGAAGTTAAACTATTATATGGTCGGGTTCCAGGCTTTGCAACAACTTAGATGAAATTAACTATTATCTGGTCGGATTCCAGGCTTTATAGAAAATTGAAGTTAACTGTTATCTGGTCGGATTCCAGGCTTCGCAGCAACTTAGATGAAATTAACTATTATATGGTCGGATTCCAGGCTTTACAGAAAATTGAAGTTAACTGTTATCTGGTCAGATTCCAGGCCTCACAACAACTTAGATGAAATTAACTATTATCTAGTCGGATTCCAGGCTTTGCAGAAAATTGAAGTTAACTGTTATCTGGTCAGATTCCAGGCTTCGCAACAACTTAGATGAAATTAACTGTTATCTGGTCGGATTCCAGGCTTTGCAAAAAATTGAAGTTAACTATTATTTGGTCATATTCCAGGCTTCATAGAAACTTAGATGAAATTAACTGTTATTTGGTCGGATTCCAGGCTTCCCAGAAAATTGAAGTTAACGGTTATCTGGTCAGATTCCAGGCTTTGCAGCAACTTAGATGAAATTAACTGTTATTTGGTCGGATTCCAAGCTTCGCAGAAAATTGAAGTTAACTGTTATCTGGTCGGATTCCAGGCTTCGCAATAACTTAGATGAAATTAAGTGTTATCTAGTTGGATTCCAGGCTTCGTAGAAAATTGAAGTTAAACTGTTAGCTGGTCAGACACTAGGCTTCGCAGCAACTTAGATGAAATTAACTGTTATCTGGTCAGATTCCAGGATTCGCAAAAAATTAAAGTTAAACTGTTATCTAGTCGGATTCCAGACTTCGCAGCAACTTAGATGAAATTAACTGTTATCTGATCGGATTCCAGGCTTCACAAAAAATTGAAGTTAACTGTTATTTGGTTGGATTCCAGGCTTCACAACAACTTAGATGAATTCAACTATTATCTGGTCGGATTCCAGGCTTCACAACAACTTAGATGTATTCAACTATTATCTGGTCGGATTCCAGGATTTGCAGAAAATTAAAGTTAATTGTTATCTGGTCAGATTCCAGGCTTCAGAACAACTTAGATGAAATTAACTGTTATATGGTCGGATTCCAGGTTTCACATAAAATTGAAGTTAATTATTATCTGGTCGGATTCTAGGCTATGCAGTAACTTAAATGAAATTAACTATTATTTGTTCGGATTCCCGGCTTTGTAGAAAATTGAAGTTGACTATTATCTGGTTGGATTCCAGGCTTCGCAACAACTTAGATGAAATTAACTGTTATCTGGTCGGATTCCAGGCTTCGCAAAAAATTGAATTTAACTGTTATCTGATCGGATACCAGGCTTCGCAGCAACTTAGATGAAATTAACTATTATATGGTCGGATTCCAAGCTTTGCAGAAAATTGAAGTTAACTGTTATTTGGTCGGGTTCCAGGCTTCGCAACAACTTGGATGAAATTAACTATTATCTGGTCAGATTCCAGGCTTCGTAGAAAATTGAAGTTAACTAATTACCTGGTCAGATTCCAGGCTTCACAGCAACTTAGATTAAATTAACTGTTATCTGGTCGGATTCCAGGTTTCACAACAACTTTCTAAGGTGGATGAAGTTAATTGTTATCTGGTTGGATTCCAGGCTTCACAACAACTTACTGAAGTTAACTGTTATCTGGTCGGATTCCAGGTTTCACAACAACTTTCTAAGGTGGATGGAGTTAATTGTTATCTGGTCGGATTCCAGGCTTCACAACAACTTACTGAAGTTAACTGTTATCTGGTCGGATTCCAGGCTTCGTAACAACTTTCTGAGGTTAACTGTTATCTAGTCAAATTCCATGCTTCACAACAACTTACTAGGGATAATATTAACTCCATTGGGGACAAAGGGTTTTGTCCAGTTATTTGTAATAGTCTGAGAAAAGACTCGTGGTGGGGAATCTGGAGTTTGTTGGGGAAATAAACCATGTTGAGAAGAATATTTTTGAGACCTTACTGGGGACATGAATTCTTTCATGTAAGGTTCATTTTTTCAGTCAAGGCCACACTCAGTTGTGGAGAGGATTTTCAGGAAATTGGAACTTCGGATGGAGACTGTATAAATCCAAATCTTGTGGGGATAATCTTTTTGAAGTGATTTTATGGGGATATCCATGAATTTTTCCATATGGGGATTTATGGACAGCTTGAACTATGTCGCCTCCTAGAGTCCTTAGTAAATTTTGATCAGAGTGAAAAATATTTTATTGATAGACAAGTTGATAAGATAACGGGACATAGTCATACGCTTTAATCCCTAACTTTTTCCTGGACCGTCTTTTCAGATTTTTAGTCCAATGGGATACCCTTTTCTTCCCAAGCCGCCTTCTCAGGTTTTCGACTTACCGGGTGTACAATCTTTTGTATATATCCCTAATTTTTACCCGAAACTTTCCGTTCGCTAGGATGCCCTTACTTTTTCCTAGGTATGCCAACCTAGCGGGTCTCTTTTCATGCATAGTATGCCATAAATTATTTTCTCGATCACACATGACTTTTCATTTGTGGGATCCTGTTTTCCCCTAGGGTTAGTCTGGTGCACTTTAATGTCTGGAGTTTTGATCACATTTCTGGTAGTCTTGAACTTCCTAGATATCTTTTTGTAAGAACTGTCATCGAAGAATCCGAAGACGTGATACTGACACCATCTGATACTACTGGTACAGGAAAGCAATTTGGTGGTATCGTAGGTCTAAATAGGGTATTTTGTTCAAGCCCATGATCAATGTAACATTCCCCCCTAGTGATTTGGATGGAGATTTTCCCCTGGCTATTCAACACTTCTTGAGAGATTCTTTGAATATAAGAGATTTGTCATTGGAGGTGTATTTCCCTTTGAATTGATTATGTTTATTGAGAGAGTTTTTGTTCATTGGGTATCCGTCGTGCGAATTTCTCTGTTGTCAAACAATTAGCCATATGCAAACAGCAAGCAATGCAAATTTTATGTTTGTCTTGAATTTTTTGAAAATTCATTTTTAGCAAATCAAAATTTTTGTAAGAATATGAATTCAACTCAGGATTTACAGTAAGCCTTACAGGAGTCGGGATACCTTTTGTAACATTATGCTTTCAAACTAACCCGTACTTCAATTAGGACTTTTAAAGGATTGTAGTGTGGCCTGGTTCACGGTTTAAGAAACAAAGGATAAGGCTCAAAGTTTATTTGTACCCAACCCGTTCTCCATGATGTTCTCCAGTCCTATGCTCAGTTAATTGCGCATTTAGATTCCAATTGGAATCTGGAATGATATTTTGGTGATGGTTCGGATATTGGAAATTTATTGTAGAAGGCAATCATTTATGCAACACTTTTCTTTTGTTGAGGATTTGTAACGACCTCTTTTATTGTCCCTAATTTTTTTTGTCTAAGTGTTTTTGTTTTAAGACTACAGTTAGCGGGATGCCCCGGTTTTTAAAGTTTCCTTCATAGGTTTTGATTTAGTGGGCTTTTCTTTTTGAGAGGTAAAGACTGCCTATTTCAGGGAGAACCAACACCATTTTTTTATTGAGAAGGATATTTTCGTTGTGAAGTCACAGCTTGCGACTGAATGTGCATTTGAATTAACTGAGAAACTACCATGCCTTAGGTTATGACTTAAAGGTTTCAATTTCTGCGAAAAAGAAAACTCCTACTTCTTTGGCTCAAAGGTGTTGACTAGGGATTATCTTCCTTATAACTCCACTATTTGGGATTTGAAACAAAGCTTGTACATCGTCAGCAAAGTCTATCCAAAAGCATAATGTATGAGATTATGGTATTTTTTTCGTCATCCTCCCTCTAAAGACTTAAGGCTTGTAGTTGAGAGTTGAATATCATACAGAAAAGAGTAAAATCATAGTTTCAGTATAGTGAAAACGAATGGATTAACTCAAGACAAACATATGCAATGCATTAATGAGAACAACATAAGTCTGACATAAACATAAGTGTTTAAGCAAACAAAGAAATTACAACTGAAACTTCTAATGAGCAAAAGCTTCTCCACCTAAATTTCTCACTTCAGATGATGTGCCTCTGAGGGATGACAAAAAATTTAATCTAACCATCTTGTGCAAATTCCAACACTCCTTCGTCGATCAGGTCTTGGATCTTATATTTCAACATCATACAACTATTAGTATCATGCCCCGGACTGTTGGAGTGATATGCGCACCTTGCATCAGGATTGTAGTTGGAAGCATAAGTATTAGGATTCCGAGGAGGATCCTTCAATGTGACCAAATTCATCTTCAACATGTGTTGCAAGGATTGCGACATCGAAATTTGAGTTTGGTATATTTCATATTGGATATATCCTGCTTACGCCGACTACCCTGTCGTTGTTGGCGATGTCGTTGTTAGGCTCGTGATGTAGCGGCAATTTGGAAAGGTCTACTCTCAACCAAGCCAACTTCTTGACTCATCGAGGGCTGATTAATGACTTGATCCCCAATCTTAATTATTTGTTTCATACGGTTGCATCCATCTTGATGAAGCTTGTTGACGAGAATTATCAACTCTTCTTGTCCCCGAGCTAAATTTCGGATAAGAGCCATCTGTCCAAACATCTGGATTCTCATTGTTGCTATTTCAGCTTGCAATTGTTTCAGCTGGCCATCCTTGTTGTCTTTAGGATCCTTCTCGATCTTCTAGAGAGCTATCTTTACTTGAAATAAACTGTAAACGGATGAGAAAAACTGTATAGGAAAAACCTGTCATGATATGATGCATGGTATGTGGATGCAATGTTTTCAGGGATCTCGCAGGGTAAACACAAGAAGATGTTAGAATCTAAACTTTGATTATATCTTTGAAAAACTTTGTATCGTCTAATGTCCTTCTACGAGAATCAAGCTCACCATGTCAAGTGGGTCATAGCCCTTGACTCAAGTTACCATGCTTTGGTTTTTGACATCATTTGGCTTGAGGAAAATAAATCCTCTTTCCTCTTGATAACCCTGCATTACAAACCCTTGAGACCCTTGAAATGGTTATTAAAAATTCTGTGGAATGATATCATGATGTTATGTACAAATAATCATATACAAGCAACAAATAAGTCCTTAGGTTTAGGCTTGCATGGGGTTTATAGGTAAGTACCCTCTTGAAGCTTAGTTGGTTCAACATGTCCTAGAAAGTAAATGGGTTCTAGGGAATCTCAATATCACTGATATTTCTTCATTGCGCATTGTTTTAGCATAATCAATCTTTTCTTGCGGCCAAAATATCCCAAAAGTCCGATCTTAATGAGCGTATCGTCGAGTATCAACCAGTCTTCGGCTCTATACCAAAGCCAACTATCTCACTACTTCCTAATGGCCAAGTTGTTCAATTAAAGGTTCTAAGGTAAGTTAGTGCTTCATGACACCACACAGTGGCCCCATATTCTCCTCGATTCACCACAAGGGATAATGGTACCAACAAATGTGTCACACTAACGTAGCCATCGCTTCAACCATGTCGGTATACCCCACAAAGTCCCCACGATATATTTCTACTTACCTAATAATGTTCCCTGATCTAGGTTAAGGATCAATACAAAACCCAAACAACCAAAAATTAAATTTAAAAAATCAAACAATGAAAGCATTTAAAGGTGATCTAGTCTCTAAGGTAACCCCACTTTTAAGTATTCCCCAGCAGAGTCGCCAGTTCTGTAATACATTGGGAGAACTGACTTGGGTGTTATGATACAGTGGAAGAACCGACTGTTATAATGGTTTATGTTTTGCGTTTTTTGTTCGCAAAATGTCGTGGTAAGCAAGAGTCTCCACCGACTTTTATTTCATCCAACAAAGGAAAAGGAAAAAGAACAGAAAAAAACCTTTTTTCGAGAATATTTCTGAGTACGGGGGGTAGATTATAGAAAGGGAAGGTGTTAGCGCCCTTTCTAGCCGTGGTTTTTCACGGGCTCTTAGGTACTTGCACATTTTAAAATTGCTTGTGTGTGTGCTTGTTTTTGAAAAGAGTTTACTTCGTGATAACCCTTGTATCAGTTCTCAAGGATGTGACGAAGTTGTTTTGAAAATTGTTTTGAGAAGTGTTTGTGTGAAAAGTTTTGTTTGATTGATTGAGCAAGTACTTAAAAATTTTCTACCTACTAAAAAAAGGTTGTTCGTCTTCCTTTAGACAACGTTATCCTACTATTAAGGAATAGGTAGCACCGTCGTTGAAGTTTTAAGGGACGTTCGAAGGGACAGATACGATCATAAAAGCAATGCTAGGAGGTGTTAGTAATTATCCTAAAGCCTTAAAGATCTTTTTCCGAGGCAACATCTGAATGGATCATTTGAGATCTTTCGGGGATAGAGGACAACCACTAACAAACCCTATACTTCATGACCGTTTAACCGAAGGCAACCAAATTAGAGTAAACCCTAGGAGTGAGCATGTGCGAGTGAATTTTTTCAGTTAATTTATCTTTGCACATTTAGGTTATCTACCGTTTTAATTTTCAAGCATTCTTCCCATACAATCCTATTAGCATACATCTAACAGTTAATAATTACGGAAATTTAAAGTGCGGAAATAGAAATCCTAACTATTGCATGGTGTGATACGGTGGGAAAACTGACTAGTGTTTTGCGTTCGTATTCGCACTTGTGCGATTGAGCAAGAGTCGCCACCGACTTTTTATTTTATCCTAAAGGAAAGGTTTAAAAAAGCACAGCAAAAACCTTTTGAGATATTTCGTGGGTTCGGGGGGTAGATTATGAAAAGGGAAGGTATTAGCACCCTTTTCATCCATGGTTATCCATGGGCTCTTAGTTACTTGGTTTTTTAGATCACTTGCCTTGATTTTCGATTGCTTGAAAATGGTGTGTGTGTGGGTGCTTTTGAAAATATTTTGGAAGAAGATGCCTTGTCTCAGGCTAACCTTGTAACAATTCTTTACTCGAATATTTTACAAAGGCGTGTATCTTTTCGAAAAGATGTTTCAAAATGTTTTGAGAGTTTGTTTGAAAGTGTTGTGGATTGTGGTTTTTGAAAAGAAGGCAAGTGTTTTTGCAAGTCGATCTCAAGTAACTAAGAGTTTTGTCTACCCTATTGTACTCAAAGGTTTTTGTTATGTTTTAACCCTTTTTAACAATTTTGTTCCACCATTGAATTTGGTGGACAATCTTGCGTTTAGGAAGTTTATTCGGGACGGGCGCGGGTCATCGTATGGACCATGAATGCAATGGTGCCAAGTGTCTTTGGCAATTTGCTTTGAAGGGACTGTGATCATTCCGTTTTAGGCAACATTTTGAGGGACTTATGATCATTTTGATTTTGTTTTGCCAAAGATACTCGACGTGCAAGCATGGCCCATTTTGGAAGGCAACATGTGGGATTACCTTAGAGGGTGCAAGTGTGATTGTGTATTGATTTCATGTATTTGTCTTGTATTAGGTTATCTAGCGTTTGATTTTATGTACATGCAAACCCTAGGTCTAACCATGGTATAATTGAAAGCGGTAAATTGCGAAAATGTAAAATCTATGCTATTACAAAATAGTATCCGGGAGTGGGGGTACAAGTGTATGAATGGGGATGAGACTTATAGTATCCAATAAGTTACAACCAAATCGAATTTGCGATAAAATGTAAACATCGAATATACAAATATAAGATAAACAAATGTGTATAGGGCCATGAGAATGTATTTGTGTAAGTGTACATGTATATGAGTATGTGATTATTTATAGGTGCGGAATGTGAAATTAATGTATATTAGGGTATTTATTTGACCTAAAGAATAATTAAGCGTTTATTTAATTATTGATCTTGTATTTCTTTTAGTATGCACAAAAGAGAATGTTTTAATTGTATGTTCAAGTTTTAATTAAATTGTGAATAAAAATGATGTTTTAAGAAAAGAAAATATTTCTAGGTTTTAATTATGTATAAAAAGTATATTTTCATGTGTTATGTACAAAACTTATTTTTATTAAAAAAAGGGGAAAAATGCTTTTAATTATATTGTAAAAAAAAAGGATACATTTTTATGTATTTGTGTTTTAATATGCATTCAAAAAAATGTTTTAAATAAAAAATCAAAGATTAAATTAAAAAAAGGTAATTTTAAGTATTTTTAGTATTTTTAATATTAATGTAATATTATGACAAATGTGTTAAGTTAGAAAAATATATGGTGTTTATATATAAAAAAGAAGTTAGTGTTAATAAAAATATTTGTTAGAAAAAATTAAGTTAGTTTTAAAAGGTTAAATGGGTTAGTAAATATGAGTGATATATTTTCTTTAAAAAAGAAAGCAAGCGTTTTTAATGGGCTTAGGCATGCAGAGACGGGTAAAGGCCCATTGCTTGAAACAATTTTTTAGGGTTTAGATTTGTTTTCATTTGTGACAAGGCGTTTAGGGTTTGGACAGCGCCGTTCGTACTTTTCGTTCAACTTCATCTTCTGGTTACAATTCCTCCGTCTAGCCACCAGCGCCGCTCCCCCAAGTCTCTCTTCCCTCTATGGCATGAGCCCAGTGGTCTTGTGATACGAGGTTTGATTTCAATGTTTTTTATGTCCCTTTTTTTTACGAATTGCATGTTTATTCACTTTGAATCTTGACCCTTAAACCTGTATTACTTATGGAGGTGGTGGAAAAGAAAGAGAGAGAAAAGCTTACTACCTGATCTTGGAGAAGGAGGAGAGACAGGGTAGGTGGCGCTCAGGAGGCCGGGACGAGCGGAGGGTGCTGACGTTCGCGCTTTGAACTCCCGGTATCTTTTATCTTGTTGCCATTTTTTAGGGTTTTATGATGATTCGCATTTGTACTGAAAACCCTTTTAATATTCGCTTCTTTATCTCTTCTCTTCGTTGGCTTGCCCCTGTTGCTGTCGTTGTATGCTTGTTGAAACACCTTCTATCTCAATTGCACTGAACTTACTTTTGACCGTTTGTTGAGATGCTTGCTTATGTTGCTTTTTGAATATTTTCTCTCTTCTTCTCTTGTTGCCCTGAACTTGCCTTGAGTTGGATGCCTTCTGAGATTGATGCCTTTGGAATGTTTTATTGCCCAATGATGTGTGCTTACTGAGGGCCTAGGGTTGGTTGGTTCTGTTGCCTTTTGATTCTATTGATTATGATGCCTTGCGCTTTTGAACTTGTTGAGCCTTTTGCCTATGATGAAGCCCACTTCTGAGGCCTAGGGTTGGCTTTGCAGATTTGTTGTTTTGCTTCAGTTTTGTTTTTTTGCAAAAATGGAAAGGCTTTGAACTTTTTTTGGTTTGTTGACATAGCAGGTTAGGCTTTTGAGGTTGGTATGGTTATGCTTCAGGTTTTAGGTTTCTCTGGTTTATTGTGAGTATCAGGTTTTGACTTGCTTCAGGTTTTTGATGTTTATTGGTTTGAGCTCTTTGACAGGATGAGGCTGAGGCGGGTTATGGGTTCAGACTGGTTTTGAGTATGGAGGTGTTTGATGTTTTATGGTTCAGTAGGTGAGCTTCAGTATGTGGTCTACTTTGCATATGCAGGTTGATATGTTAAGGCCTTGGCAAGTTATGTTGTGGGATTTTTGTATCTCTTCTGGCTTTGAGCTTATCAGGTCCTTTGCAGGTTAACTGGCTTTTAGCTTTCAGGCCATTTGCAGGTTAACTGGCTTCTTGGCTTCTTGCTTTAGGCTGGCTTTTATGCAGGTTTGGAGGATTTTTGATGTTTAGGCTCTTTGATATCAGGTTCTGAGTTTTGAGATGTGTTTATGGTTTCTTGTTTTGTTGGTTTTTTGGACAGTTATCATGCTGAGGCAGTTTTGTATCTCAGTTTTGTATATATTTCTTTTTTGAACTGTGTTTTTTCTTTTGTATATTTTTTCTTCCTATCTGTCCTGCCTAAGCCTAAAGCCTGAACCCTGCTTCTTATCTCTCTTCTTCTGACTCTCTTAGTACAGTTGCATTATAATATTATGCTTTATGTACTTTTTTTCTGAAAGTGGCTACTGATGGGAAATGATGAAAGAAAAGAAAACTTGCTTGCATAAAAGATTTCCTCTGCATCTTTATCTTTCTTTGACAGCTTGGGTACTTTGTCTTTTCTTTGATATCTTTGCCAAATCTTTTCATGACAGCCTTGGCACTTTTGACAGCAAATTGTACTTCTTGGATTTTGATAGAAAGTTGTAACTTGGATTTTTTCAGTTTGGTTTGAATTTGGAGTTTGAGATTGAGTTTATGCAGTTTGACATTTTATGCATTTTGACATTTTGCATTAAAAATTCTTCCCTCTTTGTGAACCGGGAGAAATCCCGTGATTTGCAGAGAGGGTTAACTGATCCCAGTCAGTGGCCCTTAATGATGACTGCAATTTTTCGTTTATTATTTTATCTGCTATTTGATTTTTCCTTTTCTTTTGCAGATGAAAAATGGAGCACCAGAGCGAAGTGAAGAATGAAGAATTAGAAATAAATAGGATAGTTTTCCCCTTTTTTATTTAAATTTAAATCAATGTAAAAAACAATGTTTGTAATTAAATTCCAAACATCAATTGTACAGTTAATTTAAAGATAAATAAAAGTTTCCATTATCCAGTTTAATTTTGTTTTCTCTCTTTATTGTTTATTTATTTATTTAAAACTCTTTGAATTAAAATAATTGAAAAATAAATTTCAATCACTTAATTTAGAATAATAAATAATTTAAATAAAACAATGCTTTAATAATTGACCAATTAAACCTGTCCTTTCCAATATCCAAAGCAAAGCAGCAGTTAACCAAAATAAACTGATCAAGCGCATTCCTTTTTTCACTGATTCTTTGCCAAGCACTGTAATTCCAAACTGCATATTTCCTTTGACTGGCTCAAACAAAACAACATGAATTCAACCCAACTGCCTCTTTTACTGATTAAGTCAAAACAATGCGAATTCAACCTAAACCTTGGAATAACTTGCGGAGTGCTGTGGAATTTTAATCTTTCTGAGGATATGCCCATAAAACCCTTAATTCTCGATTAAATGCCAAATAACGTTCGCCTGATCAAAATTGAGCCAAAACCAACCAAAACCCTAAGCTAACTGCTTGAACTGTTCTAAGGCCATGAAAACCAGTAAAACCCTAATTTTGCTTGACTGACAAGAAAAGTCCGTTTGTCCGATTCTTGAGCCAGTTTGAAAAATCAGGAAATGCCTGAAGTTGAGATTTCTTGTGGAAAAATGCGAGGGCAAATTTTGGGGTACAACACATGGATTTTGGACAGATACACAATTATTTAACTGGAAATAAAATGCGAAATTAAACCTAATTAAAGCTATTACAACCTCGGAGCAATTACAAAATTAATTCAAAAAGAGTAATTGAAATACGCGCGACAAATTAAATGTGAGGACGATTAGAAAACCTAAAAAATCTAATTTGAGAAAAAAATATTTAAGTTATTTTTGAAGAAAAAATTAATTATATACAAAACCCTAATTTCTAATTGATTTTAATTTACAAAAAAAAAAGATTTATTGCCCTAATTTTGAATTAAATTAATTAATTAAAGAAAATTAATATTTTGTGAAAAAATGATTTTGGGTGTTTTTTTGTGATTTTGATTAAATAAAAATAATTTTGATGTTATTTTAAAAAAGAAGTATAATTAGGAAATAATTAATAAGAAATAAAAATAATAAATAAATAAAACAGAAGAATGGGCCTGTTTAAGCAATTGGAGGGGGTGTTGTGAAATTTGCTCAGGCCCACCAAGCTGAAGCCCAATCAACGCTAGATCCAGTGGTGCTCCCTCCTGATGGTGTACCATGGTCTCTGGCAGGTGGGGGCATTGGATTGGACTGGTGGTGAATTCCATGGTTGGATGTTGATGGCATACGGTAGGCGTTTGGTCAAGAGAAGCACCAGATCTGCAAAGGAATTAAAATAAATAAATTTGTTGGGACCTGGGATTGAACCCAGGTCCTCTACCTTTTCCAACATACACCCTTGCCAGTTGCGCTACCTGTTTTGCTTGTCAATATAATAGCAACAATATATAATATATAAAACATGGTAACTGAATCACAAATGCGCGCAAAATTCAAAATGGCCAATGGTATCTTGACACGCCTTCGTCCTCCTCCCAGTTCCATCGTTTTAGACTACGACCTTTTACCCACAGCAAATTTCGTCACTATATGCTTTAGTGACGGTTTTTATGCGTTGCTATAGACCTGCCATATCTCAAAATGCAAAGCAAGCAATATCAATCAGAGCTAAGAACATAGATCCACTGAGAATCTTGTCCTGAGTTCATTGGTATCATTAAGCAGTCCTAATTTTGCCTCTACGAGGATTCCCTAATTTGAAGCTTTCAAACCCTAATAATGGCGTAAGCTTGTTCCTGCACTAGAAATCAAATTCAGGCTATCCAAAAGGTCACAAACATGATTATGAATACATCTATGCAACCAAATCTAATGAAAAATGCGTAAAACCCTGAAATCGAATTTGAGTTACAAGGGTGCAAACCGTGATCTGTATCTTACAGTTTAGGATGTTTTGTGGCTTGAAAACGATTGGAATCACTTCAGAGTATGTCCAGGAACAAACTAATGTCTTTGGAATTGCTTGAATTGGAATGCAAATGAAAATCCGACCTTCACTTTTTTGGAAATTTTGGAATTTGTTCTTGTGTTTTCTCTAAGGCTAACCCCTATTTTCGTGTCTTCTCTTGCTCTCTATATATCCTTGAACGAATTAGGGTTATAAAAACCACTAGTATCTTTGCAATTTTTGAAGATTTGATTTGGTTTTCATGTTGTATGATATCCTTCCAAATTTAGTCTAATCATGCCATTCTTGTGCCAATCATCTTTGATTCGATTTGATTCTAATAGGCAAGCATAATGAGCTTGTGATTATGTCCAAAAATCCAATCAAAACCGACATTTGCTATTATTTACCCTTTATTTGATTTAATTCAATTTTTAATTAATAAAAAATAAAAATAAAATAAATAATGAAGCAAATAACATGTGAGTGAATATTTGGATCGTGGACCATTTTATGAGTGAGGTGCAAGCATAAAAACTTAGGCCCATTTGGCAAAAAATGCATTTTTGAACACATTTGACTTTTGACAATTTTGCAAAAGGGGTCAACTTTGACAAGGCATATCTCTTCCAATTTTAACCCTAGAGAGGTGTTCTTAGACTTTTTAGAAAGATTAGGATGTCCCCTGAACAACCCTTTCGGTATTATCTCAATTGGGTCTTCCATGTTCATGTAAGAAGCTTTGACCCAAAAAGTGTTTTTGTTGAGTTTTCAAAAGGACCTATAATGTGGAAATTCATACCTTTTTGTGAGTGCGTATTTAGAACTTGAGGGATGAAGATGAATTGTAGAGAATTGAATCCTCTTCAAAATGAGCCTTGGATGCAAAGTTTCTAATAAAGTATGAGGAAGTTATGCTTGGTCAAAGTTTGGTTGACTTTTCCTAAGAAACCCTAATTTAGCAACTTTTGGGTTTTGATGAATTTGGGGCATTCCTTGAGGAATCATGATCAACCCTTGATCAAATGATGGATGTAACTTCAAAATGTTGATGTTGACAAAAAATCTTGAAGTTTGACTGTATGTGGGCCACAGTTGACTTTTGACCTAATATAGTCGATTCTCAAGCATCTGAGCAGTTGACTGAGCAAACCTCTTGTGCAAGGCTTGAAATTTGACATGGAGGGTCTTGAGAACATATTAGGACCATGGAGGGCATATGAGGTCTTTGGAGTTCACCCATCTTGATGAAAATGGAAACCCTAGTTTGAGATACCTTATCTTAGGAGAGAGTTTGTCTGGTCAACTCTTGGGCAACCTTGAGCAAATTGAGGACCTCTAGGAGTATGTTTTGAGTAAAATGAGAGGGAAAATTTTGGGGTACAACAGGTGTTTTGCATTTTATCGCAATTGTTGCGGATAGCAAGACTCGCCATTGACTTTTCTTTTATCCAATAAAGAAAAGGGTGAAAAGAACAAGAAAGACCTTTCAAGAATTTTCTTGAGTTCGGGGGGTAGGTTATGAAAAGGGAAGGTGTTAGAATCCTTTTCATTCGTAGTTATCTACGGGATCTTAGTTGCTAGCTCATTTTGAAATTCTTTGTTTGAAATGTGTTTGTGATTGGTTTTGAAAGTATTTTTGAAAGTGCCTTTGCTTAGGCGAACTTTGTAATGATTCTCGTCTCTATAAGAATGCATACAAAGTGTTGACTTTTAAAAATATTTCATTTGAAGGTGCTTTTGAAGGTTCCTTTGCTTAGGCGAACATTCTAATGATTCTCGTCTCTATAAGAATGCATACAAAGTGTTGATTTTTGAAAATATTTCATTTTAAAGGGTTGGTGTGTTTTGAAAGATGTTTTGAAGATGGTTGTGAGCAAGCAACTACGAACGTTCTACCTACTAAAAAAGTCTTAGTTCTTTTCCTCGTCCTTTAGATATTGCTATCTTACCATTGATTGATACGAAACCCTATCAATGGATGTGAAGGGACGGGCGTGGGTCATCGTACAATCATAGAAGGCAACATTTTAGGATAGCTTAGAAATTTGTCATAAGGGTCTAAAATCGTTTACCGAAGGCAACATTTGAAGGATCATCGAGGGACTATGATCTTATATTCAAGGTTCATTGCTAAAATATACCACGTTCGAGGGACATGACTGTTTTAATCGAGGCAACAGGTGGGGGTTGCCCTAGAGGTGCAAGTGTACAAGGTATATTGATTTCATGCATTTTTGTCTTTGAGATTAGGGTTTTCTAACGATTGATTTTAGTCTTTCCATACACACCCTAATTACTAGCAATTATATTAAAAGCAATAAATTGCGGAAATTTAGAGTTCTACGCTATTACATCTTTTTTGGGGATGGGGGATACAAATTTGCAAATGAGGAATGATAGAAATTAAAACCTAATTACTATTAAAACCATATTGAATAATGAATAACAATAAAAATATAAATAAAATATAAAGATAATGTAAAAAAAGAAATTATTTTTAAAAAAAACTTTTATGTATTGATACATGCACTTTCGCATTGATACAAAAAATTTTAGGCATTGGCTCATATCTGTTTCTTGTTCTTGAAAGTTAAAACCAAATCAGCATGAGTTGATACATAAAGGTTTGCGTCGGCTCATAACCTATTTTGCATCGACGCATGCACTTATGCATCGATGCATATCATTTATGTGCTCCTGGAAATCAAAATCAACTCAGTATGAGTCGACACATAATGGTTTACATCAACTCATTTTTGTTTTCTATCGACTCATTCGCATTCTGTATAGATTTATAATTTGTTTTGTACCTAATATGTATCGACACATAGAGTTAATGCATCAACTCATAACCTAGTTTGTACATAATATGTGTCAACACATAGAGTTGTGCATCGACTAATACTGTTGTTTTTTACTTCCAACATTTTTATGTTGCATATATGAGTCAGTTCTCTACACATGGATAATGAAAATGAAAATTAGACATATGGTTAGCTTCAGGGCAATGATATCTACATTTTATCTTCATAAATGAACCACTAATGATGCTTGTATGAAGAGTTCAAAGTAAAAAAAACTTACCTTGAAACTGAAATTTGTGTTTTGATTTAAAGTTGTTGTATTGTCTTGGAGAGTTCAAGTTTTTTAGTTTGGAGAATGGTGATAGTGATGTTACAAAAGCTGCTCTTATGTTTGAACAACTTCTATATGATGTATATAAAGTATGTGGATGGTTTGTTTAGAAAAAACTTGCAAGGTTTTGGAAACTCAAAAGGTTTGGACTTCAAAGCTCAAAGATGGAGGTTTTGTGGACAATTCTAGTTTTTAGAGTATAAGGGGGGGGGGGGGGGGGGGGTTGAGGATTTTCCAATTCACAAGAATCTGGCCTTTAGCTTGCAAATGACCTCTCTATTTATAGAGAAAAGGTTTGGGAAGTTGAAGTAATCAGATTTGCAAGATAACAAATTATGGTTTGGTTGGAATGCAAATATCAAGTTATGCCAAGTCTTCCATGGTCCCAAGAAGAAGTACCAAAGTTACTGGTATATAGGGGATACTTTCCATGATTTATGGTGGAGTATAATAAGAAGTAAGCAAGGTATGGGCTCAAGACAAATTTTGTACCAAAAGTTTTCTTTTCAAGAATATAAATGGTGCCTTTATGCCATAAATGGAAAGATCTTTTGGACAATGGCTCAAACACTTGGGTAATAGCTCAAGAGTCGGTGTAAGCATAAAATTATGGTTAACTTTGCAAGTTAGAAGGCCTAAAACATGGGATTATGAAGCATGGCATAAGGATTGGATTATGTGTTCTTCAACAAAAAGACTTGCAAATCAAGAATGGATGGCCAAATTCATGCCTTTGAATCTCCTAGATCAAGTATGATAAATTAATGCTCTTGGATGTTTAGAAAATCTTGAAACATTGTCTATAACTTTCATGTTGACCATTTTGGATAACTCAAATTGGAACTTGATGAAAATTAGCCAAGAAGTTGAGATAAAAACTAGCCAAAACCTGTTGAAAATTTCTCTAAGTGTTGGATAAAAATGTCATGATTTCATGGGCTCATATCTTCATATCTAAGAATTTTTTGGACATCAACCTTCTAATACAAAGTGTGATCTTTGAAACTCAAATTTGATCAAAAAGTCAAAGTTTGACTTTTCAGTATATGATTTACTTTTTCATCAGTTGACCAAATTTCATCTATCAATCCAATGATCTTGAGAAATGTTTTGAGCCATAAAATTAGGTCAACCTGTTGTATTTGAATCCTTGAGATTGTACTTTAATCTATTAGATCATGTATTAAGTCAAAAGTCAAGAATCAGTCATTCTTAGTCAAAACCCTAATTTTGACCATTTTGACATTTTGATGATTTAAACATTTTTCTTGAGGAACTGTGATCCAAACTTGATCAATTGATGCATATGACTTAAAAATGTTGATATTGGTCAAAAATATTGAAGTTTGACTGTAAGTTGACCATAATTGACTTTTTACCCAATACAGCTAACTTTAGGTTGTCTGATCAATTGGCTGAGCAATTTTATGATCCAAGACTTGAAACTTGACATGAGCATTCTTGAAGATTCATAATGATCCATTAAAGTCATTTGGATTATTAGAAGTCCAATTGTCCTTGAGAAAAACAAAACCCTAATTTGAGGCATCAGTATTAGGAGATAGTTTGACCTAGTCTCCACTTGTGCAAGCTTGAGCCATTGAAGATCTTTGTGAGAAATGTCTTGAGAAATGAGAGGGCAAATTTTGGGGTATAACAACTGCATAACTTCAAACTTAATAAAAATAAAAATAAAACCTACTAATCAACTTCTTGTAAACAAGATATTTCAACAATTGTCTTGATAGAGAAAACAAGCATAGCAAAAAAAATTCATACAACAAAATATTCAGCCATAATCCTAACACAATAAAGTGTCTATGGTGAAGGAGTGTTCTGGGTGTTTTTTTTCAAACTTTCTAAAAAATCCTTGATAAAGTTATTGAATTCCGCTTGTTTGACCAACAAATCTATAACTGTCACTCATTCCATTTGCATCTCCTCCATGGTGTTTAGAAGCTTAGAAAATAAGCCAGAAGTTCTTACTGAGAGTTCTTCAATCTCATCTTGTTCTATTCTGGAAGCTTCTCCTTATGCGAATTCTTTTTCAACTGCTTCCTTCTCAACTTCTCTTTGACCTTCCAAAGCTAGAGCTCTTTCTTTTGCTTCAAAAACGTGCTTATCTTTGGCTTGATCAGAAAGATTCTGGATCCTTAAGAATTCAACATTTATCCATCTGCTAAACTTATTCCAGGTATTTCCCAAATGATATGAATCAATACTAGAGCCTGAAAAGTTATGGAGTTCTTCAATTTTACCCAGAGCATTTTCCTTAAATTATGAGATGATATCTTTAAGACTCGGAGTTGTTATATCAGAATTAGGAATGTCAACAATAATTTCTTCAGTAGTAGATTCTTGTGGCTCAGTAAAGTTGATAGATGAATCCTGATTTCAAACAAGATATGATAGGGACAGATCAAAAGCTTCTACTTTTGGGATTTGAAGGGTTGGAGTGATGGTGACATGAGAGATGTTTGAAGAGGAATGAGGAAGGGTTTCAGGAGGACAGTTTGGAAATAGGATTGGTGCAAAAGTGGTGGTGACATCCTTCAGAGGAACTGAACCTATTATTTCAGAATCGGAAGGGTTTTAAGAGAAGATGAGACATTTGTAGTAGGAAGCGGAAGGGTTTTAGAATAACTGATTAAGTTATCATTTGAACAAACAACAAAATTTGACCACGAAGTGGTTTGTGTGATGTTACTGTTTGGGATGAAGGTTTCTAAAAGAGAGAGCTGTGAGAAGGCTTTATGAGATGTAGGATGTTTGAGGAAGAGGAGAGGTGATAGCATATGAGGAGAAAAGTTGAGAGGGTTAAGGAAGTGGTAAGACTAAGTTCCTAAGATCAGTGCGCGAGCAAAAGATATCGAACTGAGAAGTAGTCAAATCACATGAGAAAGAGGGATGAGAGGGTGTGATCACTTTAACAGTGTCTGAAGATGATTCTTTATTTTTCTTTTACTTATTCTTATTCAGAGAGTATTAAGAGTTTTGAAACATTTCACTGATGGTTGATCTTTTCTTATTTGATACATTCACATCAGGCAGAACGGAGTGTGGCATCATACCCTTCCAAATTCTTACTTTAGCATGGTTTGCTTCTATGCTGGATTTCCTAAAGGGAATTATTACCTTCTGTTGTACCCCAAAATTTGCCCTCCCATTTTCATACAAGGGTTTCCCAGATATTCAAGTTGGCTCAGAGATTGAACATACAGATTCTCCTCCGAGGCAGTAAATCAGCAATTAGGGTTTTGCAGTTCTCAAAAGAAAATGAGTTTTCAAAGATTCAAACGGTCTTTATGGTCCTTCATGTGTTATCGGAGATATTTGTGCCAAGTTTCAAGCTTCGCATTGTGAGTTTGCTCAGTCAGTGGTTTAGACGACTGAAAATGTCTCCAGTAACCCTAAAGACGACCTTTTGCGACATCAAGTTCAAGTGACTGTAACTCTTTCATTATTCGATATTTTTTGGGCGTTTCTTTTGCATATGACTCTCCTTGATGTCATCTCTATTTTCTCTTCACAAGTTAAGACTTAATTATGTGCGAAAGATCATCATAAAATTCGAATGCTTTAAAGGTCATTTTGCAAATTTGACCTAGTCACAAGAAACTCCTGTACAATTTTTGAGATTCACAACTTCTTCAATTTTCAAAGTCATGAAATGATTATTTTTTCAAAGTATCACAAATAGTATTGTCTATAAGATTATTTCAACGATCAAAGTCAAAATGCGTTTGGAAGATCATGAAATTTTACAAGACATTCATTAATACTTTCAAGTCCATTTGTTTCTCATGCGTTCATTTCAAATTCAATGTGCTAAATCCGTGGATTCAAGGTCAAGTTCAAACGATTCAAGTTTTTCTAGGCTCAATCAGTTTGTTCATAAACTTCATTCAAAGTCTCATTATCCATTCAAGTTCAAAAGTTCTACATGAGAATCGAGTCCATATCGATTTTACATATTACAAGGCGAGGTTTATTCCAAATTTCCATTCTCAATTTCAAGTCATAATCTTATTCCAAATTCAACTTTTCAAGGATACATTCAAAAGTCAACCCATCATTCTTCATTCAAATTTCATAAGAAGCTTACAAGACTACAAAGTGATTTTTGAATACTTAAGTCCTCACCATTATCATTCAAATTCCTTTTGGTACAAGACTTACATCCAAAATAATTGTTCAAAATCAAAGAATGTACAATTGCTAATGTTTTTACAAACTTGCAATTATAAAAAAAAAGTTATGTTACAAATTCTTAATAATGCACTAAAACTACAAAAGAGTTTTCTTCATCGTCAAGCTTTCTTCAATTGCTTCATGCCACTCGTCGTCAATCCAATGGGTCGTACATGTAAACAAAAAAAGAATTGGTTAGCAAAATTCATGTTGGAATATTGGAAAACTTCAAAGAAAATCTCTATATTTTCATCATTAGGGATTGGTAAAAAGAATCAGAAATAAGGGGACAACGTTTCGTCCATATTTGGTCCATTGCAAATCGCAATTTTCTATTGGTTCACAAAGGACAAAATAAAGAGAAATGCAAGTCAAAATCAATGGTTTTATCATGGGTTCAAATGCTGGAAAATCAGTTTGCATCACAATAAAAAAGGACACAATCACAAAAAGCCAAAATGCTGTCAAAAAGGGACTGCATTGCAGCCCTTCATATGTTGTTCACAAAAAGCCAAATTTTGTCCAAGTAGCTACAAACATACAACCCAAAATTGCACAAATATAGGCTAAGTCAAAACTGCCACAAGAGGAAGCAAAAATAGCATAGCATAATTGTTCAAACCCAATGGCTTTTCCCCAAAAAAAGTTTTGATGTTTCAGCATAAAACAGGGCCATTCGGCACAAGCAGAAAGAAAAAAAAGATATTCATTGTCCAAAAAACAGCAGCATACAAACAGTATAACAAAAGCATACCAAAAAAAAACCAAGGGATTATCATCATTTTCTCAAGTACCATCCTTCAGAAAAGAAGAAAAAATACAGAGAAAAGAATAGAGTTCAACTTCCCTGTGAAGCAAAGGCCAGCGTCAAGGTAAAATCTCTATCCCTTTTCTGCATTCATCTTGAATCATTTTTTTTTTTTTTCTGTCAATTGCATATTCATTGTTAAGTAGTCAGTTAAGAAAATAACAGTAATAGAATAAGAGCAAAAAAATACAGTAGGCTGAATCTTGGTTCAAGCTCAAAACTAACATCACTACAAACTAATACAAACCACCAAACCTGTAAAAACCAGAAGAGAAAAAGGAGAACAAACACAGTAACAAGCCTCAAACTCGAAAAACCAGTAACAAGCCTCAAACTCGAAATACCTATTAACAAGCCTCAAACTCGAAAAACCAGTAACAAGCCTCAAACTCGAAAAACCTATTAACAAGCCTCAAACTCGAAAACCCTATTAACAAGCCTCAAACTCAAAATACAGAAAAACAGCATAAAAACTCAAACACAGTAACCATCATAAAACTCAAAAACCTGTAACAAAGCCCCAAAATCCCAAACTGTTAACCATCAGCAAAATTTAGAATCAAGCAATAACCACCACCAAAATTCAGAAAAACTGATCATCATCATTCAAGAAAATCACTAAACCTGGAAAACAGTAAGAGCCAGAACATGCAACATCAACAAATCCGCCCCTTCACATCATCACCATCATCCAACAATCACATGAATCTGCATGCACCTTCAACCTTCAATGAGGAACCGCAGCTCAGACATTGTAGGCATCTTTGAATCGAATAAAAGAGTAAAGAGATAAGAAATCGGTACATGAAGGCATCTCTGGATGTCTATTTTGTTCTTGACGATCGCAATTGCTATTGGAGCGTCTCCATTAGATTTAAGACGAACGGAGGTAGGTAGTGACAAAACAGCGGAGCGCGTTGGAGGTGATGATTTGCGACTGGGATGAGGTGATATCAGATGAAAAGCAGAGAAGGTGATGATGATAGGAAGAGAATTGCCGATGCAAACAGAAGAGGTAGATGGAGTCGTTTCGGTTTAGAGAGAGAGGGAGTTTGCTTTTTTATAGTATTTTTTTAGAATAAAAAAAAAGAAAACGAAAAGGTCTTTGAAATTAATTAACAATAATAATATTGTATCTTTCCTCTTCCCTAGAGACAATACCGGCGGCGCCCCCTTGTCTTAATTTAGGTTTTTCTTTTTCCTCTTAGCACAAACCGGGTTTGGGCCTGTTTGTTTGGCCCAGCCCGTTTTCATAATTTTGGCTTATCAGCTAATGGAAGCTCAAAAATGCATGAATGAATAGGCATTGGTTTGGTTAAGGTGTTGTCATTTGAAGGTTAAGGTCCCGGGTTCGAGACCCCCCCAGGACATTTTTTCTGGTTTTCTTTTCTTTTCTTTCTTTTAAATAATTTTCTTGTAAATAATTTTATAAGCTTTTTTCTAAGTTATTTCTTTAATTAGTTAGATTTTCTTAATTAGTTTAGTTAGAGATTTTTTGTGAATAATGTTATTAATTAACTTTTTATTTAAATTGTTTTGTTTAACTTTTTAAGTAAGCAAAAATATACAAAATAATACATGCGATTTTAATTTCTTTTAACCAATTATTTCATTTTTAGAACAGGTTTTACTTTCTTCCTTTCAAGTAATATACTTAAATTTTCATTTCCATATTTTGTTGGTTAAATTTTGTAGATTATTGTAGCTTGAATTAATCGTTCAAAATTCGATTTGGTTGTATTGCTTGCTATTTGGACCTTCCTATCACATTTGACTCATCCCCATTTGTAAAAATTATGCCCCCATTCCAAAATACTTTGTAATAGCGTAGAATTTAGATTCCCGCAATTTACTGTTTTCCTTATACTATATAGTAATTAGGCGTGTATGGTAAGATTCAAAAATCAATCGCTAGACAACCTAATCAAAGAATAAAATAACTTGAAACCAACACACTTTTTCACACGCGCACCTCTAGGGTAACCTCGCTCGTTGCCTCGGAAATACAGTCAAGTCCCTCGAATATGGGACGCCTTAGCAATGAAATTTCGATAAAAAATATCGTAGTCCCTCGATGACCCTCGACGTCGCCTTCGATAAAACGATCTCGTCCCTTACAAAAATTGCTAAAGTGTCTCATAAGTTGCTTTCGGTGACTGCAAAATTGACCCGCGCCTGTCCCTTCACATCCAACGATGGGGCTTCTTACCAAATCAATGGTAAGATAGCACCATTAAAAGGAGGAAGAAAAAAACAATTTAAGACCTTTCGAGTAGATAGATTCGCTCCTAGTTACTCGCTTGCTTACGATAAAAACTTTTTACACCTACACTTTCATTTCAAAACATTTTCAAAAAGACAAAACATTTTGTATACATTTTTATATAGACGAAAACCATTGCAAAACATCTTTTCAAAACACTTTCTGAAACACGATTCACAAACACATCTTTGAACCACTTTTCGAAACAAAACTTTGTACGCGTTCTTATAGAAACGAGAACCATTACAAAAAGATTTTTCAAAATAATTTCAAAGCCCACATCACAAGCACACTGTCAAATGAAAGCAAGTGATCTAAACGAGTAACTAAGAGCCCATGGAAAACCATGGATAAAAAGGGTGCTAATACCTTCCCTTTTCATAATATACCCCCCGAACCCGAGAAATAATCTCGAAAGGTCTTTCCTGTGCTTTTTTTACCTTTCCTTTTGGATAAAAGAAAATTCGGTGGCGACTCTTGGTATCTGCAAAAATGCGATCGAAACTCAAAACATCAAGTCAGTTCTCCCACCGTATCACATAACTGGTGACTCTGCTGGGGAAAAAAAAAGTGGGGTTACCTTAGGGTTATATCACCTTTACTCGATTTCATTATTTGATTTGTGTGCTTTATATTTAGTTCTTTGTATTGGGTTTGCTTTGATCCTCCACCCGGATTTGGGGCACCTTTTTATGTAAATAGCAATAGATTGTGGAGAATGTACGGCATAGACCGATATGGTTGAGACAATGGATATGTTAGTGTGACGCATTTGTGGGTACCGGTATCCATCGTGGTGAATCGAGGAGAATACGGGGCCGCTGAGCGGCGTCATGAAGCACTAATTAACCTTAGAACCCTAATTGAACAAACTTGGCCATTAGGACGTAGTGAGGTAGCCGGTTTCGGTGTAAAGCTAAAAATTGGTTAATACTCGATACTACACTCATTGAAGCTAGACTTTTGGGATATCTCGGCCACAAGAAAAGATTGTTATGCTGAGACAATTCCTAAGAGAAAGGTCGGTGATATTGAGATCTCTTAGAACCCGGTTACTATTAACTATGACAGGTTGAGCCAACTAAACTTCAAGAGGGTACTTACCTACAAACTCCATGCAAGCCTAAAACTAAGGATTTGTTTGCTTTGTGTGAATATGATTATTTGTATGTAAATCTGCTTACCTCGCATACTTGTACATAACATCATAACATCATACCATAGCATTTTCAATAACCATTTCAAGGATCTCGAGGGTCTTTGATGCAGGGTCACATTGAACTAGACGTCTACCCAGGGGGCAAGAGGATTTATTTTCCTCTAAACAAACACCGTCAAAGATCAAGTATAACAAACTTGAGTCAAGGGCTATGACCCACTTGACATGGTGAGCTTGATTCTCGTGGAAGCACATCCACCGATACAAAGTTCCCCAATCAAAATGTTGATCAAAGTTCAACTTCTAACTTTTTATTGTGTTTACCCCGCGAGATCCTTGAAAAAACATGCATTCACATATCACACATCGTATCATGATAGGTTTCTCCCATACAAGTCTCCTTATCTTCCTACTATTTATTTCAGTAAGATGGATATGGAACAAACGGTGAAAGACATTCAGGCTCAAAATGCCCAACTTCGAGAAATGTTCTTGAACCTATTCAAGGGGCAAGAAGAAGTGAAAGCTCTCCTCACTAGGGGCATGATCATGGGGGATCTTGAGGGCAACAAGGATGATCAGTTGGAAAGGCTACAAACTGAAATAGCCATAATGAGGGTCCAAATGATGGGACAGCTGGTGGGCCAGATGGCTCTTATCTAAAATATGGCTCAAGGACAAGAAGATTTGAAAATTCTTGTCAACCAACTTCGTCAAGACGGTTGCAACTGTATGGGGGAAACAATCTGGATTAGAAATCAAGCCACTTCTCAGCCTCCCATGAGACAAGAAGCCATAAGACCTTCCCAATTTGCTACTACCTCACGGGCCCAACAACAACGTCGCCAACAACAACCGGGGAATCAACACAAAGAGGTCGCACCTAAGAGACAATTCACCAGGATCGGCATGTCATTAGCTCAGGTACTACCACACATGTTGAAGGCGGAGTTAATTACATTAAAAGCTTCCCCCCAGAATCTTAATACTGCTGCTCCTAATTACCGTTCCAATGAGAGGTGTGCATACCATTCTGATAGTCCTGGGCATGATACCAACAATTGTTGGGCTCTGAAGAAAAAAATTCAAGACCTAATCGATGAAGGTGTGTTGGAATTTACACAAGACAATCAAATGGAGCTCTTCTATCACCCCTCAAGAGTATCCATGTGAAGTGACAATCTTGGGCGAGGATTTTTTCTTTTTATTCGAATTTTCAGTTGTAATTTCTTTATTTGCTTAAACACTTATCTTTATGTCAGACTTTGGTTATTCTCATTAATGCATTAAATATGTTTGTCTTGAATCAATCCATTCATTCTTTATTATATCTTAAACTATGCTTTTATGATATTCAACTCTTGTTTCAAAAATTGCAATCCTTTAGAGGTAGGATGACGAAAACAATTGCCGTAATCTCATACAGTATGCTTTTGAACAGACCTTGCTGACGATGTACAGGCATTCTTTTAAATCCTAAACACTGGAGTTATAAGGAGGACAATCCCTAGTCAACCCCTTTGAGCCAAAGAAGTAGAAGTACCTTTTTACACAAATTGAAACCTTTAATCAAAACCTGGGGCAGGGTAGTCTCTCAGTTAATTCAAATGCGCATTCAAATCACAAACTCTCATCTTGTAATACAACGAATGACATCAAAAACATTACTTTAGAGTCAAAAGACAGTGATGGTTCCCTACCAAATAGGAAGTCATTAGCTCTCAAGAGAAAAGCCCATTAAGTCAAAACCTACAAAGGAGACTTAAGAAAAACTTGGGCATCCCGCTGACTGTAATCTCAAAGCAAGAACAGTCGGGCAAAAATCAGGGATAACAAATCAAAAGAAAGAGGTCATTACAAATCCCCAACAACATGAAAAAAAAATGTTGCAAAAATGATTTCTTCCAACAAATTGATTTTTTTGAACCATCACCACACGTCATGCCAGACTCATTTGGAGTTCAAACGCAAAAATAGCTGAGTTTAGGACCGAAGAACATCACGAAGAATGGGCGGGTATAAATATACTTTGAGCCTTTATCCCTTGTTTCTTAAACCGTGAACCAAGCCACACTACAACCCCTCAAAAGTCCTAATTGAAGCGTGGGTTAGTTCGAAAACATACTGTTACAAAAGGTATCCTGACTCCTGCAAGGCTTTACTCTAAATCCCGAGTTGAATTTTACAAAACAAAATTTATTTACTTGCTAAAATACATTTCCAAAAATTTCAAGGCAAGCATAAACTTTGCATTATGTGAATATTGCTATTTGCATATGGCTATTTGTTTGACAACAAAGAAATTCACACGATGAATATTCATCAAATGAAAACTCTCTCAATAAACAAAATCACTTCAAATGGAAAGACGCTTCCAATGACAAATCTCTCATAACCAAGGGGCATGACATGACCATTGTCCAACACATCTGGGGTAGTCAAGTCGAGATTCAAATAATCTCTCAAGGAAATGTTGAATCACTCAAGGGGCAATGTTACGTTGATCATGAGCTTGAATAAAATCCACCATGAAGACTTCTGGTACCATCAAGTTGCTTGTCTGTACTTTCAGTATCAGATGGTGTCAGTATCATGTCTTCGGATCTTCCCATGACAGTTCTTAGAAAATTATGAGACTTGACCAAAGATCTTGGGTACCACCAATTTGTGCGTTTGTGCCAGTAGTACCAGATGGTGTCAGTATCAGGTCTTCGGTTTCTTCCACAACAATCTTAGAAAATATCCCTAGAAAGTTCAGGGCTACCAGAAATGTGATCAAAATCTCAAACGTCGAGGTGCACCGGATTAACTTAAGGGGCAAACTGGCTCTCACATATAAAGGGTCATGTGTGACCAAGCAAACATGTTCTGGCATTACTGTAAAACTTACTACTGTAGACAATGACAGATCCCTACAAAATACCCTTCATAAGGTAATCCCCGGTGAAGTCGTCAGAGTCACAAGGCTATCCCCGACGAGTGCAGAAACATCTTTAAACAAAAATGGGGAATCCTCCAGCCGTTGACATAGTCAAACTCGCCAGCAAAGGGAAGAGTTTTAATCTTCTCCCAACAAACGTATACATCACACTAGCTCCCAAAACAGAGGATACAATTCTCTTATAGATACGGTTCAAATACAATCCAGATTGGCGACAGGGATTATTTCTCCAATAAAAGGAAAGATTACCCAGTTTGAATTTTCTTTCCAGACTATCATAAATCAAGGGACCACAACTCCTCTTCCCCAGCAGACTGCTCTGCAATCCCTACAGGTACTTTCTCCAGCAGGAGCGGAAATAAGGACATCCTACTACAGGATCACTAACGTATCTCCAGTATGCAGCCTAATGGTATCAGGTGGTCTCACGTCCCCGACGGAGCAAAAATTCCAGTTACCACGCCGGAGTATCCCCCAGTAAGTTGCCCAGCTTCTCAGATTTCCCCAGTAGAATTTCACGAAGTCTGCAAGCGGTGTCTGGCTTTTCCCTTTTACAACAGAGCTTATATATGGAAACTCATCCATCCATGCTTCAACTTCAACAAAATTTGAAGACTTACACTCCTCATTCCTAGCAGTACTCAGGGATTTATTTTCCCTGAGTCCAGTAACATTGCAGCAGATTAATTAATATGTTCATACATTGCATTCATACGTCATGGCATTGACAACACGAACGCATATAGCGCAATCTCATGCCATGCATTTCTTACATCATGGCATCGCATACAACTAACCCTTCACCTTTTTAGGGAAAAAATCAATCAACAGGAAATTATCATCAAATTTCCGACATGATAACTATCTGTGGACAAATCAATTACAGATCAATTCTCGAGAAAGGACTGGTTGACCATCTACATAAGAAATATTTCCTTCAGACCTCTGTCGGTTCAGTTTAAATCTCTCAACGGTTTATCCTGATTCTTCCCCGCAGAATTATTATCAAGCAGAGTCTCTCCCCAGCAGAAATAGAAGAACCACGGTTTTCTATAACGGTCAGGAATTCTATTTCCAATACTCTCCAACAGCAGTCGTGGATTTATTTTCCCAGACTCGGGTCCAAGATTATCTCCCGAAACTAAACGGAATAATCATTTGCGTGGCCAAATACAGCTTCACCCAAATTCATTTCAAAGTAACCCTACGACCCAGGTTCCTTCTCATAGCCCTACTATCCAGGCTTTCATTTCGAAGTAACCCTACGAATCCGGTTCCTTCTCCTAGCCCTACTATCCAGGCTTTCATTTCGAAGTAACCCTACGACCCAGGTTCCTTCTCCTAGCCCTACTATTCAGGCTTTCATTTCTAAGTAACCCTACGACCCAGGTTCCTTCTCATAGCCCTACTATCCAGGCTTTCATTTCTATGTAACCCTACGACCCAGGTTCCTTCTCATAGCCCTACTATCCAGGCTTTCATTTCGAAGTAACCCTACGACCCAGGTTCCTTCTCCTAGCCCTACTATCCAGGCTTTCATTTCGAAGTAACCCTACGACCCAGGTTCCTTCTCATAGCCCTACTATCCAGGCTTTCATTTCGAAGTAACCCTACGACCCAGGTTTCTTCTCGTAGCCCTACTATCCAGGCTTTCATTTCGAAGTAACCCTATGACCCAGGTTCCTTCTCCTAGCCCTACTATCCAAGCTTTCATTTCGAAGTAACCCTACGACCCAGGTTCCTTCTCATATCCCTAATATCCAGGCTTTCATTTCGAAGTAAACCTACTACCCAGATTCTCATAACCTTACTATCCAGACCCTTGCTGGTTCAGATAAATCTCTCTACAGTTTATTCTAATTCGTCTTCAGATTATTTCACTGGTTCAAATAAAACTCTCAACAGTTTATTTTGATTCGTCTCCAGATTATTTCTTTGTTTCAGATAAATCTCTCAATGGTTTATTCTGATTCGTTCTCTGTTCAGATCCAATTCAACTTTCCGTCAACAATCACCTTTGGATGGCATCTACAAGCCCATCTCCGACAATTCTCCTATGTTTCTCCAAATGGCATCCTTAAGCCCATTTCTATACACAATCAAACCAGCGCGTCATCAAGTGCAAATTTCTGGGCACTCTAGTGTTCAATCATCTTCTACTTTCAAGCCACAAACGACAAACATGTCGATCTCGCTTTTCAAGTTTAAGAAGATTGAACAGGGGCAGCTGTTGTACCCCAAAATTTGCCCTCCCATTTTCATACAAGGGTTTCCCAGATATTCAAGTTGGCTCAGAGATTGAACAGACAGATTCTCCTCCGAGGCAGTAAATCGGCAATTAGGGTTTTGTAGTTCTCAAAAGAAAATGAGTTTTCAAAGATTAAAACGGTCTTTATGGTCCTTCATGTGTTATCGGAGATATTTGTGCCAAGTTTCAAGCTTCGCATTGTGAGTTTTCTCAGTCAGTGGTTCAGACGACTGAAAATGACTCCAGTAACCCAAAAGACGACCTTTTGCGACATCAAGTTCAAGTGACTGTAAATATTTCATTATTCGATATTTTTTGGGCGTTTCTTTTGCGTATGAATCTCCTTGATGTCATCTCTATTTTCTCTTTAAAGGTTAAGACTTAATTATGTGCGAAAGATCATCAGAAAATTCGAATACTTTAAAGGTCATTTTGCAAATTTGACCTAGTCACAAGAAACTCCTATCCAATTTTTGAGATTCACAACTTCATCAATTTTCAAATTCATGAAATGATTCTTTTTGCAAAGTATCACAAATAGTATTGTCTATAAGATTATTTCAACGATCAAAGTCAAAATGCGTTTGGAAGATCATGAAATTTTACAAGACATTCATTAATACTTTCAAGTCCATTTGTTTCTCATGCGTTCATTTCAAATTCAATGTGCTAAATCCGTGGATTCAAGGTCAAGTTTAAACGATTCAAGTTTTGCTAGGCGCAATCAGTTTTTTCATAAACTTCATTCAAAGTCTCATTATCCATTCAAGTTCAAAAGTTCTACATGAGAATCGAGTCCATATCGATTTTACATATTACAAGGCGGGGTTTATTCCAAATTTCCATTCTCAATTTCAAGTCCAAATCTTATTCCAAATTCAACTTTTCAAGGATACATTCAAAAGTCAACCCATCATTCTTCATTCAAATTTCATAAGAAGCTTACAAGACTACAAAGTGATTTTTGAATACTTAAGTCCTCACCATTATCATTCAAATTCCTTTTGGCACAAGACTTACATCCAAAATAATTGTTCAAAATCAAAGAATGTACAATTGCTAAAGTTTTTACAAACTTACAATTACAAAAAAAAAGTTATGTTACAAATTCTTAATAATGCACTAAAACTACAAAAGAGTTTTCTTCATCATTAAGATTTCTTCAAGTGCTTCAAGCCACTCGTCGTCAATCCAATGGGCCGTACATGTAAACAAAAAAAGCATTGGTTAGCAAAATTCCTATTGGAATATCGGAAAATTTCAAAGAAAATCTCTATATTTTCATCATTAGGGATTGGTAAAAAGAATTAGAAATAAGGGGACAACGTTTCGTCCATATTTGGTCCATTGCAAATCGTAATTTTCTATTGGTTCACAGAGGACAAAATAAAGAGAAATGCAAGTTAAAATCAATGGTTTTATCATGGGTTCAAATGCTGGAAAATCAGTTTGCATCACAATAAAAAAGGACACAATCACAAAAAGCCAAAATGCTGTCAAAAAGGGACTGCATTGCAGCCCTTCATATGCTGTTCACAAAAATCCAAATTATGTCCAAGTAGCTGCAAACATACAACCCAAAATTTCACAAATATAGGCTAAGTCAAAACTGCCAGAAGAGGAAGCAAAAACAACATAGCATAATTGTTCAAACCCAATGGCTTTTCCCCCCAAAATGTTTTGATGTTTCAGCATAAAACAGGGCCATTCGGCACAACCAGAAAGAAAAAAAAAGATATTCATTATCCAAAAAACAACAGCATACAAACAGTATAACAAAAGCATACAAAAAAAACTAAGGGATTATCATCATTTTCTCAAGGAGCACCCTTCAGATAAGATGAAAAAATACAGAGAAAAGAATAGAGTTCAACTTCCCTGTGAAGCAAAGGCCAGCGTCAAGGTAAAATCTCTATCCCTTTTCTGCATTCATCTTGAATCATTTTTTTCTTTTTTTTCTGTCATCTGCATATTCATTGTTAAGTAGTCAGTTAAGAAAATAACAGTAATAGAATAAGAGCAAAAATATGCAGTAGGCTGAATCTTGGTTCAAGCTCAGAACTAACATCACTACAAACTAATACAAACCACAAAACCTGTAAAAACCAGAAGAGAAAAAGGAGAACAAACACAGTAACAAGCCTCAAACTCGAAAAACCAGTAACAAGCCTTAAACTCGAAAAACCTATTAACAAGCCTCAAACTCGAAAAACCTATTAACAAGCCTCAAACTCAAAATCCAGAAAACCAGCATAAAAACTCAAACACAGTAACCATCATAAAACTCAAAAACCTGTAACAAAGCCCCAAAGTCCTAAACTGTTAACCATCTACAAAATTCAGAATCAAGCAATAACCACCACAAAAATTCAGAAAAAATGATCATCGTCATTCAAGAAAATCGCTAAACCTAGAAAACAGTAAGAGCCAGAACATGCAACATCAACAAATTCGCCCCTTCACATCATTACCATCATCCAACAATCACATGAATCTGCATGCACCTTCAACCTTCAATCGAGAACCGCAGCTCAGACATTGTAGAAGAATTTTAAATCGAATAAAAGAGTAGAGAGATAAGAAATCGGTACATGAAGGCATCTCTGGATGTCTATTTTGTTCTTGACGATCTCTGGAGCATCTCCGTTGGATTTAAGATGAACAGAGGTAGGCGGTGACAAAACAACGGAGCGTGTTGGAGGTGACGATTCGCGACTGGGATGAGGTGATATCAGACGAAGAGCAGAGAGGGTGATCATGACAGGAAGGGAATTGCCGATGCAAAAAGAAGAGAAAGATGGAGTCGTTTCGGTTTAGAGAGAGAGGGAGTTTGTTATTTTACAGTATTTTTTTAGAATAAAAAAAAGAAAACGAAAAGGTCTTTGAAATTAATTAACAATGATAATATTGTATCTTTCCTCTTCCCTAGAGACAATACCGGCGGCGCCCCCTTGTCTTACTTTAGGTTTTTCTTTTTCCTCTTAGCACAAACCGGGTTTGGGCCTGTTTGTTTGGCCCAACCCATTTTCATAATTTTGGCTTATCAGCTAATGGAAGCTCAAAAATGCATGAATGTATAGGCGTTGGTTTGGTTAAGGTGTTGTCATTTGAAGGTTAAAGTCTCGGGTTCGAGACCCCCCCGGGACATTTTTTCTGGTTGTCTTTTCTCTTCTTTCTTTTAAATAATTTTCTTGTAAATAATTTTATAAGCTTTTTTCTAAGTTATTTCTTTAATTAGTTAGATTTTCTTAATTAGTTTAGTTAGAGATTTTTTGTGAATAATGTTATTAATTAACTTTTTATTTAAATTGTTTTGTTTAACTTTTTAAGTAAGTAAAAATATACAAAATAATACATGCGATTTTAATTTCTTTTAACCAATTATTTCATTTTTAGAATAGGTTTTACTTTCTTCCTTTCAAGTAATATACTTAAATTTTCATTTCCATATTTTGTTGGTTAAATTTCGTAGATTATTGTAGCTTGAATTAATCGTTCAAAATTCGATTTGGTTGTATTGCTTGCTATTTGGACCTTCCTATCACATTTGACTCATCCCCATTTGTAAAAATTATGCCCCCATTCCAAAATACTTTGTAATAGCGTAGAATTTAGATTCCCGCAATTTACTGTTTTCCTTATACTGTATAGTAATTAGGCGTGTATGGTAAGATTCAAAAATCAATCGCTAGAAAACCTAATCAAAGAATAAAATAACTTGAAACCAACACACTTTTTCACACGTGCACCTCTAGGGTAACCTCGCTCGTTGCCTCAGAAATACAGTCATGTCCCTCGAATATGGGACGCCTTAGCAATGACCCTTCGATCAAAAAGATCGTAGTCCCTCGACGTCGCCTTCGATTAAAAGATCTCGTCCCTTACAAAAATTGCTAAAGTGTCTCATAAGTTGCTTTCGGTGACTGTAAAATTGACCCGCGCTTGTCCCTTTACATCCAACGATGGGGCTTCTTACCAAATCAATGGTAAGATAGCACCATTAAAAGGAGGAAGAAAAGAACAATTTAAGACCTTTCGAGTAGATAGATTCGCTCCTAGTTACTCGTTTGCTCACGATAAAAACTTTTTACACCTACACTTTCATTTCAAAACATTTTCAAAAAAGGCAAAACGTTTTGTATATGTTCTTATATAGACGAGAACCATTACAAAACATCTTTTCAAAACACTTTCCGAAACACGATTCACAAACATATCTTTGAACCACTTTTCGAAACAAAACTTTGTACGCGTTCTTAGAGAAACGAGAACCATTACAAAGAGATTTTCCAAAATACTTTCAAAGCCCACACCAAAAGCACACTGTCAAATGAAAGCAAGTGATCTAAACGAATAAATAAGAGCCCATGGAAAACCATGGATGAAAAGGGTGCTAATACCTTCCCTTTTCATAATCTACCCCCCGAACCCGAGAAATAATCTCGAAAGGTATTTCCTGTGCTTTTTTACCTTTCCTTTTGGATAATCAAAAAGTCGGTGGCGACTCTTGCTATTCGCACAAATGCGATCGAAACGCAAAACATCAAGTTAGTTCTCCCACCGTATCACACCTTCATACTATCATTTTTATTTTGGGTTATAAGTTGTGGAGGTTTTCTTGAGATATCATCATTCATGATCTTTTCTTCCGTAGGTTTAGAAACTTTTTCAAGAATTCCCATTACAATTAGATTTTCAGCATTGAAGGGTTTTCCAAAAGTTTTCTCAAGATCTTGTCCATCTAAAGCTAACGGATCAATACAATTATTTATGATGCATGATATGAATCTTCCTAAAGGAATGTAAAATTTCTTTCTATCACTTTCTTCTCTTGTGTTCCTCACATTATCCCTTAAATGATAAAACAAAGTAGAGGGAAGATTTATGCGATAACCTAAAGAGATGAAGTACAGTAGGTATAGAAGATCTCCAGGTATGTTGGATTCATATTTTCTTGGATATTATTGAATAATCGTTGACATAAATATTTTAGCCCAAATCCTTATATTATCATGAAGACCATCTGTCTTTGAAGCCTTTTTTCCTTTTCAAGATAACTTGATAGATTTTAACTAGATCCGACCATCTACTATTTGCTTCATAGCACCTTATTCCTTCTCCATCATGATCAAGAATTATTGCAATGATTTGTTAATTTATGATGATGTTGTACCCTAAAATTTTCCCTCCCTTTTCCTCAAGACATTGTCCTAGGGTTCTCAAATGCTCAAGGTTTCTCAAGAATTGATCAGACAAATTCTTCTTCTAAGCAAGGGACTTACAACTAGGGTTTCATATTTCTATAGGAATTTTGGGTTTATAAGGCCTCAAGTGGTTACCATGGTTTCTCATATGTCTCAAGGAATGCTCATGCCAAATTTCAAGCCTTGCATCACAAGTATGCTCAGTCAATTGCTCAAATGACTGAAAATCAACTGTATTGGGTAAAAATTCAACTATGTTCAACATACAGTCAAACTTTAAGATTTTTGGTCAACATCAACATTTTGAAGTCAGATTCATCATTATACCAAGGGTTGATCATTATTCATCAAGGAAAACTCTCAAATCACCAAAAGTCAAAAGTTGCTAAATTAGGGTTTCCCTTAGGAGAAGTCAACTGAACTTTGACCAAGCATAACTTTCACATGCTTCGTCAGTTTTTCCCTAACCAAAGCTTATTTTGAAGAAAATTAAATTCTCTATAACTTTTCTTCTCTAATCTCAAGTCCAGAAATTGCTTCATTTGAGAGATATGGACCAATATATTATAGGTCATTTCAAAAGTCAACAAAAAGACAATTTTTGTCAAAGCAATTTACATTAAAATAAAGTCTTGATTCACCAAGAAAAGGTTTCCTCTTCATGCCTTCCTTCATCTCACAAGCATAGGATTGCTACATTATGAACACACATCGGTGGCCCATTCGAAGAATGCACAAGGAGTGCATGTGGGCTATTCAAAGGACACACAATTGGTGCCTTTGAAGGGGCACGCATTTGGTCCAGTTGAAAGGCACATAATGGTTGAGACAAGTGTTGTTTTTTCTTTTGATGAGTTTGGCCAAAGTCCTGCATGCTGCCAGACCCAAGCCTCGTGCACCATTACCTTCATGACAAAGAAGGCTTCGATTGGCCAGAATGAAGTCCTCACTTGGGCTATTGGAATCAAGCAACTAAGGCAAATAGATGAGTCCAACGAAGGAACCATTCGAAAGACACTCAAGAAGTCCATTCGAAGGAGGCAACCAAAGGCCCATTCGAAGGGTACACAAATGGTCCATTCGAAGGACCCATTCGAAGGCTATACAAGAAGTCCAATCGAAGGGCATGAATTGGAGGCATTCGAAGGCCATTAATGTCCACATACATTCAAATTTCAAAAAAGGGACAAGATTCCATGTTTTTGGCCAAAGTTACAAATTTTCATTCATGGCTTTCAAACACATAATCAAGGTTGTTTAAACCATTTCCTTCTTATCCCCTCCCTTCTACTCTATATAAGCAGCATGCATGCAAGCCAAATAGATGCCTACACAGCCTAGCAAGAACATCACCAAATTCTTAAAGTTGTCCAAATTGAAACACTGGTCCAGCCTCCCTCAGTCCAAAATGAAAGACTCCATCACATTTCTGAAGGTGCCAACAGTCACTTCTAGCCATTTTCAAAGTCCATAGCACTTTCAAACTACAAGATCGTGTGTCAGCGGTCGAATAAGGTTTGTCATATTTAAAATTTTAAATTCATGTGTTGTTGATGTTTTTGATGGTTTAATTTTTGATCAGGAGGTCCATTAGAACATATGGGACGTGTAGCATGAAAACTTTAAGGCCTGAATGGTGTAATGCCATTGTTAGGATATCACAAACTGAAAAGTTTCGCATCTCATAATCCAGGAGCTTTCATACTAAATAAACATCACCATTGAATTTGTAGACCCCAAATTAGGGGGGTAGGGTCATTTTGTTCTTGTTATGTTTGAATTTCGCAGGTTGGAAATTTGGAGTGGCAGGAAGAGATGACCGGAGCCACTAACTCTTGTGGCTTGACCGACACTGACTAAGGCGTGGCAAAAAGGAACAATTTGATTGGTTCACTCAAATGGTTGGACCCTACTGGACTTGCACGCATGTGACAGCTCAACGCTATGACTCATTTTACAATATATCATAATCGTTTGATGTATATTAATGGATGTAATGTCGTCCCAACGGTTGAGTGCGTGAGTGTTAAGGTGTTATGTGTGTGAGAGGTCAGGGGTTTGACCCCTGCCTCTTGCATGTTATTTTTCCATTCTTCTTTTTTTAGATCCAATACAAGCAGGTCATATGCTCACACCATGGGTCACCAGATCTATACCCTCTAATGCCATTACAGCCAGATCCAAGCATAGCAAATGTGTGTCCCCATCATGGACATCCAAAGAATCTTCTCACTGGATTCCATTACAGCATAGGCCTCCCCTTTGATTGGGCCCAACAAATTCAACAGCACACCCCCTTTATTTCTTCTGCATACCTAAGCCCATTTGGCATTTTTCTTTTTGTATTATTTCTTATATTGGTTTTTATTATTGTTTTCTTTTATTTAATTAACCAAATATAATTAAAAAAAAGCTCATTAAAAAATTAGGTTTAGATTTCTTAATTAAATAATTAATTTCTTTAATTAATTAACTAAAACTTTAACCTTTTCTTAATTAAAAATGAATTAGAATTTAGGACCAATTATTTTCTTTTCATAATAATAAAAATAAAATAAAAAAGAAATTAGATTTTTTTTCTTAATTTAATTTTATTATATAGACTTTAGGATAATTGACTATTTTTCTTAAATCAAAAACAACAAAAAAGATTTTTCTTATTAGGTTTTTCTTAGACGAACTTTCAATCTTTCGCGCGTTATTTATCTTTCGCATTTTTACATTATTGTAACTGCATACTGGTATGTAATAACTAAATAGGACTTTTATCCGCTTTCTTTATTTTTCTTCCCCAGATTTTTGTACATTGTAAATCCCCTCCCCGAAGCCATGTAATAGTGTAGGTTTATACTTCCGCACTTTATATTATGTACATATTTACTGCTAGTAACTAGGCATGTATGGAAAGACTAATAACAAAACGTTAGCAAACCTAATACAAAAGATAAAAAATAACTGAATATAACACACATTGCACATACACACCTCTAGGGTACCCCACTTTGGTTTCCTTCGGAAATAAAGGAGTCATGTCCCTCGAAACGGGGACGCTTTAGCAAATACCCGTAAATCAAAAAGTTCACACTCCCTCGATGACCCAACAGTTGCCTTCTCTGTAAATGATCTAGTCCCTAAACAAAATTTCTAAAGCGTCTCCACAAGTTGCCTTTGTGACTGTAACGTATCTTCGAATGTCCCTTAAACATCCAACGACAAGGCTACCTACTCACTAATAGTGGGATAGTATTTTCTAAAGGAAAGCAGGAAAGGAACTACCTTTTTCGAGTATAAAGTATATAACTGTTAGAAGTTTACTCAAAACATTTTGCACTTACACAAATACCACTTTTCAAAAACAATTTTCAAAAACATTGGCTTTGTCAACACTCTTGAGGACTGATACAAGAGTTAACGCAAAGCAAATCTCCGCACTAAGGCATTTCAAAACATTTTTCAAACACACAAATCACAAAGGTATTTTAAAATGAGAAAACATCTAAGAGCCCGTAGATAACTACGAATGGAAAGGGTGCTAACACCTTCCCTTTCCATAATTTACTCCCCTTACTCAGAATAATCTCGAAAAAGGTCTTTTTCTGTTTTTTTCACCCCTTCCTTAAATTGGATAAAAGAAAAGTCAGTGGCGACTCTTGCTTACTGCAACATTTACGAACACAAACGCAAAACCAGTATATAGCAGTCGATCTCATGTTTTCCAAATCTTTTCTTATATGGGTGGTCACAAGCACTTGATTAAAGAAAAAATATCGAAGATAAACAAGGTCTTTCTATTGGCATGTCAAAGGGTCTTTCGATTGGCATTTTGGCAGGCTTTGTTTGAGCACCTAACCTCCTCCAAGATTGCCTCAAATTTCCAAGCTTCGATTGAAGCCTTGGCCTGTTGCTTGCTTGTTGTATACAAGCTTCGACTAGGCATGTGTTTCCTTTGAAACAACTTCCTTCGATTAAAAAAGGAAGGGCCTCGTGTTGGTGCTCCTTCGATTACACCTTTGGCTTTACATGCTGGCTTGATATACAATGCAATGGCTACCTGCATGCAAGCTTAATACCTGCTTCGATTGGGCATTTTATTTCTTCAGAGCATGCTTAATTCCTGCTTCGACTAGGCAAATAATCCCTCTTCATCTTGCCTTCAGCACACAAGGCAAAAGGCTTATTTCGACTTGCCTTTGATGCACAAGGTAAGAACCCCCTAAAAGTGTATTTTGATTCATCAGGCCAAAATCCCCTTCATGCTTGCCTTGGATTCACTAAGACAAAGACTTCCTTTGTGCTTGCCTTTAATGAATAAGGCCAAGACTCCTCAGCTCAGTTTCTGCACCATAGCATAATATGGCCCCTTCGAAAGAGCATTCCAAAGGTCCATTCGAAGGACACACATTGGAGAGTCATTCGAAGAAGGAACAAAGCATGCATGTGGTCCCTTCAAAAGAACACACACATTGGTTCAAAATGAAGAATACACAAAGGGCCCATTCGAAGGACACTTTGATGGGAAACATACATTGTTGTCTAAAAAGGGGGTCTGGTCGAAGGACGGATCTAGTTGGTCAAAACGAAAGAAAAATATTCAAAGAGGCATGTTGGCCTAAAAGCCAACCTACTTCCAGTTCCAAACCAACGTGCACAAGCACATTCACGCCAAAGGAAGCTTCGATTGGCCAGAAAAGAGTTTTTGTTTGGGCTAGCTAAACAGGGGTTCAAACGAAGAAGCCCAAGTGATGAGAACATGAGCCATTCGAAGGGTACACAAGAGGTAAATTCGAAGAAGCATGCAGAAGGCCCATTCGAAAGGTCCATCTAAAGACCCAATCGAAGGAAGCAACTTGAGACCAATCGAAGGGCAGAGACTGAAGGCATACGAAGGAGCCAAAGCATGTCCAAGTTCATTCAAATTCAAAAAGGGACAAGTTTCTATGACTTTTGCAACGTTACAAAACATCATTCATGTCTTTGAAAACACTTGTTTATGGCTGTTTAAACCTTTGTTCTCTTGTCCCCTCCATCCCCTCTATATAAAGAAGACACTAGCAAGCTCCAAGGGAGGTTGGACACAATCAGAGAGAGAGTCACACGAAATAAAAAAAAATCTTGGAGGTTTCTTGAGGCTTCTCCAATCATCCCCAGCCCTTAAGCAAGTGCCTCCACATCTAGAAAGTGTCAAATAAAAGTTTCCAACTATTGGTAAGAGTGGGTAAAAAATAAAACTTTATATTTGCATGATACATCAATACTTGTAGTCATTCGATTTGTAATCAAGATTAAGGATCTGGGTTCGATCCCAGGTCTGCATGTGTTTTGTTTCTAACACTTGCTGCAGATATAGCCTGAGCAAGCCAACGCGTGCAGGATCGAAGGACCTGGGTTCGATACCCAGGTCCTGCATTTTGTTTTGCTGACACATCTTTGCAGATTCAGTGCCCTCACAGGTGAGCCATTTGTCGCACGCGCAAATCAGAACTAAGAGAGAACGAAATTGCAACAGTGATGATATGAAAAGAAATGTAGCGGTAAAGATTTGAGATTAAGCCATCAATTGACTTATCTCAACACAATGAAGTCGCCACCACACTTTATTGTTTCCAAAGGGAAATTGTAAAAAAGTGAACAAAACCCACAATGAAATAAAAGATCATAGATCAAGGTACGGAGGTCGGTTATGCTAAGGGAAGGTGTTAGCACCCTAAGCATCTACGATACTCCACAGGATCCACTTTGTTTGTTTTCTTTTAAAAGGAGTGTTATGTAAAGTTTTACTTGCTAAAGGAAAAAAAGAATGAGTATTTGTAAACAAAAGAAAATGAAATGTTTTTTTATTATTTTTGTTGCTCGCCTTGGGTCGTAAGACTTAGTGCCTACGTACTCCCTCGTGCAATTGGAGACCTGTTGGTTGATTTTAAACAAGGAGACAAGTCGTCATTTTTAGGAGAGAAATCTCGACTAACGTCCACAAGGTGTGGGAAAGATGGACCCTGCATCATCAAGAGTGAGGGTTTGAGAACGCCTCTAGTACTCAAGTGGAAAAGTAGCCACCTTTATAACCATGGGGATAGGAGAATGTTGCTCGACTATCAATGAATCATGTCTCATCTTGAAAAAAGTTTTGAATGTAAAAGGTGCTCGAGCGCACAAAAGAGTTTGAATGAGTTGAAGTGTATTTGTTAATTTTGAAAAAAATGTCAAAGTATGATTAAGTGAGTTGAAGTTTGTTTAAAGAAAAGATGTTTTAAAAGAGAAGGCACTCGACAAGGTCGAGGTTTATTATGAAAGCGGTTTGTGTTTATCAAAAAAGAAGGTTTTCAAAAAGATAAGAAAGTTTTGAAAATTAAAGTTTTGACATTATGGGTCAAGATAGAATTCCCATTCTTTGGAGTGAAACCAAGCAAGCAAAGATACTAGACCTCTTGAGAAAACCAAGCTTTAATTGCATTAAGTCTTCAAAAAATTAGGCAGAGTAACAGCTGTATACAGAGGAATTCCAGATTAAAGACAAAGTATGTAATCACAATAACCTGCACACAAAACAAAAAAACAACCCAATGTCTTAAGTTAACCTCAAGAGCTCCAGACAAAATATCCATTAAGGTCAGAAGGTCTCCAATCCTAAGTCCAAGAAGTCCAATACTGCATAATGCCAAGGATAGTAACAAAGTAGTCCAAGTATCATTTATGTTTTTTATGCTTCATGTTGATTATTAAGTATCTTTAAAAGGGAAAGAAAAGCTCAAGTGAGCAAAATAAAAATGACATAAAAGTAAATGCTCAAGTGAGCAAAGATGAAAATAGCATGAAATGTAAATGTTTAAAGTAAATGGTACATAAAGCATAAAAATAAAAGCATAAAGTAAAGTAAATTGTTAGAAATTAGTGGTTAGTTGGATGACCATCTTGAAACTTGCTATTGTACCCCAAAATTTGCCCTCTCATTTATCAAGATTTTTCTCACAAGATCTCTTTGACTCAAGACTGGATTAGGGTTTGACCAGCTCAAGACATCTCATCATGCACTGATAACCCAAAATTAGGGTTTGGTATTGCACAAATATTTTAGGACTATCAATGCTTCATATGACTTTCAAGGATAATTATGGACCCCCAAGATTACTCATGTCAATTTTCAAGCGTTGAATCACATTTTTGATCAGTCAATTGGACAGTTGACCTAAAAATCAGTTATATTGGGGAAAAAGTCAACAATGGCCAATTTACAGTCAAACTTCATAATTTTTTATCCACCTCAACATCTTGGACTCATATGTATCATTTGATCAAGTTTAGACCACAATTCCTCAAGAAATTTGATCAAATCATCAAAAGGGCAAAATGGTCAAAATTAGGGTTTTGACTGAGAGAGTGCAATTTCTGATTTTTGACCTAGAAAATGACCAATTGGTTTGAAGCATGATTTAAAGATTTCAATTGAATCATCTTGACCTAAAGACATGGTTCAAAACATTTCAAATCCATTGGATTGACAGATGAATTTTTCAGTCAATTGATCAAAAGTCAACAGTATACTGAAAAGTCAAACTTTGACTTTTTGGTCAAAATCAAATACCAAGGATCACAATTCATTAAAACATGTCAAAATGTGAAACTTGTTCATCAAGAAATCAAAGATTGAAGATTTTGTTTTGAAATTTGAAATTTTCTTAACTTAGAAAATTTTCTAAGTATAGGAAATTTCTTATTTTTTCTCAACTTTAAGCCAAATTCTCACCATGATGCGAGTTGATTCAAAGAAAGTTCCCAACATGAAAGTTTTAGATATCCATGAAATATACAACTTTGCTTCACACAATTTCTCCTAAAGATGCTTGAATCTCAAGATATAATTTTGTGAATACATGCTCATGAACTAAAATAACTTAGTGAAATTTTGCCCTAATTTAGGCAGGTTTGTGACCTAAGTTCATGGCAACTTTTCACCTAGTTCCAAGAGGAATCTTGGAAGGAAATTTCAAATATGAGTTATAGAGCACATTGCAAGCTTTCCAAATGTCAAATAACTCCTTGATATCATTCTTGAGTAGGGATAATCGAAGAGATGAAGTTGGCAATTTCTCACTTTGATTTCAAGCCATTTCATGAAGAACAAAATTCAAATCCTCAAGCATGTTGTACAATCTTCACTTTTCAGGTCTCAAACTCATTTTCACTCCACCATTAATTAATTGCACAAGGTTTCATGCCCTAAAGCCAAGCATTCAATGCTTTGTACATGAACATTTCCATTTTTGGCATAAATCTGCCATTTCCATTTTGATAAAGCATAAATTTTGCAAATTTTCACTCCTTGAGCCTTGCACTTGTTTTCTCTGCACATAGGCAAAGCCACAACAAAGAGCAACTTGCCTGAAGCCTCTACTAAACCAGACCACACCTGTACATCCCTTAGGGACTTGTCTCCTCACCTTGCTTCAAAAACAAGAAATGTAGCAAGACATGTGATCTTGTACTTCTGAGCAAGCATAAGTCCTCCAATCTTTTGCTCTATATAAAGCCATATTATGCAACTAAAACCAAGAATGCCCAAGCCTTGAAACACCCTATAATCAGAAATTGCATACCAAGCCTCCAAACTTGCCATTTCTGACTTGTGAACTGAATCTTCCATTCCACTCGTGCGTTTTCAGGCCTTTTGCTTCCCTAAGCTTCCTTACCTTATAAGTGAACCATCCCACACCCTGAAACATCACTATAACTCCATCTTCCCCATTGTTGAACTTCAAAAACAGAGTAACAAAGGTGGACTTCTCCAGATCATTCCAGCCACCCTCAATACAAGCTAAGCATTGCATTATCTTCCTAGAGGTTCAAGGAATCTAACCTGATCATCACAGCATCCTAAAGCAAGCTCATTTACAAAACATGATTTCCATTTTCAAGGTGAGTTTTCTGTTTTTCTAACTTTTGATACAGGCATAGTTAGCTTTCCATTTGTGAATATACAATGTAGACATCATTGCTACGAAGCTGTACATATCCATAGCTTGCATTTATTTGGCCTGAGTTGAGAGAATTTTGAGTTTGAAGTTTTTGAAAAAATTAGGTTAAGAATTAGGGCCAACAAAATTCTCTCTGTTCTTGGACTTATAGTTTTAGCTATGCACATGGTTAGAATCGTGAATAAAATGCTATAATATTCATGTTATCACTTTCCATTTTTGTTGAGAGATGAAAGAGTTACAGGGGGTCTGGCTGGCTAGAGGAAGAAGATGAAGTACAGGGCAAGGAAGCGTTTTATGTTATGTATTTTTAGTTTCATTTGAACTAACGGATGTACAGCCACCCCAGTGGCAAGGCAGCGCGCAGAAATTTCCATAGGTCATGGGTTCGAGCCTTGGCACCTGCCTTTTGCATTTTTTCATACTTTTTTCATTTTTTGTTGTTTTTGCAGCGTGGGCTTCAGCACCTTGGGCCCAATGTTTTTTTGCTAACCTCTTGCCTCCTTTTTTCTTACAGCACCCCTGGCCCAAATATTTTCATTTATTTATTTTATTTTGTTTCATTTCATTAAATATATTTTTTTCTTAAATATTAAAATCATAACAACATAAAAATGATAAAAATTATATTTTGTTTTATTTTATTTTATTTTCTCATAAAAAATATTTTTTTTTAGTTATGTATTAACTATTTTTCTTAATAAACTTGTAAATCAAAATAGAATTAGGTTAATTATTTTTTTTCCTCACACTTATAAATATTTATTATAACATGTAAAAGGACTAAAATATTTCATATATACTATTTATTATCTTCATGACAAAACTACAAAAAAAAAGTACTTAAAGAATTTCATTTTTCTTTTAACAAGTTAGAATTAGGGTTAATCAATTTCTAATAAATAATTTCCTTTTCTTAATTTATTAGGTTTAGTTCAAAACTTTTTCATATAAAAAACAAAACAAAATCTTTTTTCTTGCATATACATATATTTGCATATTTAATTTATATTATACATTATTTATTCCAATATTTGTACAAATTCAATTTGGTTGTAATAGCTTAATTAGATTTATATTATTGCAAATCCTCATTCATAATTTGTATACCCCCCTCCCATAAAATGTTGTAATAGCGTAGTAATCTTTAAATTATGCAATTTATCGCTTTTACATAATATGTTAGTAATTAGGGTTTGTATGGCAAGATAAAAGCAATCAAATAGAAAACCCTAATCCAAGACAAAATCAAGCATGAAAATAACACACTTGCACACAAGCACCCCTAGGGTTACTCCACTTGGTTGGCTTACACATAAAATGGCCATATTACGCATGCGAAGTATCTTAGCAAAACAAACAAATATAAGATCATAGTCCCTCGATGACGCTATTTAGAGTTGCCTTACAAAAATTATCTTAGTCCCTCAAAAAAGCTAATATACTTTGCAACATTACTAATCATGGTTATACGATGACCCATGCCCGTCCCGTCTACATCCAAAGATAGGGTTGCTTACCAAATCAATGGTAAGACAACAATGTCAAAGGAAAAGAAAATGAACAAGAAAGACATTTGAGTAGGTAGATTACTTCTATTTACTTGCTCCATTTCAAACAAATATCCTTGCTATTTTAAAAAACAAACACGCACATTTCCAAACATCTTACAAACATTGAAAACATTTTCAAAAAGAAAAACATCTTTGTATACATTCTTACGAACGAGAATCATTACAAAGATCGCCTAAACAATAGCCTCTTTAACAAAATACTTTCAAAACCACACAAAGCACAATTTCAAAACAAAAGCAAGTGATCTAGCAAGTAACTAAGAGCCCGTGGAAAACCATGGATGAAAAGGGTGCTAATACCTTCCCTTTTCATAATCTACCCCCCGAACTAAAAAAACAATATCAAAGGTACTTCCTGTGCTTTTTCACCTTTCCTTTTGGATAAAAGAAAAGTCGGTGGCGACTCATGCTAACCGCAACATTTGCGATGAAACGCAAAACCCTCAAGTCAGTTCTCCCACCGTATCACAGAACTGGCGACTCTGCTGGGGAAGTATTATAAAAGTGGGGTTACCTTAGGGTTAGATCACATTTATTTTCTTACATTGTTTGACTTGTATGCTTTACATTATGGTTCTTTGTTTGGGTTTAAAATCCTCTACACGGATTTGGGATACATTATAGGTAAATAACAATACATTGTGGAAACTGTGCAGGGTATACCGACATGGTCTAAGCAATAGCTATGTTAGTGTGACATATTTGTGGGTACCGGTAGCCTTTGAGTTAATCAAAGAGAATATGGGGCCGCTGAGTGATGTCATGAAGCACTAATGAACTTCTAGAACCTTTACTTGACCAACTTGGCCTTTAGGATGTAGTGAGATGACCGGCTTTGGTGCAGTTCAAAGTTGGTAGATACTCGATACTACACTCATTGAGGTTTGGTTTCTTGGGATATTTCGGTTACCATTAAAGAGGCTTGAGATGAAACAATGACCAAGGAAACAATCCAGTGATATTGAGCTCCTTAGAACCCGATTACTATTACTAGGACAGGTTTAAGCCAACTAAACTTCAAGAAGGTACTTACCTATAAAACCCCATGCAAGCTTAAACTAAGAACTTGATTGCTTTGCTTGTATATGCATGCTTGTACATAACATCATGGACATCATGAACATCATATACATCTACTAACCATTTCAAGGATTTCGGGATTCATCTTTGTTCTTGTTTTATAGGATATGGATTCACTTCGCAGGAAAACTATTCAAGTCAACCTTGTAAGAATTCCTCCACAACTTAACGAGCTAGCTTCAAGGATCCCTGAGAACTCTCCATTCACCGAAAGACTTGTTTGTCTACTCAACTTGGTCACCTTCAACATTGATGAGGATATGATAAAGGTACTCTTTTAGTTCTTTGATCCTTTACACCATTGCTTCACATTTCCCGACTATTAACTTGTGCCTACTTTGGAAGAATTCTCCGAACTCTTGAGGATTCCCATTATCAATTAACTACCTTTCAATGGTACAGAAAGAGACCCAAATCCAGAAGAGATTGCTCAAGCTCTACAGTTGCACTCATCTGATGTCACAACTCATTGGGAAACTAGGAGTGGTGTGAAAAGCTTCTTAGAAAAGTTTCTGTTTGAGAAAGCCCAAAGCTGTTGAATTCCTTAGACTTGCAAGCCTTTGAGGAAATTGTGGCTCTTCTTATCTATGGGATGGTCTTGTTTCCCAATCCTGACCAACTCATAGATGTGAGCACCGTCAAAATCTTCATGTCACGCAACCCGATTCCTACATTGCTAGGAGATATCCTACACTCTTTTCACACTCGCACAATGAGGAAAAGAGTTGTCCTTATTTGTTGCACCCCTCTCCTGGAAAGATGGTTTATTTCTCATCTTCCCCAATCAGTCTTAAAGAACGAACAAAGTTCAAGGTGGTCACAAAGGTTAATGACGCTCAAGCATTCAGACATTCATTGGTGCTCCCGATCCAAAGAGAATGTTATCATTGTTGACCATTGTGGAGAATTCCCTAATGTCCATCTACTCAGAATTATGGGAGGCATCACCTATAACCCATGTTTAGCCTTATGACAGTTTGGTTACACTCGAAGAGACGGCCCGCACGAGATGTTGATTCAAGGTTTGGTATTCGACTATGACAACGACGACCAAGGTCTTCGCCAGAGATTCATCTGAGCTTGGAGGATGCTAAACAAGGTGGATAGCAAGACTTTGGGGCACAAGTATTCCATCCCTCTTGAACCCTACCTCAAGTGGGTACGAACCCGTGCTCAAAGTCTTATGATGCCTTACCCCTCCATTCTCCCGGTGATCATTGAGCCTGTTAAGAAAGGAGATCTTCCATACACTATCCTACATCCTGACATGCTCACATCTCTTGAAGACCTAAAAATGGATTGGATACAGCTCAAAGGAGAGCGAGATACTTTCGAAGCCCAATTCTACATAAGCGAGAAGAAGGTTTTAGAACTCACTAGGCTACTTCATGAGGAGCGGACTCGAAATGCCTACATTGCACCAAAGAGGATGCACACTACTTTTTTTATCTTAAAGTTTTGTATTATTTTATCCAAGGGGCATTGATGTACTCAAAATTTATCTTATTAATATAACGTGTGTTTCTTTTTCTCTAAAACGAACTTGATTCTTTGAAATCCTTTGAAAACATTGCATATGCACATATCATTCATCATAACATAAACAGGTATTTTGCAACAAGTTTCCTCATCTCTCTACTGTTTATTTCAGTAAGATGGATCTCGAACAAACAGTAAAAGATCTCCAAGCTCAGAACACGCAGTTTCAACAGTTGCTCATGACCCTAGCCAACGGGCAAGAAGAATTGAAGACTCTGCTAGCTGAAGAGAAGAAAAAGAAAACAAAGAAGGTAAATGGAGTCTTGAACATGGGGAGAATATTTCATGAGCAGACGAGAAGAACTTTGAATTTTTCAAAAACCTCCGGTGAAGGAGAGGGGAAAGGAAAGGAAACAACGGTCCTGTTAGAATTTGAAGAGGAAGAGGAAGAGGAAGACTACTCTGAGGAACAGTATCCTCCAGCTGATGACAAGTACAAACATCTCGAAGAGCGTTTGAGCGCGATGGAAATACAAAAGGTGCCAGGCTTAGACTTTGAGGAATTGGGACTAGTGTCGGGGATTATGATTCCTCCGAAATTCAAAGTGCCTATGTTCGCAAAATATTATGGGGTGTCATGCCCTAAGATACATCTCCGATCATATGTGAGAAAGATCCAACCACACTCCGCTGATAAAGACTTGTGGGTGCATTTTTTTCCAAGATAGTCTGTCTGGAACACAACTTGACTGGTTTTACCAACTAGAAAGAGCCAACATCCATAATTGGGAAGATCTTGATGCAGCTTTCTACAAGCAATATCAATACAATGTTGATTTGGCGCCTACCCGTACTCAACTTTAGAGTATGGATATGACTTCCAATGAAGGTTTCAAGGATTACGCACAGAAATGGAGAGATCTTCCTGGAAGAGTTCAACCCCCTCTGTTTGAAAGGGAATTGGTGGACATGTTCTTAGGCACCTTATCTGGCCCTTTCTTCAACCATTTAATTGGAAGCTCATCTACAGGCTTTACTGAATTAATACTAACCGGGGAGAGAGTGGAAGCTAGTATAAAAAGTGGAAATATTTAGAAGGATTCATCTTCTTCTACAACTGTAAGGAAGCCTTTTATCAGGAAGAAAGAGATAGATGTTGTGTATCCGCAAAGAAACCAAGAGAGGGTCGAACACCGACCAATGGTGGGGGCTGTTATGATTCTAAATCCTATGTTTGGTCAACAAAGAAGTAATCAACCAAGGGTGGAAACGCCAGTCAGGCAATTCACCAGAATCAACAAGACTTTGTCTCAAGTATTACCGCATATTCTGAGATCCCATTTGGCAACCTTGAAAGAAGCTCCGAAAAACCCCAACACAACATCCTCTCATTATCACCCCAATGCCCGTTGCGCATATCACTCTGAATGTCCTGGTCACGATACTAATAACTAGTGGGCCTTGAAGAACAAAATACAAGACCTCATTGAAGCAAAAGAAATTGAGTTTGATGCGCCCAAGAAGCCAAATGTCATTTCTGCTCCTATGCCCAGACATGGTCACAATACCAATGCTATTGAAGAATATTTGTTTGTTACCACAATTGACGAACTCGTGACTCCACTTCCAACCATTAAAATAAACTTGTTGAAAGCCGGTGTGTTCCCGGGCTGTAATGAAGACTGCCATCTCTGCTTATCCTCACCAACTGATTGCTCTTTGTTGAAAACATGCCTTTAACGCTTAATAGACAACAAAGAGATTATGTTTGAAAGTACTCCTGTTTCACCTGTTCCTGTTAAAGATATTTCAATCATTACCATCTCCGCCAATTCTTCTAGGGTCTCCACCAAAAGACCCGTTAGAATTACATCGGTTCCGAAAGCTACTCCTCTAATAATCACAATGCCTGGGACAATCCTATATGAATCAGACAAAACTGTGTCGTGGAATTACGGAGGGGACATTTACTACCATGGCATCAAACAAGATGGGCCGGCCACCGAAGAGATAAACTCCGAAGAAGAAGATTCTGACATTAGCAATATTGTCAGAACTAGTAAAATTACCTGAAGCGGTAGGATCTTTTCTCCAGAAATTTCCCCCCCAAAGGCTGTTTCTGGACCCGTGGTTGTTCCAAAGGTTACTTCCATACCCATAATCATCTCTGCAAGTGCTCCTATTGACGAAGCCGTTACAACCCCTGTTATCATTCCTACCAACACTTCTATTGCTGAAACTCGAGTAAAGAGTATTCAAGTGGAGCATGTCCGAAAGAAGGCTCAATCACTGACTATCCCCGAGACATCCAAGAAAGAAATGGAGGAGATCCTAAAAATTATAAAGAGGAGCGACTACGATGTAGTTGAACAGTTGGGGAAAAATCCCTCTAAAATATCCATGCTGGAATTACTACTGTGTTCTGAGGCACATGTGAAAGCCTTGGTGAAGTTCCTAAAAACAGCCCATGTGCCTCAAGAGACATCTACTGATCAATTTCAAGACTGCGTGGCCAGCTTGACAGTGGATAATGGCCTAGGCTTCTCAGATGCTGATCTGACACCAAGGGGAAGAAAGCACAACGAGGCATTACACGTCTCTATGGAATATAGGGGAACAACTTTGGCCCATGTCTTGGTGGACAATGGCTCATCTTTGAATGTTTTACTGAAAAAAGGTCTTGACAGACTTGACTGCGAAGGACGGACGTTAAAGCCAAGCAACATAGTAGTAAGGGCATTTGATGGCTCGAAGAGAATGGTGCACGGGTAGGTGGATATCCCCATAAAGGTTGGGACTCAAACTTTTAATTCAACCTTTTATGTAATGGATATCCGCCCTTCTTACTCCTGTCTGCTAGGATGACCATGGATCCATAATGCTGGTGCTGTTACCTCCACATTACACCAGATGCTGAAGTATCTGGTTTAAGGAAAGATTATCACTATCCACAGAGAGGAAGAATACATGATCATCCATCTTAATTACTTCAGGTATGTGGAATTGGACGGCGAGTTCATTGAAACTCCTTTTTAACACTTCGAAGAGGTCCCCCAAGAGGTAGCAGTGACCAAGACTGTGTCCCAGATTCCTAAGATTACAAGGCCTCCACTCCGGATGTTATCTCTGAAGGACGCCAAAGTAGTAGTAGAGGAAGGTGGATGCACCATCTGGGGGCAACTTCCGGATATCCCATATAAGTGTGACAAGTTTGGCCTAGGTTTCACTTCAAGTGCTCAAAAGGCTGTACGTTGTGCCCGTGCTGGAGGGCCACCCTTAAAGATTAGCAACCGTGAGGTCAACGCGGTAGAAGATGGTGAAGATGATTGCAACCTGGAGGATTGGATCTTTCCGGTTGTCAATGGAGGACTTAGCAATTGGGAGGCTAGAGACTTCGTCCCAATAACTTTTATCCCATAGTAATTTATCTTTACATTTTGTTGGATCTGTAATATTCAAAAACAATTCACACTCTTAAAACTTTGTGTCTTGCCCGAGGCACAATGGTCCATTTGTAAGGGTTATTATTTCATCTTCATATGACATCAATGAATCATGGACGTTTTTCGCATAGAAACCTTTGTGCTCATTGTTTTTTTTCTTTTACATTTTATTTTCTTTTACAGATAGCTATACCCTTACACACACCCACACTCACAAATGCAGGTATCCGTCCATTCCGGATCCCATGGGTAATGATACTTCTATGGCCTTTCATGACTCTGAGGATTTAATCTATCAAGCCGAAGACGAAGGTGGGGAAGATTGTGAAGTACCAGGGGAACTTTCCAGACTGCTACAACAAGAGGAAAGAACCATTCAGCCTCACGAGGAACCTGTGGATACGATCAACTTGGGAACCGAGGAAGATAAAAAAGAGGTCAAGGTGGGTGCCAATCTGGAACCCAGTGTCAAGGAGCGTCTGATTCAGTTGCTACACGACTATGTTGAAGTCTTCGCTTGGTCATATGAAGACATGCCAGGACTTGATACATACATCGTGGTACATCGTCTGCCTACAAGAGAATATTGTCCGCCAGTAAAGCAAAAGGTTCGCCACATGAGACCTGATATGTCAGAAAAGATTAAAGCGGAGGTAATGAAGCAATTCGATGTTGGATTCTTGGCTGTCACTTCCTACCCTCAATGGGTTGCCAACATTGTTCTCATACCTAAAAAAGACGACAAAGTACGAATGTGTGTGGACTACAGATATTTGAATAGGGCAATCCTTAAAGATGATTTTCCATTCCCCCACATTGATATCATGGTTGACAATACGGCCCAACACAAAGTGTTTTCATTCATGGACGGATTCTCAGGTTATAACCAAATCAAAATGGCACCTGAGGACATGGAGAAAATAACATTTGTCACACAGTGGGGCACATTCTGCTATAAGGTAATGCCATTCGGATTGAAGAATGTTGGGGAAACCTATCAACGTGCCATGGTAGCTTTATTTCACGACATGATACATCATGAAATAGAGGTATACGTAGACGATATGATAGCCAGATAGCAAACAGAAGAAGAGCATCTTGATCACTTACAAAAGTTGTTTGAGAGACTGTAGAAGTACAAGCTGAGGTTGAATCCAAACAAGTGCACATTTGGAGTACGGTCCAGTAAACTCCTAGGCTTTATCGTCAGTAACAAAGGTATTGAGGTCGATCCTGCCAAAGTTAAAGCAATACAAGAAATTCCTGCTCCTCGTACTGAGAAGGAAGTCAGAGGATTCTTGGGACAATTGAACTATATTTCCATATTCATTTCTCACCTAACAGCTACTTGTGAGCCAATCTTCAAACTATTGAAGAAAGATCAAGTAGTCAAATGGAATGATGAGTGCCAAGTTACTTTTGACAAAATTAAAGAATACTTACAAGAACCTCTTGTGTTGATGCCACCAGTCGATGGAAGACCATTGATCATGTATCTGAGTGTTTTAGAAAACTAGATGGGGTGTGTATTGGGACAACATGACGAGTTTGGCCGAAAAGAGCATGCTATTTATTACCTGAGCAAAAAGTTTACCGACTGTGAAACCAGATATTCACTGCTCGAGAAAACTTGCTGCGCTCTGGCATGGGCTACTCACAGGCTAAGACAGTATATGCTGACTCATACTACCTTATTGATATCTAAGATGGATCCGATAAAATACATCTTCGAAAAGCCTTCTCTTTCTGGGAGAATAGCTAGATGGCAGATGATATTGACAGAGTACGGCATACAGTATACTACCCAGAAAGCTATAAAGGGCAGTGTATTAGCTGATCACCTTGCTCACAAAGATTTAGAAGACTATCAGTCCATGAAGTTTGAATTCTCGGATGAAGACATCATGACATTAGACAACTGTGAAGAATTCAGGCCATATGACGGACCTGAACAAGGATCCCGATGGACTCTGTTCTTTGATGGAGCATCCAATGCACTTAGAAATGGTATCGGTGTTGTACTCATATCTCTAGAGGGATGTCATACTCCCTTTACCGCCAGACTTTGCTTCAACTATACAAACAACATGGCAGAATACGAAGCGTGCATCTTCGGTCTCAGAGCTGCCATAGACTTGGGAATCAAATCCTTAGATGTATTTGGAGATTCAGCTTTGGTCACCAGTCATATCAAATGGGAATGGGACACCAAGCACCCAAACCTTATCCTTTACAAAGAACATGTTTTGACATTACTACCACATTTTGAGAAGATTACCTTCGAGCATTTCCCGCGAGAAGAAAATTAGCTAGCAGACGCTCTAGCCACAATGTCATTTATGTTTAAACTTAATTGGGATAACGAGGCTCCCCAGATCACTATTGAACGAATGGATGAACCAACGCACTGTCACGAGATTAATACTGAAGAGTTAGTGGACCAGCCTTGGTTTCATGACGTCGAGAGGTATCTCGAGGCTCAAGAATATCCAGAAGGAGCTTCAATCAATAATAAGAAGTTCTTAAGGAGAGTCTCTGCTAAATTCTTCCTTAGTAATGGCATACTGTACAAATGCAATCATGACTCCATTTTGCTTCGGTGCATGGATAAGGTTGAAGCTGAAAAGATCATGGCTGAATTACATGAAGGTACTTTTGGCACCCACTCTAGTGGGCATACGATGGCGAAGAAAATCCTAAGGGCAGGCTATTATTGGTCTATCATGGAAGTAGATTGCTATCAACACTCTCGAACCTGTCATAAGTGTCAAATTTATGCTGACAAGGTGCACGTATCTCCGGTTCCTCTGAATGTCTTGACGGCTCCTTGGTCCTTTGCTATGTGGGGAATTGATATGATTGGAGAAATCAAGCCAACAATATCCAATGGACATCTCTTCATCCTAGTGGCCATTGACTATTTTACAAAATGGGTGGAGGCAGCTTCCTTCGCTTTCGTTACCAAGAATGTTGTTACCCAGTTCATCAAGCAACACCTTATTTGCCGGTATGGTATCCCGAAAAGGATCATCGCTGACAATGGTACAAATCTCAATAACACTGTGATCACCGCATTATGCGAGAAATTCAAGATCCAGTATCACAATTCTTCTCCCTATCAGCCAAAGATGAATGGTGTTGTCGAAGCTGCAAATAAAAACAATAAGAAGATCATACAGAAAATGACAGTCACATACAAAGACTTGCATGAGATGTTACCGTTTGCTCTCCATGGTTATCGTGCCATGACTCGCACATCAACCGGGGAAACACCCTATTATTTGGTTTACGGCATGGAGGTTGTCTTTCCTATTGAGGTTCAGATCCCCTCCTTGAGAATTATGAAGGATGCAGGGTTGAACGAAGATGATTGGATCCATACTCGACTTGATCAACTGAATTTGATTGATGAAAAGAGACTTATTATTGTTTTCCATGGTCAAATGTATCAAAAACAAATGATCAAGGCTTTCAACAAGAAAGTCAGACGCCAAGTATATCAAGTTGGGGATCTACTGATCAAACGTATCATCTTGCCAAAAAGTGATCCCAGGGGAAAATAGACTCCTACCTATGAAGGACCATTTGTAATCAAAAACATATTTTCCGGTGGGCCAATGATCTTGACCACCATGGATGGTGACGACCTGCCACACCCTGCGAACGCAGACATAGTCAAAAGATACTATGCATAAGACACACGCTAGGTTGACATACCTAGGAAAAACAAGGGCATCCCGGTAAACCAAAAAGGTTCGGACAAAAGATAGGGATAAAACAAAAATTTATACACCCGGAAAGTTGAAAACCCGAAAGGGCGACTTGGGAAAAAAGGGTTTCTCGGTGGACTGAAAACCCGAAAGGGCGGTCCAGGCAAAAGTTCTGGAATCAAAGCGTATAACTATGTCCCGTCAGATCACTTTACAGATAACCTTTGGCTTCCACTGACAAACTCAGAGTTTCTGATCAATTCAATCATCTTCGGACGAAGCAACAAATAGACAAGATGCTCAGAGATACGAAGGCTATAGTAGAATGGGAACCCCATGGGATTATTACACGTAGCTATCTTTCTTTGTATAAATTTTTCTTACTAGAATGTTTGTCCCCTTTGTATAAAATATTTAGTCAAAGTCAATACAAAGATATCCCTTTGAAAGTGCAAAAACTATTTGTCTTTTTCTTTACGCTTGTGTTTTGTTTACAAAAAATGTCCAATGATTCATTGTTGAACATATGCATTTGAACATGATTACTGTTTACGAATAAACAAAATGAGAAAGACAATTACTGATAGGTTGAAAGAATAGGAAAATGTCTCTAGGCTATTCCATAAGTAATCCCCTACAGTACGTCATTTAAATCCCCAGCGGAACAAAATTCCCAGTTATCAACCGTCAGCAAAAGTCGTTAAATTTCTCGGGACTCCCCAACATATCTTGCAAGAAGTACATGGCATTGCCCTCACCACAGAATTTACTTCTCTCAATAAAAGTTCATCAGTATTTCAACCTCAAGACATGAAAATCCACATATTCTCAACGGCATTTAGGGATTTATTTTTCTCAATCAAACAACAATGTAGCAAATTAGTTCACATACACATCATTTCATCCATATACCATAAACATTGATAAAGCAAAATACACTGCATCATACATTTCATGCAAACATAACTTTGTATTTTAGCTAACATTTTACCCTTTTCAGGATAAGATTAATAGCTACCATTAACAATATGCAATTAAAATACAGTACATATACGCTCCAGACACAGACGCCATTCTGATACTCATTCAGATTCAACTTTCAGATACAATTCAGATACGCTCCAGACACGGATGCCATTCTGATACTCATTCAGTTGCAACTTTTAGATACAATTCAGATACGCTCCAGACACGGACGCCATTCTGATGCTCATTCAGATTCAACTTTCAGATACAGTCCAGATACGCTCCAGACACGGATGACATTTTGATACTTAGTCAAAATAAGCTCCCAGATACAGTTCAGGTACGCTCCAAACACGGACGCCATTCTGATACTCATTTTTTCAGCTTACAAGTTACAATTCAACAAGCATGCTTGGTTGGCATCTACAAGCCCATCTCCAACAAGATTCTATCACCTCTCCAAATGGCATCTTTAAGCCCATTCCCTCAACCACACATCGTCGAGTGCAAATTTCTGGGCACTCTAGTGTCCAATCATCTTTCACCTTCGAGTCACGAATGGCAAAACTCGCCAATCTAACTCTTCTGGTATAAGAAGATTGAACAGGGGCAGCTGTTGTACCCCAAAATTTTACCTCTCATTTATCAATATTTTTCTCACAAGATCTCTTTGACTCAAGACTGGATTAGGGTTTGACTAGCCCAAGATATCTCATCATGCACTGATAACCCAAAATTAGGGTTTGGGATTGCACAAATATTTTTGGAATATCAATGCTTCATATGACTTTCAAGGACAATTATGGACCCCCAAGATTACTCATGTCAATTTTCAAGCCTTGAATCACATTTTTGATGAGTCAATTGGACAGTTGAACTAGAAATCGGCTATATTGGGGAAAAAGTCAACCATGGCCAATTTACAGTAAAACTTCATAATTTTTGATCCACCTCAAAATCTTGGACTCATATGTATCATTTGATCAAGTTTGGACCATAATTCCTCAAGAAATTTGATCAAATCATTAAAAGGGCAAAATGGTCAAAATTAGGGTTTTGACTGAGAGAGGGCAATTTCTGATATTTGACCTAGAAAATGACCAATTGGTTTGAAGCATGATTTTAAGAGTTCAATTTCATCATCTTACCCTAAATACATGGTTCAAAACATTGCAAATCCATTGGATTGATAGATGAATTTTTCAGTCAATTGATCAAAAGTCAACAGTATACTGAAAAGTCAAACTTTGACTTTTTGGTCAAAATCAAATACCAAGGATCACAATTCATCAAAACATGTCAAAATGTGAAACTTGTTCATCAAGAAATCAAAGATTGAAGATTTTGTTTTGAAATTTGAAATTTTCTTAACTTCGAAATTTTTCTAAGTATTGAAAATTTCTTATTTTTTCTCAACTTTAAGCCAAATTCTCACCATGATGCAAGCTGATTCAAAGAAAGTTCCCAACATGAAAGTTGTAGATCTCCATGAAACCTACAACTTTTCCTCACACAATTTCTCCTAAAGATTCTTGGATATCAAGATATAATTTTGTGAATACATGCTCATGAACTAAAATAACTTAGTGAAATTTTGCCCTAATTTAGGCTGGTTTTTGACCTAACTTCATGGCAACTTTTCACCTAGTTCTAAGAGGAATCTTGGAAGGCAATTCAAATATGAGTTATAGAGAACATTGCTAGATTTCCAAAATTTCCAAGAACTCCTTGAGATCATTCTTGAGTAGGGAGAATCGAAGAGATGAAGTTGGCAATTTCTCACTTTGATTTCAAGCCAATTCATGAAGAACAAAATTCAAATCCTCAAGCATGTTGTACAATCTTCACTTTTCAGGTCTCAAACTCGTTTTTCACTTCACCATTAATGAATTGCACAAGGTTTCATGCCCTAAACCCAAGCATTCAATGCTTTGTACATGAACATTTCCATTTTTGGCATAAAGGTGCCATTTCCATTTTGATAAAGCATAACTTTTGCAAATTTTCACTCCTTGAGCCTTGCACTTGTTTTCTCCGCACATAAGTAAAGCCACAACAAAGAGAAACTTTCCTGAAGCCTTTACCAAACCAGACCACGCCTGTACATCCCTTAGGGACTTGTCTCCTCACCTTGCTTCAAAAACAAGAAATGTAGCAAGACATGTGATCTTGTACTTCTGAGCAAGCATAAGTCCTCCAATCTTTAGCTCTATATAAAGCCATCATTATGCAACTAAAACCACGAATGCCCAAGCCTTGAAACACCCTAGAATCAGAAATTGCATACCAAGCCTCCAAACTTGCCATTTTTGACTTGTGAACTGAATCTTCCATTCCACTCGTGCATTTTCAGGCCTTTTGTTTCCCTAAGCTTCCTTACCTTACAAGTGAACCATCCCACACCCTGAAACATCACTGTAACTCCATCTTCCCCATTGTTGAACTTCAAAAATAGAGTAACACAGGTGGACTTCTCCAGATCATTCCATCCACCCTCAAGACAAGCTAAGCATTGCATTAGCTTCCTAGAGGTTCAAGGAAGCTAACCTGATCATCACAACATCCTAAAGTAAGCTCATTTCCAAAACACGATTTCCATTTTCAAGATGAGTTTTCTATTTTTCTAACTCTTGATACAGGCATAGTTAACTTTCCATTTATGAATATACAATGTAGACATCATTGCTACGAAGTTGTACATATCCATAGCTTGCATTTATTTGGCCTGAGTTGAGAGAATTTTGAGTTTGAAGTTTCTGAAAAAATTATGTTAAGAATTAGTGCCAACAAAATTCTCTCTGATCTTGGACTTATAGTTTTAGCTATGCACATGGTTAGAATCGTGAGATAAAATGCTATAATATTCATATTATCACTTTCAATTTTTATTCAGAGATGAAAGAGTTACAAGGGGTCCGACTGGCTAGAGGAAGAAGATGAAGTACAGGGCAAGGAAGCGTTTTATGTTATGTATTTTTAGTTTCATTTGAACTAACGGATGTACGGCCACCCTAGTGGCAAGGCGGCGCGCAGAAATTGCCATAGGTCATGGGTTCGAGCCTTGGCGCATACCTTTTGCATTTTTTCATAATTTTTTCATTTTTTTGTTGTTTTTGCAGCGTGGGCTTCAGCACCTTGTGAAATAACCGGCTGAAAATCATCAAACAATGAAGTCGCCATCGAACGTCTTTTATCCCACATGTAGGGAAAGGTAAACATCGAGAAAACCTGAGAAGGGTGAAGTCACAGTCTTGCGACCGAGAGATCGGGTAAGGGAGTCTGTTACGCGAGGAGAAGGTATTAGCACCCCACACGCCCGTAGTACTCTACGGTATCCACTCTTGTTATCTATCTTATGGGTGTGTTTAATCTATGCTTATTGTCTACTATACTACTGGAAGGAAAATGCATGCAAAAGAAAGGAGAAAAGAATGTAGGGAAAATAAAATTATGCTCGCCTGGGCCCTACCCCGATGCCTACGTATCCTTTTTGAGGAATCAGACCTACCGTAGTTCGGCTCATATGTTTTTGTTTGTTTATGTTTTTTATGGACAATGTTAATTCCGCCTTCTGCCGCAGCTCGACCTTTGGAGACTTATGCGTTGGCACAGAAGTAAATTAATCATGTCATTACCTGAAAAGGGTTTTAGAGAGAAGGTGCTCGAGCGCACAAAATGGTTTGAATTTGTTTTGTATCTTTGTTACCTTGAAAAAGGGTTTAACTATGATTAGCATGTTTTTGATTTGCTAAGAAAATGAGTTTTTGTTTTGAATGCACATGCAAAAGGGAAGAAAAGAGTCTAAGGGAGACTAGCCTATTTCTAAACCTAATGTTATCATACAATGGTAGTCCTAAGGTTTGGATTAACAAAAGGGAAACACCTACCTAATGTTAGCATGCATGGTTTACAACCTAAGGTCTAACTTGTGTCCGAACAGAGCAAGCGCATCCTAAGAGAACATGGTATGTACAAGGATAAGGCAAACAAGCCAGCAAAAAGGAAGCATACCTAAATGGATCCTTCCTAGGTTAGCATGTCTAAGAAAAGTCTAAAAAAATATCCTATAGGGAGCATGCAATGAGAGCGAAGTCGTGATCTCAATTTCTAAATTGAGTGACTCATCGATCAACAAGAAAGAATGGAAAGCGATAAAATCCTATAGGGAGCATGCACTGAGAGCGAAGTCGTGATCTCAATTGCTAAATTGAGTGACTCATCGATCGACAAGAAAGTAAACAAACACAAGCACAACACATATAGCAAATGAAGTGCGGAATGCCTGCTACAGGTCTTTAAACAGTGACTTCGAGCGCACGCTCTTTATTTCATACTTCTCATGATATCTAGAAAGCGGTAAAGTGCAGGAATTAGGAACAAAATGAGATTGCGATGATACCGAACGGAGAAGGTCCGTTGCCTCTTCATAACCATGCAAGCCATAAGAAAACTCTACAGACGCCTCCTTGAATTCCTTGATGAAAATTTAGGCTCTTAACTAGCTTCGAAACTCTTCTGAACTTCTTCAACCAAGATCTTCCTTTCGGAGTCGCTCCGGCGGCTTTCCACATTTGATGAGAATGTCGAGAAATCGACGAAAGCTCTGTGAAATCAGGTATGCGTTTTTACTTTCGATTCTTCCCGTTGACCTTGTCTTCTACTTCTTCATATCTTGCGTTTTCTGAATGTTGCATTGTTGTGGTTCGTTGTTGCTCAGATTCGATTGCAGAATAAAGCAGAATGTACGATTATATCTATGGAGTTGATTGAAGAATGTTGAATCGCAAAACTAATGAAGATTGAAGGGTTCAAGAAAGTGAAACATGGATTGTGATGTTGATAATGATGTGCGATGAAGCTATGAAGTGTTACTTGATTTTAGGGAGTTTATGAGGGATTACGGTTGGTTTTCTCAGAATGAATGAAGAATGATGAAGATGAAGATGTAAGGTGCGGAAGAGAAGAAATCTTGATTGTGATTTGCATAGAGAGAGGGAACGATGGAAGTTTCAGAGAGAGAATGGAGTTTGAGAGTGAAGGTTGAAAGGTTAGTCTCTGATTTTTTATGACTATTTCTGGTGAATGAATAATGAAGCATGAATCACTTCTCCCTCTCCTCTTCCTGTTATCTTCCTGTTATTATCTTCCATCCTTTCTGTTATGATTCTGTTATGCTGGAAGTAGTTTCTGTTAGGAGTTTTTTGGTTGTTTGACAGTTGGTTACAGTTAGTTTGTTGGAATCTGTTAGAACCGGTTAAGATGTTAGAAACTGTTATGGGAATTCTGGTAGCTGGACTGCTATTTCTCCTATTTTGTTGAGAAGTTGTTATGGAATTTGCTGGAGTTTGTTGAGATTCTCCTGGGAATTAGTTACAGGGCTGTTATAAGCAGTTGGAAACTATTAGGGATATTAGGAAAAGTAATTTAGAAGGGTGAGAGGGTTTATGACAGTTAGGATGGTTAAGAGGCTTTTTATTCTGTTACTGAGTTGGCCCTTTTGTTAGGAACTAATCTAGACCCTGTTTCTTTTTTCATGCTTCTGCTGAACTGGTTTATTGGTTATATGCAGGCTTTAGTAAACTTGGGTAACATCAGGGAAACCGGTTCATTATGCAGCTCAAGGTTTAATGACAGTGGCGATGCACCTCTTGGAAACATGGAGGATTGGAGCAAACAAAGTAGACCTGGTTTTGATGTCATGAAGATGTCTTGAAAAGGCTTTGGATTAGGAACAATAGGTTTAGGGCATATATTTTTTATTGTATGGTTACTACGCATTTGGAATGGTATATTGGAATGACTTTGAAACAAAATGATTTTCTATTTGTATAATTTTCTTTGAATGATGTAGAATGAATCTCCTGGATATGTACCAAACATGACTCGATCATGGAAAGTATTGCGTATGGAAACATGGTTTGGAATGGAATGGTCTTGAAACGCGAAATATCTGATGGTTCTTCTTGTAATGATATCGAATTTGTGAGGTGACTTGATTTGTGAACTTGAATGTCCTTTATGATTTCCTTTAAATTTTGAATGTATTGAATCCTTTTTCAACCATACTTTGAGATAAATTTTCCCTCCATTATGCTTGTAACTTGAATGAAATAGACATAGATTTAAATAGAACTTTGGTCAAAAGTTAACTTCCCTAAGTTGACAATGAACCTTATCATGGGACGTCTCATTCCAAAACTTGAATCCAATTTAATATTTCACAAAGAATCGAATCCAAACCCATTTATATGCCATGCCTAGATTTGAATAATGGAAGATGAATTAAGTGAACTCGAAAATGGAAACTTGAACAATATGAATCTTCCAATCTTATCTTGAATCAACCATTGAAAGATCATGAAATTGAGATGTTGAACCAATATTAATCTCGCACACTGTTAGAAATTTCAATGAATCCGAATTGGCATCTCATTTCTCTTGAACCATAGTAAACTTGTAATTGAAGCAATAATTGTTTGAAATGATGAAGTTTTGAACTCAATGAACCCACAACTTCATCTTTTGTATCATGGCTTACATTTTGTAATCCAATCCATACTACATCTTGACTTTATGGATGACAACATTACCTTGAGAGCTCCTTGAAGTATAGAAAGAAGCGTAATGTGAAGCTCAATGAACCTCAGTCGATAGATATTACGAATTCACACATAGAAGATGTGAATCCCTAATACACCTATGTTCGATGAATTCTTAATGGAAGATGATCTTGTAGGTTGATGAAGAAAAGATCCACAACATCCATGAACATAAAACCCTAATTCCTCAATTTCACTGCCTTGAAAAGTAACCGGAAGAATCAGGCTCTATTTGAACATATACACCTTAGCCAGTTGATAAAACCCTAACCCTGAAGTTTCTCGACCCCTTGCGAAGTTATGTTGTTAGTGAATGTATGCAATGTTAAATGACCTAATGGAGATATGTACATGAGAAAAGCGCGACAATGCATAAACCAGATAAAAGTAGAAGGGTAGGACAAATTTGGGGTATTACAGTTGCCCCTATTTAATTGTCTTAAACCTGGAAGCACAATTGGCGCGTGCCTTTCGGAAGTTCAAGGTGGAAGATAATTAAATACCAATGCCGAAAATTTGTCCTGGGAGGAAGAGTAAGTGTTTTCTTTATTTATTTTTGTGTTATCTGCTGGGGGAATTTTTTTTGTTTTTTCAATGAAGGGACAGAGATTGGACTTGTAACGTGGAGCGATGCCAATACAAGACAAATGGTTGGTATGAAAAGTCAGTGGACGAGGTCTACGGGCGACCTACGATCCTAAGGTGACACATGAGAGTGATTTGACAGAGAACCTAGCCAAAGGGCGATCTCAGGTTCTAAGACAAAGATATATGGACAGAACCTAGCCAAGAGGCGATCTCAGGTTCGAAGAAGGAAACATGGGTTACGACATGATGATTGTTTAGATAAGTGACACGGACGAGCATCAAGAAAGGTTAAACACGGACGAGTGTTTGAATCAATATGGACGAGTATTGAAAGAAGATACATACGAGTATCAAAAGGTTAAACACGGACAAGTGTTTGAATCAATACGGACGAGTATTGAAAGAAGATACAGGCGAGTATCAAAAGTTAAACACGGACGAGTGTTTGAATCAATACGGACGAGTATTGAAAGAAGATACAGACGAGTATCAAAAGGTTAAACACGGACGAGTGTTTGAATCAATATGGACGAGTATTGAAAGAAGATACAGGCGAGTATCAAAAGGTTAAACACGGACGAGTGTTTGAATCAATACGGACGAGTATTGAAAGAAGATATAGGCGAGTATCAAAAGGTTAAACACTGACGAGTGTTTGAATCAATACGGACGAGTATTGAAAGGAGATACAGGTGAGTATCAAAAGGTTAAACATGGACAAGTGTTTGAATCAATACGGACGAGTATTGAAAGAAGATACAGGCGAGTATCAAAAGTTAAACACGAACGAGTGTTTGAATCAATACGGACGAGTATTGAAAGAAGATACAGGCGAGTATCAAAAGTTTAAACACGGACGAGTGTTTGATTCAATACGGACGAGTATTGAAAGAACATACAGGTGAGTATCAAAAGTTTAAACACGGACGAGTGTTTGAATCAATACGGACGAGTATTGAAAGAAGATACAGACGAGTATCCAAGGTAAACACGGACGAGTGTTTGAATCAATACGGACGAGTATTGAAAGAAGATACAGGTGAGTATCAAAAGTTTAAACACGGACGAGCGTTTGAATAACTGACCCGGTGGGTGTTTAGGAAACTTGACACATACGAGTGTTTAGGAAACTTGACACATACGAGTGTTTAGGAATGGACACGGACGAGTGTTTAGGGAACCGACTACCAGACAAGAACTGGGTTTAGAATGACAAAGTGTATTGATTTTGTTTGGCATTGAAAAGGTGAAGGTCACTGATTGGGGATTTTGGGCATGATACCCTCCTGTAGGGATGTATCGTTGTCCTTGAATAACTCATATTTTTTTGTGTATGGTACCTGATCTGGCTTATGCTTTGTATGCATGTTTGAATTTCTTTTGCCGCAAAGATCCATTCTGATGGATCGGCTACGCGCTTTTGAGGATGAAATGTTATGCAGTGATAACTATATGCAATGCGAAGAAATAAACTTCATGGGGATAAGAGTAAGCTTGCTGGGAGCCATTGCTCATCACTGGGGATGTCAATATATATCGACATTGGAAGCCTGCAGTACCCAAGATTGTTGGGGATACTGATAAGAGTACACACTGGGGAGCTCTTGAAGACCAAAGATCGTTGTTGACTCTGCTGAGGATTGAATTGCTGACGAAGCGAGTTTTTAGGTACACTGCTGGATTCTGAACCGTTGAGAAGATGATAGAACTGAATATGCCGAAGAATGGATACTGAACACCATGTGAACCTCTTTGAATACATGCCCAAGTTTACGCACACGCACACTGGGGATTATCTCTTGAATCACTTGGGGATAAAATATGGGCATGGACACCTATGAATGCCCCGGTTTAGCTCTGCGAATGCCCTGGTTTAGCTTTGTGAATGCCCCAGTTTAGCTTCATTGGGGATGTTCTTTATTGACTCCACTGAGGATGCACTTGCGTGTGCTGAGTCAAAAGACGATTCTAGACTTTCTAAATTCACTTGGGGAATCAGGTCTGAAGTTGTCTGTAGCAGATGAAGGCGGCTTCGTGTACTGGCTAGGTCAGGGTGACCGTTATGATGCTTTTAGCTTGATTGTAGTCTCGTACAACATAATTGGCTTGAGCAACTTTGCAAGTATGGATGAGGAATGCCCCTGTCTAGAGGGTCTCTGGGAAGATCTAGGTCAAATAGAAGACCAGAAGATTCGTGCCACAATATGATATGAGGTGGCCTGCCCCAATATCTTGAGCCACGAAACAAACTATTCTTGATTACAACTTTCTTGGAGAGATTTGTCGAATCTCGACGTAACCGCCCCAAGTTGAATGAATTCTGAATAGATATCTCGACGTGATAGCCTCTGATTGATCGAGCTTGAAGATATTTATCGACGTGATAGCCTCTGATTGACAACTTTGAGGGAATTCCCTAGATTTGGCTGAACTTAGAGAGATTGACTCTCGATTTGATTGCCCCAGATTAGCAGTTTTAAGGGAATGCCCCAGATTGATGGAATCTACTAACTTTATCCCTGAAGGGTACTCAAGTTGTGAAGCACTAAGATGTTTTCTCTGGACAAAATCACTGGTTAACATGCTACTGGATAAGTCATTTCTCTTGTGGCAGCTGACTCTTGCTTCAACAGGGTATTCAAGCCTCTCTTCTCTGAGAAGATTGAGCTCTTTACCGATTGTTCATTGTGTAAACTTACTTGATATTGATCATTGTTTTGTATGTAGAAGAATGTTTATTATGAGAATGATAATTCTAATGCAACACATATGTAAGTCTTGAAGTTTGAAAAAACTTTGAATGAAATGACGTCACAACTCTGTTGTGAACGAGTCACTAGCTAGAGAGAAACATTTGCAAATTCCTTTTTTAGTAAAGATAATGCAAGCATATGATGCCAACACAGATATCCAAACGTACCTCTTAGGAGTCAGTTAAACGCTATCTCGTTGTAGTACGCTTTCAAATTGACCCATGCTTCAGTTAGGGCTTTGAAAGGGTTGTAACATGGTATGGTTCACGGTTTTTAGAAAAAAGGATTTTAGGCTCAAAATTGTTTTGTGCCCACCCATTCTCCATGATGTTCTCCATTCCTACGCTCAATTGACATGATATAAGCATTCATCTCTCTAGAAGAGTTTGCGATGGTTGAGGAACCACTGTGATTTCTTGGACACGACAGTCACTTCACCTGATTTTGGTGTCTGATCAGACGACTTTGTTCTTTGATGAGGATTTTCATTGGTAATCCTTTTCTCGTCTTTTAGGCTTTTCAATTTATTTCTTGCTTTCCCTAATTTTTTCCTGGACAAATTCTTTTGAATTTCGATTTGAAAGTCCAGCGGGATGCCCCAATTTTTGCCTAAGTGACTTGTTTTCAAGTTTTGACTTAGCGGGGATTTTTGTTTCTTTCTCATTCGTATTTTTTCGTTTTGAACAAGTCGTTGATCTTTGCGTTGTTTTTGATTTGTCGGAAGTGATCGTGACTGCCTGAGTCTTTAGTAGATGATGGATAGCCCTTATAGTACTGTCATCTATTGACCTCCTGATGTGCGAGACATACCCATTGGGATATAGTTAATAGACACATGTTGTTGTACTGTCATCTGTTGACCTCCTGATCTGCGAGAGATACCCATTGGGATATAGTCAATAGACACATGTTGTTGTTAGATGAGGGTTAACCAATGTGGTTTTGACTTTTCTCAACCTTTTGATGGATAACCATTGTTGTATCCTTGGACGCACACCCTTGATGAGTTCTGAATGCTTGATCAGATTAGCTGAGTACTACCCGCCCCAAGGTTAAAATGAGGGTTTTTTCTAAACATAAGAGAAAACTCCTACTTTGAAGGCTCAGAGGGGTTGACGAGGGTCTATCTCCCTTATATCTCCAGTGTTTAGGGATTGAAACAAGGCTTGTACATCGTCAGCAAGGTCTTACTCAAAAGCGTACCGACCAGAGATTTTTGCGTTTTCAGATTGTCATCCTCCTCCTTTGAATCTTTACCTAAGCATAAGACTAGGAAATATAGCATCAATATGCAAGTAAAACATTTAAAGAGTGATAACGAATGGATGAGTAAAAATGAAAGGAACACTTCAAGACAAGCATACTTATTGTATTAAGATTTTCGTTCAAAAATAGACAAGTTTCTATATACAAGCAATGTTTAAACAAACAAGCAAGAATGCAAATGAAAATGCAGTAAAGAAACCAATGATTGCCATTGTTGAGGAGACTTGACTCCGTATGAACTTGCTGATTCTGACGAATTTTTGTAGTCTTGATACTCGAGTGTGCGAGAGAATTCCCTTTCAGATCTGATGTGAACACAGTAGTCTCTGGATTGAGCCTGTCTTGGACATTGTCTTTGGATGACATACCATCTTCAATCGATTGGCCAAGTGCCCCAGTATAATATGCATCACCAAGCATATCATGTCTTAAAGAAATGATAGACACCATCATCAGAGTTTCCATGACCTAGCTTATTTGAGTATTTAATCCATTATCTTCCTGCTTGAAGAAGTTTCTGACTATGAGCCAAAGCTTGCATGTACCACTTGGAGTTATTCCATAACTGATCTCTGAGCATGTGCGTTGAGAAATCAAGTTGAATCTTTAAAGAGAACCTCAGGTCTGAATAAGAATCCCCAATCTTCGGGTACCTGTTATGAATGCATGAATATGCATGGGGTGCATGAATGAATGCCATGTCATGTTCTGTCATTTCCAAGGAATTTACGTTCTTTGATTTTGATTTTGCGCAAGTAAGGGACGGAAGGGTTCAACACAAGGCTTGCAAATATGATTCCTTGGAAATAATAAAACATTTATGTTAAGCATGCGGTTAACCATGTTATGTATGCAAAGGCATGGGATCAAAGTTCCATCATTTCTGAATATGATTGCTGCACTATTCTGAATGATGTGGGTATCATCAGATCAAAGGTTTGGCACAACTTCCGCACATATAAGAACCAAGTACCATGTGGATCTCCCCTTGTACGGGGTCAAGGCTTCTGGAACATAGGATACTGTTGAGAATTTCTGAACGTGCTGGGAATACCAAGATTGAAGGCTTGAATGAACCTCCAGGTAAACAAGTCAGGAACTCAGAAAATAAATCTGAGAACCATACGGTCACCAACAGGACATAGCATCTGCATAAAGTCATAACAGAAATCCAGAATATAGCCATTAGAACCAATAGTCACCGTCTGATCATAGTCACCATCTGTACCTGTAATAAGAATTCCCTCCCCGCTCACGGGTGAAAACTAGGTTAGGGTAAGGCAATGGTAACTCAGAATCGAGGGTACTCCTGAAAAACTATCGCCGTATCACCTAAGTGAAAACGATAGCCCCTCATTTGTACCTCATCTGAGCATGGACGACATGGCGGCGATAGTCAGACCTAAGTCAACTAGCCGTTCATGTTCCACTCTATTCCTAGGGTTCCTATGGTATACAACTCTGGCCTGGGTATTGGGCCTTTTACCTCATAGTAACACCCACCCAATAAGAAGCAGATCCAGTACAACAATAGTATATGGAAGACAATAAAATGCAATGCATACGTATGCTCAAGTATATACAAAATGAATGAATAACCTGAAAGCATAAAGATAAACACCCAAATGAAAGAAAGCAAGAGCTAGGAGCGACTCCGGGAAGGACCAGCATTTGGTCGACCTGTCCCCAGTGAAGTCGCCAGCTGAAACAACCGGCTGAAAATCATCAAACAATGAAGTCGCCATCGAACGTCTTTTATCCCACATGTAGGGAAAGGTAAACATCGAGAAAACTTGAGAAGGGAGAAGTCACATTCTTGCGACCGAGAGATCGGGTAAGGGAGTCTGTTACGCGATGGGAAGGTATTAGTACCCCACACGCCCGTAGTACTCTACGGTATCCACTCTTGTTATCTATCTTATGGGTGTGTTTAATCTATGCTTATTGTCTACTATACTACTGGAAGGAAAATGCATGCAAAAGAAAGGAGAAAAGAATGTAGGGAAAATAAAATTATGCTCGCCTGGGCCCTACCCCGATGCCTACGTATCCTTTTTAAGGAATCAAACCTACCGTAGTTCGGCTCATATGTTTTTGTTTGTTTATGTTTTTTATGGACAATTTTAATTCCGCCTTCTGCCGCAGCTCGACCTTTGGAGACTTATGCGTTGGCACAGAAGTAAATTAATCATGTCATTACCTGAAAAGGGTTTTAGAGAGAAGGTGCTCGAGCATACAAAATGGTTTGAATTTGTTTTGTATCTTTGTTACCTTGAAAAAGGGTTTAACTATGATTAGCATGTTTTTGATTTGCTAAGAAAATGAGTTTTTGTTTTGAATGCACATGCAAAAGGGAAGAAAAGAGTCTAAGGGAGACTAGCTTATTTCTAAACCTAATGTTATCATACAATGGTAGTCCTAAGGTTTGGATTAACAAAAGGGAAACGCCTACCTAATGTTAGCATGCATGGTTTACAACCTAAGGTCTAACTTGCGTCCGAACAGAGCAAGTGCATCCTAAGGGAACATGGTATGTACAAGGATAAGGCAAACAAGCCAGCAAAAAGGAAGCACACCTAAAGGGATCCTGCCTAGGTTAGCATGTCGAAGAAAAGTCCAAAAAACTATCCTATAGGGAGCAACTAATAAGAGCGAAGTCGTGATCTCAATTTCTAAATTGAGTGACTCAAAGATCAACAAGAAAGAATGGAAAGCGATAAAATCCTATAGGGAGCATGCACTGAGAGCGAAGTCGTGATCTCAATTGCTAAATTGAGTGACTCATCGATCGACAAGAAAGTAAATAAACACAAGCACAACACATATAACAAATGAAGTGCGGAATGCCTGCTACAGGTCTTTAAACAACGACTTCGAGCGCACGCTCTTTATTTCCTACTTGTCATGATATCTAGAAAGCGGTAAAGTGCTAGAATTAGGAACAAAATGAGATGGCGATGATACCGAACGGAGAAGGTCCGTTGCCTCTTCATAACCATGCAAGCCATAAGAAAACTCTACAGACGCCTCCTTGAATTCCTTGATGAAAATTTAGGCTCTTAACTAGCTTCGAAACTCTTCTGAACTTCTTCAACCAAGATCATCCTGGAGGAGTCGCTCCGGCGGCCTTCCAGATTTGATGAGAATGTCGAGAAATCGACAAAAGCTCCTCGAAATCAGGTATTCATTTTTACTTTCGATTCTTCCCGTTGACCTTGTCTTCTACTTCTTCATATCTTGCGTTTTCTGAATGTTGCATTGTTGTGGTTCATTGTTGCTCAGATTCGATTGCAGAATAAAGCAGAATGTACGATTATATCTATGGAGTTGATTGAAGAATGTTGAATCGCAAAACTAATGAAGATTGAAGGGTTCAAGAAAGTGAAACGTGGATTGTGATGTTGATAATGATGTGCGATGAAGCTATGAAGTGTTACTTGATTTTAGGGAGTTTATGAGGGATTACGGTTGGTTTTCTCAGAATGAATGAAGAATGATGAAGATGAATATGTAAGGTGCGGAAGAGAAGAAATCTTGATTGTGATTTGCATAGAGAGAGGGAACGATGGAAGTTTCAGAGAGAGAATGGAGTTTGAGAGTGAAGGTTGAAAGGTTAGTCTCTGATTTTTTATGACTATTTCTGTTGAATGAATAATGAAGCATGAATCACTTCTCCCTCTCCTCTTCCTGTTATCTTCCTGTTATTCTCTTCCATCCTTTCTGTTATGATTCTGTTATGCTGGAAGAAGTTTCTGTTAGGAGTTTTTTGGTTGTTTGACAATTGGTTACAGTTAGTTTGTTGGAATCTGTTAGAAGCGGTTAGGATGTTAGAAACTGTTATGGGAATTCTGGTAGTTGGACTGCTATTTCTCCTATTTTTGTTGAGAAGTTGTTATGGAATTTGCTGGAGTTTGTTGAGATTCTCCTGGGAATTAGTTACAGGGTTGTTATAACCAGTTGGAAACTATTAGGGATATTAGGAAAAGTAATTTAGAAGGGTGAGAGGGTTTATGACAGTTAGGATGGTTAAGAGGCTTTTTATTCTGTTACTGAGTTGGCCCTTTTGTTAAGAACTAATCTAGACCCTGTTTCTTTTTTCATGCTTCTGCTGAACTGGTTTATTGGTTATATGCAGGCTTTAGTAAACTTGGGTAACAGCAGGGCAACCGGTTCATTATGCAGCTCAAGGTTTAATGACAGTGGCGATGCACCTCTTGGAAACATGGAGGATTGGAGCAAATAAAGTAGACCTGGTTTTGATGTCATGAAGATGTCTTGAAAAGGCTTTGGATTAGGAACAATAGGTTTAGGACATATTTTTTTATTGTATGGTTACTACGCATTTGGAATGGTATATTGGAATGACTTTGAATCAAAATGATTTTCTATTTGTATAATTTTCTTTGAATGATGTAGAATGAATCTCATGGATATGTACCAAACATGACTCGATCATGGAAAGTATTGCGTATGGAAACATGTATTGGAATGGAATGGTCTTGAAACGCGAAATATATGATGGTTCTTCTTGTAATGAGATCGAATTTGTGAGGTGACTTGATTTGTGAACTTGAATTTCCTTTATGATTTCCTTTAAATTTTGAATGTATTGAATCCTTTTTCAACCATACTTTGAAATAAATTTTCCCTCCATTATGCTTGTAACTTGAATGAAATAGACATAGATTTAAATAGAACTTTGGTCAAAATTTAACTTCCCTAAGTTGACAATGAACCTTATCATGGGACGTCTCATTCCAAAACTTGAATCCAATTTAATATTTCACAAAGAATCGAATCCAAACCCATTTATATGCCATGCCTAGATTTGAATAATGGAAAATGAATTAAGTGAACTCGAAAATGGCAACTTGAACCATATGAATCTTCCAATCTTATCTTGAATCAACCATTGAAAGATCATGAAATTAAGATCTTGAACCAATATTAATCTCGCACACTGTTAGAAATTTCAATGAATCCGAATTGGCATCTCATTTCTCTTGAACCATAGTAAACTTGTAATCGAAGCAATAATTGTTTGAAATGATGAAGTTTTGAACTCAACGAACCCACAACTTCATCTTTTGTATCATGGCTTACATTTTGCAATCCAATCCATACTACATCTTGACTTTATGGATGACAACATTACCTTGAGAGCGCCTTGAAGTATAGAAAGAAGCGTAATGTGAAGCTCAATGAACCTCAGTCGATAGATATTACGAATTCACACATAGAAGATGTGAATCCCTAATACACCTGTGTTCGATGAATTCTTAATGGAAGATGATCTTGTAGGTTGATGAAGAAAAGATCCACAACATCCATGAACACAAAACCCTAATTCCGCAATTTCACTGCCTTGAAAAGTAACCGGAAGAATCAGGCTCTATTTGAACATATACACCTTAGTCAGTTGATAAAACCCTAACCCTGAAGTTTCTCGACCCCTTGCGAAGTTATTATGTTAGCGAATGTATGCAATGTTAAATGACCTAATGGAGATATGTACATGATAAAAGTGCGACAATGCATAAACCAGATAAAAGTAGAAGGGTAGGACAAATTTGGGGTATTACACCTTGGGCCCAATGTTTTTTTGCTAACCTCCTGCCTCCTTTTTTCTTACAGCACCCTTGGCCCAAATATTTTCATTTATTTATTTTATTTTGTTTCATTTCATTAAATATATTTTTTTCTTAATTATTAAAAATCATAAAAACATAAAAATGATAAATATTATATTTTGTTTTATTTTATTTTATTTTCTCATAAAAAAATATTTTTATTTAGTTATGTATTAACTATTATTCTTAATAAACTTGTAAATAAAAATAGAATTAGGTTAATTATTTATTCTTTTTTCTCACACTTATAATTATTTATTTTAACGTGTAAAGGGACTAAAATATTTCATAAATACTATTTATTATCTTCAAGACAAAAATACCAAAAAAAAAGTACTTAAAGAATTTCATTTTTCTTTTAATAAGTTAGAATTAGGGTTAATCAATTTCTAAGAAATAATTTCCTTTTCTTAATTTATTAGGTTTAGTTCAAAACTTTTTCATATAAAAAACAAAACAAAATCTTTTTTCTTGCATATACATATCTTTGCATATTTAATTTATATTATACATTATTTATTCAAATATTTATACAAATTCAATTTGGTTGTAATAGCTTAATTAGATTTATATTATTGCAAATCCCCATTCATAATTTGTATACCCCCCCCCCCCCCTCCCATAAAATGTTATAATAGCGTAGTAATCTTTAAATTGCGCAATTTATCGCTTTTACATAACATGTTAGTAATTAGGGTTTGTATGGCAAGATAAAAACAATCGAATAGAAAATCCTAATCCAAGACAAAATAAAGCATGAAAATAACACACTTGCACACAAGCACCCCTAGGGTTACTCCACTTGGTTGCCTTACACAAAAAATGGCCATATTACGCATGCGAAGTATCTTAGTAAAACAAACAAATATAAGATCATAGTCCCTCGATGACGCTATTTAGAGTTGCCTTACAAAAATTATCTTAGTCCCTCAAAAAATATAAGATACTTTACAACATTGCTAATCATGGTTATACGATGACCCATGCCCGTCCCGTCTACATCCAAAGATAGGGTTGCTTACCAAATCAATGGTAAGACAACAATGTCAAAGGAAAAGAAAATAAACAAGAAAGACATTTGAGTAGGTAGATTACTTCTAGTTACTTGATCCATTTCAAACAAATATCCTTGCTATTTTCAAAAACAAATACGCACATTTCTAAACATCTTACAAACATTGAAAACAATTTCAAAAAGACAAACATCTTTGTATACATTCTTACAAACGAGAATCGTTACAAAGATCGCCTAAACAATGGACTCTTTTACAAAATACTTTCAAAACCACACAAAGCACATATTCAAAACAAAAGCAAGTGATCTAGCAAGTAACTAAGAGTCCATGGAAAACCATGGATGAAAAGGGTTCTAATACCTTACCTTTTCATAATCTACCCCCCGAACTCAAAAAACAATCTCAAAGGTATTTCCTGTGCTTTTTCACCTTTCCTTTTGGATAAAAGAAAAGTCGGTGGCGACTCTTGCTAACCGCAACATTTGCGATCAAACGCAAAACCCTCAAGTCAGTTCTCCCACCATATCACAGAACTGGCGACTCTGCTGGGGAAGTATTATAAAAGTGGGGTTACCTTAGGGCTAGATCACATTTATTTGCTTACATTGTTTAACTGGTATGCTTTACATTATGGTTCTTTGTTTGGGTTTGAAATCCTCTACCCAGATTTGGGATACATTATAGGTAAATAGCAATACATTGTGGAAACTGTACAGGGTATACCGATATGGTTTAAGTAATAGCTATGTTAGTGTGACATATTTGTGGGTACCGATAGCCTTTGAGTTAATCAAAGAGAATACAGGGCCGCTGAATGATGTCATGAAGCATTAATGAACTTCTAGAACCTTTACTTGACCAACTTGGCCTTTAGGATGTAGTGAGATGACCAGCTTTGGTGCAGTCCGAAGTTGGTAGATACTCGATACTACACTCATTGAGGTTTAGTTTCTTGGGATATTTCGGTCGCCATTAAAGAGGCTTGAGATGAAATAATGACCAAGGAAACAATCCAGTGACATTGAGCTCCTTAGAACCCGATTACTATTACTAGGAAAGGTTTAAGCTAACTAAACATCAAGAGGGTACTTACCTATAAAACCTCATGCAAGCCTAAACTAAGAACTTGATTTCTTTGCTTGTATATGCATACTTGTACATAACATCATGGACATCATGAACATCATATACATCTACTAACCATTTCAAGGATTTTGGGATTCATCTTTGTTCTTGTTTTGTAGGATATGGATTCACTTCGCAGGAAAACTATTCAATTCAACCTTGTAAGAATTCCTCCATAACTTAAGGAGCTAGCTTCAAGGATCCCTGAGAACTCTCCATTCACCGAAAGACATGGTCGTCTACTCAACTTGGTCACCTCCAACACTGATGAGGATATGATGAAAGTGCTCTTTCAGTTCTTTGATCCTTTGCACCATTACTTCACATTTCCCGACTATCAACTTGTGCCTACTTTGGAAGAATTCTCCAAACTCTTGAGGATTCCTATTCTCAATAAACTACCTTTCAACGGTATAGAAGGAGACCCAAATCTAGAAGAGATTTCTCAAGCTCTACACTTGCACTCATCTGATGTCACAACTAATTGGGAAACTAGGAGTGGTGTCAAAGGCTTCTTAGAAAAGTTCCTGTTTGAGAAAGCCCAAAGCTGTTGAATTCCTTAGACTTGCAAGCCTTTGAGGAAATTGTGGCTCTTCTTAGCACCGTCAAAATCTTCATATCATGCAACCCGGTGCCTACATTTCTAGGAGATATCTTACACTCTTTTCACACTCGCACAATAAGGAAAAGAGGTGTCCTTATGTGTTTCACCCCTCTCCTGGCAAGATGGTTTATTTCTCATCTTCCCCAATCAGTCTTAAAGAATGAACAAAGTTCAAGGTGGTCACAAAGGCTAATGACGCTCAAGCATTCAGACATTCATTGGTGGCCCCGATCTAAAGAGAATGTTATCATTGTTGACCGTTGTGGAGAATTCCCTAATGCTAGCAATTTATTGCACCATGACAGCAATCGATTGCACACTGTTACAGTAGTAAAAACAACATTTCAAAAGGCCAAATCCTTATTCAAACTTTCTATCAAACACCTTATGATCATGGATCCAATTAAGCATGAAAATTCCATCAAATTATGAGAAAATAGCACCAATGGAATCACAAATCAATGCTCAACGAATCAACCCAAAGATCAACAAGCGATCACATTGTGAAAGATGAAAAATCTAACTTACCAAAGGTAGAGCTAGAGAATTATCAACACAACTTCAAGAATTTGCTTCAATTCAACCACAAGAATCAATTACCCAAGCTTGGTTGTAGATAATTGATGAAGAAAAAGTGTTTGGATGAAGGTTTAGCTCAAAGACTAGTAAGCTTCAATGCAAAGCTTACTATCTTTTTTTGAAAATGGAGCTTTGCGTGGATTTGGTAGATGGAGAGAATTGAGAGATTTTTTTAGCAAAGTGATTTTGGCTATCAAAAGCTTGAAATTTGAATGAAATGAGGGCTATATTTATAGAGTTTAGGATTGGAATTAGTGGTAATTTGGTAATTGATTCTTGGAGCCAAAATTTGAAATTGCTGATTTTTTTTCAAATTTTCACGATGTGAAATCGATTGCACTACAATGAAAATCGATTTGCACAGTGTATTTTTTTCAAAAATTGCACAAAATGCACTTTGTGCAATCGATTGAAAAGTGAAAAAATGAAAAAAAAATTTAATTCTTTTTCTTTGCAAATAGAGATTTTAAGGAAATAATACTGGAAAATCTTATTTGCCATATGCTTCGACTCGGTACCTACAAAACACAAATATATAAAGACAAAGATAAGTATTTTTTGTATTTTGATTAGAAGTTAGTCAACAACACAAGAGAAAACTTAAAGATAGGATGAAAATGTGATGAGTGAATCTATTTGTTAATGATTGAGACCAAATGACAAAATATGATATGAAAGTGTGACTGAAAAAGTTAGGGGCGAAATTTAGGGTACAACAGCTGCCCCTATTTAATTATCTTTTTGCAAGATAGGCGGAAAGTAATTAAATACAAACAAACCTGAATTTCGTCCCTGATGCAATGAGATGATAGCATATGTTATAAATGAATGCATGGACTCTCTTTTTGACATATATTTTTTGAATGATGTATGAGATGAGACAGACTCTCTGGGAATATGGAAAAACTCAAAACTGGAAACTTGTGGTAGCTCAGATGAAATGACGTGGAAAGGCATGCTAGGGAAACAACAAGATACTTTTGGATATCTGTCAGGGTGACAAAGAGTAACCATCAATTCTTGGAAAAAAGAGAGGTAAAACCCGAGAAGGCGAGCAGCGACATCCAAGAATGGCATTGAATAAGGAGAGCAACTCTCTAGAAAAGACAATCAGAAACATCTAGAAGAATATTAGATGTGGTATGAGACCAAATCTGAAGCTACATCAGAGTCGTCCAAGAAAGACGTTGGACGAAAAAGAAACACGACATCCAATATTGGCTTTGGACGAAGGGAAAGCTCAACGTCTAACAATGGTTTTAGACAAGGTAAAAGATCACAACATCCAATACTGGCTTTGGATGAACAGAAAAACTCAACGTCTAATAATGGCTTTAGACAAGAGAAAAGATCACAACATCCAATACTGGCTTTGGATGAATGGAAAACTCAATGTATAATAATGGCTTTAGACGAGAGAAAAGATCACAACATCCAATATTGGCTTTGGATGAAAACAAAAGATCCTGACATTCAATACTGGCTTTGAATGAAAAGCTCAACATCTAATAATGACTTTAGACGAGAGAAAAGATCACAACATCCAATACTGGCTTTGGATGGAAATAAAAGATCATGACATTCAATACTGGCTTTGAATGAAAGAAAAGCTCAACGTCTAATAATGGATTTAGACGAGAGAAAAGATCACAACATCCAATATTGGCTTTGAATGAGGTGAGAAAAAAAATCAAGGCGTCCAATACTGGCTTTGGACGGCAGAAAAGGTAACAACATCCAATACTGGCTTTGGATGGAAAAAGAGATCTTGACATTCAATACTGGCTTTGAATGAAAGAAAAGCTCGACGTCTAATACTGGCTTTAGACGAGAGAAAAGAATCACAACATCCAATACTGGCTTTGAATGAGTGGAAAACTCAACATCTAATAATGGCTTTAGACGAGAGAAAAGATCACAACATCCAATAATGGCTTTGAATGAGGTGAGACAAATCATCATGACATCCAATACTGGCTTTGAATGAGATGATACAAATCATCATGACATCTAATACTGGTTTTGGACGGCAGAAAAGGATAACAACATCCAATGTTGGCTTTGGATGGAAAAATAGATCTTGATATTCAATACTGGCTTTGAATGAAGGAGAAGGTAACAATATCCAATACTGGCTTTGGATGGAAAAAGAGATCACGGTATCCAATATTGGCTTTGGACAGCATGGGGAAACATGATACCCAAGATTAGCATTAAACAGAAGAGAGAAACAGATCATCCAAGATTAGCATTGGACGAAAGAGAGAAACAACTCATCCAAGATTAGCATTGGACGAAAGAGAGACAAATGAACTGACGTTTTCTTTGGTAGGTGCCAAGTAAGTTGGACTTTAATCTCAAGGTGACATGTCAATTGCAACAAGACCTCAGGAAATGCAAATGAGGATGAAACACTCTTGTTATGCATTATGTATGAATTTTGTTATGCATGATATGTGAATGATCTATGCATGTAATGCCGATGTTTACGACAACGGAGTTTGACTCTTTTGTGGAGGTAAGATTGGAAGTTTGATTCCTCAACACGGAGAACTCTACCAAATTGCTTGGGAAGAAAAATGTCTTGAGCCCAAATTTATCACACTTGTAAGTTGTATTGAACTGATGATCTTCTGAGGAAATACATGGAGAGCTGCTTGGGGATTTGTCCCAGATTAGCTGATTGTTGAAGATAAACTAATCATGGCTTCAGTCGAAAGTTGCTGGAAATAAGCTGATCACGCCTTCAGCTCTGAAATGACTATTGGAGATAAATTAATCATGGCTTCAGCTCTTGAAATGTTTGTTGGTAATAAATTGATCATGGCTTCAGTTCTTGAGATAATTGTTAGAATAAACTAATCATGTCTTCAGTTCTTGAAATGACTATTGGAAAGGAATGCCCCTGTATGAGTCTTGAAAATTATCTTTTGGCTAACCAATCCGGAGAAAACTCACACTGAGCAACAAATCTAGAACTGATTCACAAATGGATATGGAAGATACTTGCCCTTGATAGGGTCATTCACCAAGTTTCTCAACTGTTTGAAATTCCTTGACAAGGAAAGCTTGTTTGCAAGCAAAGTTCATGCAAAAGTTTTGAATCCAAAATCATTTTTGAAATGATGTTATTGGTGTATGGAAAGTGCATCACTGGTTAAAACACATTGGTTTATACTTTTAAAGTGAAAACAAAGGTATGAAACCAAAACAAATGATTCGCAAAAGATCATAGGAGTCAGTTTAAATAACCTTGTTGTAGTATTCTTTCAAAATAAACTTGGCTTCAATTAGGTATTTTGAGGGTTCTAACGTGGTTTGGTTCACGGTTTAAGAAATAAAGGATAAAGGCTTAAAGTTTATTTGTACCCAACCCAATCTTCGTGATGTTCTTCATCCCTACGTTCAGTTAATTCAGAATATGCATTCAGGTTCCAAGAGATTTTGGAATTACACTGATGGAAGCAATGACAATGGCTCAGAAGCTAAAGGTTTCTTGAGAATGACAGTCATTTCTTCTTACATCTTTTTGCTGTTTTGAGGACTTTTGTCAACTCTGGTGGAGAATTTTGAGGATTTGAAGACCTCTTCTGATCGAATTTATTGTTCCCAACTTTTGCCTGAATTGTTTCATTTGAGATTACAGTCAGCAGGATGCCCCGGTTTTTTTGCCTAAACTGTTTCATTTGGAATTACAGTCAGCGGGATGCCCTAGTTTTTTCCCTAAGTCTCCTTCAGAGGTTTTGACTTAGCGGGATTTTTCTTTTGATTTTTCTTTTCATTTCATTTTTCTTTTTAGAAAGATAATGACTGCATTGCTCAATGATTACGGGGAACCATCTTTGTCATTTTTGGTTTGGGAGCATCTTTGACACTTCTTGCTGTGTGCAAAGGAATGCTTGATTGCGACCTTTGTTGAAAGGTGTCTTGCACAATTTCTCTTGTAATTAAATGCAAAACCGAATTAATTGAGAACTACCTATCCCCAGGTTAAGATTGCGGTTTTTTTTCGTATAGAAAGAAACTCCAACTCCTAGGCTCAAAGGGGTGAACGAGGGATTAACTTCCTTATTTCTCTAGTGTTTGGGAGTTGAAGCAATTCATGTACATCCTCAGTAAAGTTTTATTCGAAAGCATACCAGCAACAATTATGGGTATTTCGTTTTCATCATCCTCCCTCAAATCTTTGCATAAACAAAATCTTGATAAAGGGAGTAAACAAGAGAAATATATCTGAAAGCAGTAAATGAAAATGATTTAAATCAAAACATTGCAATGCTCATTTCATTAAACTTAACATGAAAGTATAAACAATATTTGAAAGAAACAATTTTAACATAAGAAAGGGAAAAATGCAAACAGAAAGAATGATGGCCTAGTGACTAATCAGTAACAAGGATGAGTTGTCATGTCTGAAACACTGGCTTTAGGATGTGACTTGAGGGTACCCTGACTCAGTCTTCAGCCACTTTGTTTTAGCAAAGGATTGTTGATAACATTAGGACCTGCCTCTTTGAAAATGAGATATTTCTTTCACCAATTCTTGCACTCTGTTTTTTAATGCATAGCAGCTCTCTAAATCATGACCGGTAGCTCCCTGATGAAATTCACAGTGAAGGTCAGATCTGAACCCGGCTGGAGGAGGATTTCGAGGAATCAGAGGCCTAGTCGTAATCAATCCCTTTTGCACCAATGTAAGATACAATTCAGTGTATGTCATAGGGATGGGATCAAATTGAGCCCTATTCCGATTTTGATTCTGCGCAATATTCTATTGTTGAGGAACCTGAACTGGTTGAGCATTGATCGCAAGAGTAACGGCTGATACTTGTGGTTGATCAGTGTATTGAGGCCTTCAGAGAGATCCTCTTATCTCAATCGAGACAACATTGGCTTCTACCTCTTTCTTCTTCTGAAAGTTCCTAAGGTATTTCTTTGCACCATTAGAAGATTCAGCAGCTTTAGACACTTTACCATTCTTGATTCATTCTTCTAATCTTTGGCCGATAGTCACCAGGTTTGTGAAGCTGGAGGAAACACTACCAATCAACTTCTCCCAAAAGAAAGGGGACAAAGTATCCATGAACAATCCAGTTAGCTCTTTCTCTGCAAGAGGTGGTTCAACTTGAGATGCCAATTCTCTCCATCCTTGAGCATACTCCTTGAAAGATTCTTTCTCATTTTGAGACATATTTTGCAATTGGCGACGATCAGGTGCCATGTCAAGGTTGTATTTGTATTGCTTTATGAAACCATCAACAAGATCTTGGAAGCATTGGATACGGCCTTTCTCCAGTCCCATATACCATTTCAATGAAGCTCCACTCAGACTATCTTGGAAACAATGGATAAGCATCTTGCCATCCTTTGTGTAAGCAGACATCTTTCGAAAGTACATCACCAAATAACTTCTTGGACAAGTGTGCCCCCGGTATTTCTCAAAATTGGGAGTCTTGAACTTTGCAGGCATAACCAGATCAGAAACTAGGCACATGTTTTCAGTAGAAATACCAAAGACATAATTACCTTCCATAAGTAAGAGTCTTTTCTCTAAAGTCTGATATTGTTCTTTGAACTCTTCGAACTCACCAAAGTATCCCTGACTCATACTTCGAGGACTAGAAGCATGGTACTCAAAGAGAGGATTCCCAAAAGCAGCTTGTGCAGCACGTTGACGAGAAGTAGTATGAACGATTGGCTGAGGTTCAGCGAAAACTGGAGCCTGAAAGACTGGTCGGGAAGACTGGCCAACCATTAAAGTAATTGCAATAGGCAGAGAGTAATTCTAAGGTAACCCAAACTCTAGCCATGTAGTAGATGTATGCTGGATAGATTGAGTGTCAACAGCAGCAGTTGGGATTTCAGATATTACAGTCCTTTGAGGTGGCTCTCCTCTGGAAATCAGGACTTGCATCATCTCAGTAAGTTTGGCCATGCCTGACTTCAACTCATCGATTTCCATTCTGGCTTCCATGTTGAATTGTTCTTGGTTTTCCATTCTCAATCTGACAGCAGCTCTAGTCCTGTAGTTGTGTTGAGGAATCAGCTTGACGGTAGTAGACTAACTGGAAGAAAGAAGCAACTGGGAATAAGATCCTGAACAACCTTGATGTATGTAGAATGATGCCAAGGATGCAAATGATATGTAATGTTATGCAATGCACTGCATAGTACAGGATCACATGGTTCAGAGTCACGAGCCTGGAGTCAAAGTACAACCAATAAGGTATGGACTAACGGTTATCACCTGTCGAACAAGGTTCTAAGAGGTTCCCAGAGTGTACATCCTTCCTTAGGATATTACCAATGTCCCGATTAACTCGATAATTAGTAATATTCTCAAGAAAAACTCGTCTGAGCGTAGTATCGCGTGACAACTACTTCCGGATTACTCCGTTATAGCTTCCGCACTACACCTAAAAGGCCAAGATGGGTTAGGTAATCTATGGTCCTCAGCTTCAACAGGCTCCCAGGTTGAAAGAAGTACGACTTCCCGATTACTCAGTAAACGACACTACAGTCAAAGGGGCCTCCACTGAGTGGGGGATCTCATGTCTCCTTTTTTGGGATTACTCCCTCAAAGTTAACATGACTATACCGCCCATCCTATCTTAGTTTGCCAAAGTCTGGGTAGAGGACTTATAAGAAATCTCCAAGCCCCTGAAAACCAAGAAAATCCAGACAAGCATATATACAGAATAATGGGAAGTAGTAAATAGCAAGTAAAACAATATATACACACTCATAGAAGAGAAACAAACAAAGTTAGGATTGACCCATTTAGGAATGGACCAGCAATAGGTCAATCTATCCCCAGTGCAGTCGCCACTTTTCTTCCGCACACACAAATCAGAACTAAGAGAGAACGAAATTGCAACATTGATGATAGGAAAAGAAATGTAGCGGTAAAGATTTGAGATTAAGCCATCAATTGAATTATCTCAACACAATTAAGTCACCACCGCACTTTATTGTTTCCAAAGATAAATGGGAAAAAAGAGAACAAAACCCACAATGAAATAAAAGATCAGAGATCAAGGTATGGGGGTCGGTTATGCAAAGGGAAGGTGTTGGCACCCTAAGCATCTACGGTACTCCGCAGGATCCACTTTGTTTGGTTTTTTTTAAAGGAGTGTTATGTAAAGGTTTAATTGCTAAAGGAAAAGAATGAATGAGTATTTGTAAATAAAATAAAATGAAATGTTTTTTTTATTATTTTTGTTGCTCGCCTTGGGTTGTAATACTTAGTGCCTACGTACTCCCTCGTGCAATGGGAAAGTCTGAGCACCGTAGTTCGGCTAGAAAAGACTTGTCTGTTGGTTGATTTTAAACAAGGAGACAAGTCATCATTGTTAGGATAGAAATCTCAACTAACATCCACAAGGTGTGGGAAAGATGGACCCTGCATCAACAAGAGTGAGGGTTTGAGAACGCCTCTAGTACTCAAGTGAAAAAGTCGGCACCTTTATAACCATGGGGATAGGAGAATGTTGCTCGACTATCAATGAATCATGTCTCATCTTGAAAAAAAATTTGAATGTAAAAGGTGCTCGAGCACACAAAAGAGTTTGAATGAGTTGAAGTGTATTTGTTAATTTTGAAAAAAATGTCAAAGTATGATTAAGTGAATTGAAGTTTGTTTAAAGAAAAGAAGTTTTAAAAGAGAAGGCACTCGACAAGGTCTAGGTTTATTATGAAAGTGGTTTGTGTTTATAAACAAAGAAAGTTTTGAAAAAGATGAGAAAGTTTTGAAAATTAAAGAAGATGGGAGGAGATGAAGGGACTATCCTAAAGCATGAGGTAAAAGCTAAGGAGAAGAATCGTCTAACCAACAAGAAGCCAACACTTGACATTATGGGTCAAGAGAGAATTACCATTCTTTGGAGTGAAACCAAGCAAGAAAATATACTAGACCTCTTGAGAAAACCAAGCTTTAATTGCATTAAGTCTTCGAAAAAATTGGGCAGAGTAACGACTGAATACAGAGGAATTCCAGAATACATACAAAGTATGTAATCACTATAACCTGCACACAAAACAAAAAAATAACCCAATGTTTTGAGGTAAACCTCCAGAGCTCCAGACAAAATATGCATTAAGGTCACAAGGTCTTCAATATAAGCCAAGGTCTCCAATCCTAAGTCCAAGAAGTCCAATACACCATAATACCAAGGATAGTAATCAAGTAGTCCAAGTATCATTAATGTTTTTTTATGGTTCATGTTGATTATTAAGTGTCTTTAAAAGGAAAAGAAAAGTTCAAGTGAGCAAAATAAAAATGACATAAAAGTAAATGCTCAGGTGAGCAAAGATGAAAATAGAATGAAATATAAATTCTTAAAATAAATGGTATATAAAGCATAAAAATAAAAGCATAAAATAAAGTCAATTGTTAGAAATTAGTGGTTAGTTGGATGACCATATTGAAACTTGCATTTGGAACTCATTAGAGAATTGGTAGCACCAAAGCCTCCACACAACAAGTTGGATTTTCTTTTTGTCAAGTATATCATCCATTTTAGAATCCTCAAAAAGTAAATTTAATGATCAACGATGTTTAAGTGATCCGCCTTGACCGAAATTGATGAAGATCCATTAGAGGATTGGTAGGACCAAAGCCTCCACACAATTATTCTCAAGGTTATTGGATCAAAGAGATCAAATTAACATACTTGGGCTTGCAAATATAGGTTTGGGCCACGAATGATCATTTATTCGAATCAGGACAAAATTTAGTGCTATGTTAAGCAATCGTAAGTGGACTTATGTAGAAGTCGCACCTATTTTGGGGTCGGTCAATAGAAATCTATGTACTTCATGTTTGGATAAATGATATAAAGATCATCACCCCTTAACATGTAGCACATTTAAAAAAAAGAAAGGGATAAGATGAAGAGGGAGGGGAATGATAAGCTAATTTGGATCACCTCCTCAAAATTCTTTCATCTTTAAATTCAATCACTCATCTAGATGGATTAAAGCACTAAACATATCATTAATCCAAACCACCAAAAATGAATTAAATAATTCACTCTTTGGTAGATTTGAATTGATGAACATTTATCCAACTTCATCTACATCACAAAGTCCATTGAATTTAAAGAGAAATTGGATATTTAAAATTGCAATCCAAACCAACAATCAAAAGAGATGAGTAGAAAAACATTTATGGATCAAACCAGCCCCAAAACAAGGCAAAAAATACATTATGTTTCTATGCAAATCGATGTCTCTAAAGTGCAAATTGATTTGCACAATGTTTTTTTTCAAAATTTTACGTGAAATGCTTCTGTGAAATCGATTGCACCAGGACAATAATCGATTGCACACTGTTATAGTAGGAAAAACAGCATTTCAAAAGGCCAAATCCTTGTTCAAACATCCATCAAACACCTTATGATCTTGGTTCCAATTGAGCACGAAAATTTCATCAAATTATGAGAAAATAGCACCAATGGAATCACAAATCAATGTTCAATGAATCAACCCAAAGATCAACAAGAGATCACATTGTAAAAGATGAAAAATCCAACTTACCAAAGGTAAAGGTAGAGAATTATCAACACAAATTCAAGAATTTGCTTCAATTCAACCACAAGAATCAATTTCCCAAGCATGAATGTATAGAATTGATGAAGAAAAAGTGTTTGGATGAAGGTTTATCTCAAATATTGGTAAGCTTCAACGCAAAGCTTACTATTTTTTTTTGAAAATGGGGCTTTGAGTGGATTTGGTAGATGGAGAGAATTGAGAGATTTTTAAGCAAAGTGATTTTGGCTATCAAAAGCTTGAAATTTGAATGAAATGAGGGCTCTATTTATAGAGTTTAGGATTGGGATTAGTGGTAATTTGGTAATTGATTCTTGGAGCCAAAATTTAAATTAATGATAATTATTTCAAAAAATGAAGAAAATTTGGAGCCAAAACTTGACAAGCTTGAAATTGCTGATTTTTTTTCAAAATTTCACGATATGCAATCGATTGCACTACAATGCAAATCGATTTGCACAGTGTATTTTTTTCAAAAATTGCACAAAATGCACTTTGCGCAATTGATTGCACTCTAGGAGCAATCGATTTTACAGTGAAAAAAATGAAAAAAATGAAAAAAAATTAATTCTTTTTCTTTGCAAATAGAGATTTTAGGGAAATAATACCGGAAAATCTTATTTTCCATATGCTTCGACTCGGTACCTACAAAACACAAATATATAAAGACAAAGACAAATATTTTTAGTATTTTGATTAGAAGTTAGTCAACAACACAAGAGCAAACTTAAAGATAGGATGCAAATGTGATGAATGAAGTTATTTGTTAATGATTGAGACCAAATGACAAAATATGATATGAAAGTGCGACTGAAAAAGTTAGGGGCGAAATTTAGGGTACAACACCATCAGGCCCTTCCAACAATGCTCTCTGGATCCAAAACCACATCTTGCCACTGGATCAAAGGGTAACACCCTTCACAGAATCGAAAGGCAACATCCTCTAAATCGAAGCCCTCATTTCTCCCTGCAATCGAAGGATGCCCTCATTTGTTTTTTTTACTTTTGTTTTCATTTCTTTATTGACCTTTTCTTTTTATTTATTTTAGCATTAAAATCAAAATCACAAAAAAAAAAACATTAGGCTAGTTATTTTATTAATCAAGTTAAATTTTGTTAATTAATTAAAACTTTAACATTTTCTTAATTAAAAATGAATTAGAATTTAGGACTAATTATTTTCTTTTCATAATAATAAAAATAAACTAAAAATAAATTAGATTATTTTTCTTAATTTAATTTTATTATATAGACTTTAGGATAATTGACCATTTCACTTAAATAAATAAAAACAAAAAATATTTTTCTTGTTAGGTTTTTCTTAGACGAACTTTCAATCTTTCGCGCGTTATTTATTTTTCGCATTTTTATATTATTATACCTGCATCCTGGAATGTAATAATTAATAGGATTTTATCTGCTTTCTTTATTTTTCTTCCCCCAATTTTTGTACATTGTGAATCCCCTCCCCGAAGCCATGTAATAGTGTAGGATTTACATTCCCGTATTTTACATTTCTGCACTTTAAATTCCTGTATATATATTAACTGCTAGTAACTAGGATTGCATGACAAGACTAATAACAAAACGCTGACAAACCTAACAAAAAAGACAAAAATAACTGAATATAACACACTTGCACATATTCACCTCTAGGGTACCCCACTTTGGTTGTCTTCAAAAATAAAATAGTCATGTCCCTCGAGATAGGGATGCTTTAGCAAAGACCCATAAAACAAAAGATCATAGTCCCTCGATGACCCTACAGTTTCCTTTCGGTAAATGATCTAGTCCCTAAACAGGAATTGCTAAAGCGTCTCTACATTGTTGCCTTTATGACTGTATGTCCCTTAGAATGTCCCTCATACATCCAATGATGGGGCTTCTTATCAGTCAATGGTAATATAACAACATCTAAATGAGGAGGAAAAGAATATTAAACCCTTTTAAGTAGGTAGTATGCTCCTAGTTGCTCGCTTGCTCACAATAAAAAAATCATTTTTACACATACACTTTCAATTGAAACATTTTCAAAAGTCAAAGTCCTTCTTACGCATTCTTATAGAGACGAGAATCACTACAAAGGAACTTTTCAAAATCACTTTCAAAAACATATTCCACAAGCACCTTTTTGAACTATTTTTTAAAAACCAACACTTTGTACGCGTTCTTATAGATACGAGAATCATTACAAAGACGTTTTCAAAATATTTTCAAACCCACACCACAAAGCACATTTTCAAACAAAAGCAAAATAAACTAGCAAGCAACTAAGAGCCCGTAGATAACTACGGATGGAAAAGGTGCTAACACCTTCCCTTTCCATAATCTACCCCCTTTACTCAGAATAATCTCGAAAAGGTTTTTTCTGTTCTTTTCACCCTTTCCTTAATTTGGATAAAATAAAAGTCGGTGGCGACTCTTGCTTACCGTAACATTTGCAAATTCAAAATGCAAAACCAGTATTAACAGTCGATTCTGCCACCTTATCACACAATTGACGACTCCGTTGAGGAATTCTTAGAAGTGGGGTTACCTTAGAGTCTAGTTCATTTTAAACTGCTTTGTATGCTTTATCTGCTTTACTTTTTAGGGCTTGTTTGGGTTGTTACTATAGATCCTACACTCGGATATGGGGAACCTTTTAGGTAAGTAGCAATAGATCGTGGAAACTGTGCAGGGGTATACCAACACAGTTGAAGCGATAGCTACATTGATGTGACACTTTGGTTGGTACCGGTAGCCCTTGGGTAGTCAGGGAGAATACGGGGCCGCTGCATGGTGTCGTGAAGCATCAACTGACCATAGAACCTTTAATTGAACAACTTGGCCATTAGGAAGTAGTGAGATAGCCGTATTTGGTGTAGCCCGAAGTCGGTTGATACTCGATACTACACTCATTGAGATTTGACTCCCGAGTTTTGTTTGGTGGCAAGTCAGTTGTCGATCGAAATGAAACTTGTGAGAAAAATCAGTGATATTGAGATCTCTTAGGACCCAGTTACTATTACTAAGACAGTTTGAGCCAACTAAACTTCAAGAGGGTACTTACCTACAAACCCCATGCAAGCCTGAACCCAAGGCTGCTTGTGTGACTTGTTTTCCTTCATTATCTAATAACTTGAACTCATTGCAGGGCTTTTTCCAGGACCTTATTTGTATACATTATCCAATAAACTGGTTTTCCTACAAGTCATACTTGTCTTCATCACCCTACATTTTGCTTGATGCATAGCATACACATCATAACATCATACCATAGAATTTCCTTAACCATTTCAAGGATCTCAAGGGCCTGTGGTGCAGGTTATGATGAACCAGATATCTAGCAAGGGGCAGGGGGATTTATTTTCCTCTAGCCAATGCCGTCAAAAGCTCAAAACACGATAACTTGATTCAGTGGCGATGACCCACTTGACATGGTGAGCTTGATTCTTGTAGAAGGACCTTCAGCGATATGAAAGTTCTTCAATCAAAGCTACAAAATTCAACTTCTGACATTTTCTTGTTTACCCCGCGAGATCCTTGAAAACATTGCATACATGTCATTACATAACAGGTCTTCCAGTACAGGTCTCTCATTTTCTCGTTGTTTATTTCAGCAAGAAAAATGGCTCCCAAGCAGACTAACAGAGATCTCCAAACTCAAGATGCTCAATTAAGGGAGATGTTCCTGAATCTGTCCAAGGGGCAAGAAGAATTGAAGGCGCTCCTCGCTGGGAACTTGACCAAGAAAAATCCTGACAACAACAAAGATGGCCAGTTGGAGAAATTACAAGTTGAAATGGAAAAATTAGAATCCAAATGATCAGTCAAATGGCTCTTATCCAAAACTTAGCTCAGGGACAAGAAGAGCTGATAGCCCAAGACAACAAGTTTCATCAAGATGGATGAAATCATATGGAGAAAACAACGAGAATTGGGGATTGAGTCTTTAATCAACCTCAAGAGGATTTGGTTGAAAAAAACACCTTTCAAGATGGTTGCTACGCCAAGGGTCCAACAACGACCTCGCCAACCACAACGGGGTAATCAGCAAAGGCAAGACAAGCCCAAGAGAAAGTTTACCAAAATTAACATACCATTGTCTCAAGCATTGCAACGTATGTTGAGGATGAATTTGGTTACGTTGATAAGACCTCATCCAAACCCCAAAACTTCTTCCCCTAACTACCGTCCTGATGCAATGTGCACATACCATTCCAATAGTCTTGGACATGATACGAAGGACTGTTGGGTATTGAAAAATAAGATTAAGGACTTGATCAACGAAGGAGTTCTGAAGTTCACACAAGATGGCCAGACTGAATTCTTTTGACATCCCTCGAAGGCACATCATCTGAAGTGACAAGTTCAGACAAAGAGGCATTTATTCATTAGAATTCTCAAGTTGTAATTTTCTTTTGATTGTTCGAACATTTATTTATGTCAAACTTTGATATTTCATCAATGCATTGCATATGTTTGTCTTGAATTATTTCATTCATTGTGACTATAATTAAACTGTGCTTTTACTTCCTATTTGTGATATTCAACTCTTGGTTAAAAGCTATAAGATTTTGGAGGGAGGATGACGAAAACGATACCACAGTCTTTACAGTATTCTTTTGAACAGACTCCACTGACGATGTACAGGCGTTGTTTCAAATCCCAAACAGTGAAGTTATAAGGAAGATAATCCCTAGTCAACCCCTTTGAGCCTAATGAGTAGGAGTTTTTTCTTTTCGCACAAATTAAAACCCTTAACCATGACCTAGGGCAAGGTAGTTTTCTCAGTTAATTCAGATGCACATTCATTCACAATAGTCCACTTCATACATAATGAATGGCATCAAGGACGTCCTTCCAAATCAGAAGATGGTGATGGTTCTATATAATCATCAAAGTCGACAGTCATTATCTTTCAAAATAAAAGCCCGCTAAGTCAAAACCTATGAAGGAGACTTAATAAAAAATTGGGGCATCTTGTTGACGGTAACCACAAAAGAACCAGTTCAGGCAAAAGTAGGGATAACAAAAAAAAATAGGTTGCTACAAATCCTCAACAAAAAGAAGATTACAAAAATGACCGCCTCTTCAAAATAAACTTTCAGTATCCGAACCATCACCGGAATATCGAGGACAAGATGTCAGACTCAATTAGGATTTAAATGCACAATTAACTGAGCATAGGACTTAAGAACATCACGAAGAGCGATAAGCAAGAGTCACCACCGACTGCTATATACTGGTTTTGCATTTTGTATTCGCAAATGTTGCGGTAAGCAAGAGTTGCCACTGACTTTTCTTTTATCCAAATTAAGGAAAGGGTGAAAAGAACAAAAAAAGACCTTTTTCGAGATTATTCTGAGTAATGGGGGTAGATTATGGAAAGGGAAGGTGTTATCACCCTTTCCATATGTAGTTTTCTATGGGCTCTTAGAGGTTTTCTCTATTTGAAAGTACTTGGTGCTTTGTGTGTTTGAAAAATGTTTTGAAATTCCTTAGTGCAGCGATTTGCTTTGCGTTTAACTCTTCTATCAGTCCTCAAGAGTGTTGACAGAGAAAATGTTTTTGAAAATTGTTTTTGAAAAGTAGTATTTGTGTAAGTGCAAAAATGTTTTTGAGCAAACTTCTAACAGCTATCTACTTTGTACTCGAAAACTTTATTCTTTTCCTCCTATCCTTTAGACAGTGCTATCCTACTATTAGTGAGTAGGTAGCCCTATCATTGGATGTATGAGGGACATTCGAAGGGAAGTTACAGTCACGAAGGCAACTTGTGGAGACACTTTAGCAATTTTGCTTAGGAACTCGATCATTTACCGAAAGGCAACTATAGGGTCATCGAGGGACTATAATATTTTTGATTTACGGGTCTTTGTTAAAGCGTCCCCATTTCGAGGGACGTGACTGCTTTATTTCCGAAGGCAACCAAAGTGGGGTATCCTAGAGGTGCATATGTGTAATTGTGTTCAATTTTCATCTTGCATCATTAGGTTTGGTAACGCTTTGTTTTTCAGTCTTGTCATACATGCCTAGTTACTAGCAGTAATATTTTGCAGGAAATAAAACGCAGAAGGTAAAACCTAGACTGTTACATGGCTTCGGGGAGGAGGATTTGCAATGTACAAAAATTGGGGGAAGAAAAATAAAGAAAGCAGATAAAATCCTATTAATTATTACATTCCAGGATGCAGGTGCAATAATATAAAAATGCAAAAAATAAATAACGCGCGAAAGATTGAAAGTTCGTCTAAGAAAACCCTAATAAGAAAAAATATTTTTTGTTGTTTTCGATTTAAGTAAAATAATAAATTATCCTAAAGTTTATATAATAAAATTAAATTAAGAAAAATAATCTAATTTCTTTTTAGTTTTTTTTATTATTATGAAAAGAAAATAATTAGTCCTAAATTCTAATTCATTTTTAATTAAGAAAAGGTTAAAATTTTAATTAATTTATTTACAAATTAATTTGATTAATAAAAACTATTCTAGTGTTTTTTTGTGATTTTTTTTTATTTAAAGTTAAAAAAAATAAAATAAGGAAATCAATAAAGAAATGAAAACAACATTAAAAATGCAAAGGGAGGCATCATTCGATTGCAAGGAGAGATGGGGGCTTCGATTTAAAGGATGTTTCCTTTCGATTCTGTGAAGGGTGTTACCCTTCGATCCAGTGGCGAGATGTGACTTTCGATCCAGAAGGCGTTGCTAGAAGGGCCTGATGGCTCACCTGTAAGGACACTGAATCTGCAAAGATGTGTTAGCGAAACAAAATGCAGGACCTGGGTATCGAACCCAGGTCCTTCGATCCTGCACGCGTTGGCTTGCTCAGGCTGTAACTGTAGCAAGTGTTAGAAACAAAACACATGTAGACCTGGGATCGAACCCAGATCCTTAATCCTGATTACAAATCGAATGACTACAGGTATTGATGTATCATGCAAATATAAAGTTTAATTTTTTACCCACTCTTACCAATAGTTGGAAACTTAGATTTGGCACTTTTTGGATGTGGAGGCACTTGCTTAAGGGTTGGGGAATATTGGAGAAGCCTCAAGAAACCTCCAATAATATTTTTTTTATTTCGTGTGACTCTCTCTCTGGTTGTGTCCAGCCTCCCTTGGAGCTTGCTAGTGTCTTCTTTATATAGAGGGGATGGAGGGGACAAGAGAACAAAGGTTTTCAAGGCCATGAATGATGTTTTGTAACGTTGCAAAAGTCATGGAAACTTGTCCCTTTTTGAATTTGAATGAACCTGGACATGCTTTGGCTCCTTCAAATGCCTTTAGTCCCTACCCTTCGATTGGTCTCAAGTTGCTTCCTTCGACTGGGTCTTTAGATGGACCTTTTGAATGGGCCTTCTGCATGCTTCTTCGAATGTACCTCTTGTGTACCCTTCGACTGGGTCATGTTCTCATCATTGGGGCTTCATCGTTTGAACCCCTATTCAGCTAGCCCAAACAAAAACTCTTTCCTGGTGAATTGAAGCTTCCTTTGGAGTGAATGTGCTTGTGCACGTTGGTTTGGAACTGGAAGTATGTTGGCTTTTGGGCCAGCAGGCCTCTTTGAATATTTTTCTTTCGTTTTGACCAACTAGATCCATCCTTCGACCAGACCCCCTTTTTAGACAACAATATGTGTTTCCCATCAAAGTGTCCTTCGAATAGGCCCTTTGTGTATTCTTCGTTTTGAACCAATGTGTGTGTTCTTTTGAAGGGACCACATGCATGATTTGTGCCTTTTTTGAATGACTCTCCAATGTGTGTCCTTCGGCTGGACCTTTGGAATGCTCTTTCGAAAGGGCCATATTATGCTATAGTGCAGAAACTGAGCTGAGGATTCTTGGCGTTGTGTATTGAAGGAAAGCACAAAGGAAGTCTTTATCTTAGTGAATCCAAGGCAAGCATGAAGGAGATTTTGGCCTGATGAATCAAAACACACTTGTAGGGGGTTCTTACCTTGTGCATCAAAGGCAAGTCGAAAGAAGCCTTTTGCCTTGTACGCTGAAGGCAAGCTGAAGAGGGATTATTTGCCTAGTCGAAGCAGGAGTTAAGCATGCTCTGAAGAAATCAAATGTCCAATCGAAGCAGGAATTAAGCTTGCATGCAGGTAGCCATTGCATTGTGAATCAAGCCAGCATGTAAAGCCAAAGGTGTAATCGAAGGAGCACCAACATGAGGCCCTTCCTTTTTGAATCAAAGTAAGTTATTTCAAAGGAAACACATGCCTAGTTGAAGCTTGTATACAACAAGCAAGCAACATTCCAAGGCTTCAATCTAGTCTTGGAAATTTGAGGCAAGCTTGGAGGAGGTTAGGTGCTCAAACGAAGCCTTCCAAAATGACAATCGAAAGATCCTTTGACATGCCAATCGAAAGACCTTGTTTGTCTTCAAAAAAAATTTTATTTTTCTTTAATCAAGTGCTTGTGACCACCCATATAAGAAAAGATCTTGGAAAACATGAGAGGACAAGTTTTGGGGTACAATATCATGTAATAGCATAGGAATTTTACTTTCTGCACATTTATATTTCTGCTATATTTTATGCTGTTAGTAATTAAGCATGTATGGCAACATCTAAAAACGACCGGTAGAAAACTCTAATACAAGATAAATAACTAAATTGAACACACAATTCACACTCGCACCTCTAGGGTAACCTCCTTGTTGCCTTCAGAAAAATTGGCATGTCCCTCGAAAATAGGGATACTTTAGCAAAGTCCCTTCGAATAAAGATCATAGTCCCTCGATGACCCTTCGACGTTGCCTACAAAAAATGATCTAGTCCCTCTGGTAAATTGCTAAAGTATCTCTATATGTTGCCTTTGATTACCATACGATGACCCTTCGCATGTCCCTTCACAGCCGATAGATAGAGCTACCTACCAACTAATAGTATGGATAGTATTATCTCTAAAGGAGAAAGAAAATAACAAGAACGACATTGAGTGGGTAAGACTATTAATCGCTCTCTAACAATCTTTTCTAAAAAACATTTTCACACGTCGCTTTCAAAATATTTTCTAAAACACTTTGTACGCATTCTTGAGGACTGATACAAGAATCATTACAAAGTTAGCTTTTCAAAAATATTTTTCAAAACACATAAACAAAAAAAAAATTTTCAAAAGTGACCTAGTGAATAATAGCTCGTGGATAACTACGGATGAAAAGGGTAACACCTTCCCTTTTCATAACTCACCCCCCGAACTCAAAATATAGCAAGGTATTTTCTATTCTTTTTACCCTTTCCTTATTGGATAAAAGGAAAGTCGGTGGCGACTCTAGCTGTCGGCACATTTGCGATAAAACGCAAAGTCAGTTCTCCCACCGTATTACAATATAGATGCTATGTTTGATTGTTATCTTAATCATCTAGTACAAGAGGAGGCACTGAGTACGATATCTGAGAGAAATTAGAGCTACGTAGACGATTACATGTGGTGGTTCTTTCGGGTGTCACATCCTTATATGGTACATGATGCTCTAGAAGATCCACCTAGGCCAGGTTATCAGGAGATACTAGAGGAGAAGCAAGCTAGGGCAGATCATGTTGTTGATGTGTTTCCTAGATATTGTCGTATCATAGAGGTTAGACAGGCGGGTATTGACGGAGGACTATTTTCAGATGGCTCAGAGGCGAGGGGCATTGTAGATGCCATGATGGAGGATGATCTGGAGGCTCTAGTATAGCATGAAACGTAGGAACAGGGGTACAAGGGTGAAGCCGGCTCTGAGTCCGTCATACGCAGTATATTATTGTATTTGTACTCTTGATACATTTGTAATTTGTTTATCGACTTCGGTGTAACTTTTAGATTGGATTCGTGTAATCTTAACTTATAACTTTATATATGTCATTTAATTCATATCTTTAATATTGTCGAATCTTACAATACCTTCTAACTATTTGAAATGAGAATCATTTAAAAATATAGTATGTGTTTATTATCTGCATAAAATACAGAGATACATCTCAGAATACTTTACGAAAATGTATTTCCTAAACAAACTAACGTTTCACAAAATAATATGTGTTAAGAGATATATCTCCGAAAACTGAAGAATATTTAGAGAATTACATAGAATTTTTTGAGATACATATGGTGCCCTCAACAATTCATTCATTAAATCATATTTTCCTTTCTTTAACAAAAAAAAGTCAAATATTATAAATGAATTTTCATTAAATCATAAATTCTTCTTAAATAAATATCATATTTTTCTATCAAACCTTTATATCACACTAACAAACTCTTCAAAACTCTAAAAATGTGCTAACTTTATTTTAAAATATTAAGAAGTACATTTTCAAAGGAGTAATAACAGGAAAAGAATATTTGAAAAATCTATTTGAATAATTTTTTATCTAATAATACTAGATTTATTTAATTTTAAAATAAAGAATTAATTGAAAAAACTAAGAGGAAATAATTGTATAAAGTTAGAGTATTCCAAAATTTTAATTTTAATTTTTTTTCCGAGAAGGCAAAATATTAAATAAAGAGGAAAACTGTAATCACTTTATTTTGATAAAAAAACAGTTTTCGCCATAAAAAATTTCAAAACAATTAAAAATATATTTAAAAACTTGATATAACTATAAAATTTAATTATATCAAAATATTAACAAAATAAAATTATCAAAGAAATATAATAAAGAAACAAACAATAAAATAAAATAAAAGGTAATTTACATAAAAGTTTAAAATTTTGCAAGCTCTATAGTTTATTAAAATAAAATAATTCAAAATAAATATGATTATAAAATTTAAGTGCATCAAAACATTAATAAACTAAAATTATAAATAAATAAATAAAAAAAGAATAAATAGACTAAAAATAAAACAAAGTAAAAGGTCATTTACATAAAAGTTAAAAAAATCTAAGGCTCAATTTATGAATTAATATTTAAGTTAAAATATATGATCACTCTTATCATACTTTAATCCTCTTATTTCCTCATCAAGTTAACTTATATTTGAATTAACAACAATCTGCTTAAGTGGATTAGGCACATCACCTCCATCAACATATTTGACAAACTCAACGGGGGTGAGAAAACTTCTATGACAAATACACATAATTCTCACATCCTTGTCTCTTCTATACTTGTAAAGAAAACTTTCAATTCTTTTTCGATTAGGTCATTCTTCTTTGGTAATAACACTTGGTATGTTGTCAAGTGGGTTCTTTGCGGCCTTTATTTTGTTTTGAGGTCCAGAAATCTTGCTCGAGCTTGAGTCATCAAATCAACAATATAATACTATAAATATAATGTCATATATCAAATGATGATAAATGTCTGACATTAAAGAGGTCATATGTAATAGGAAGATTTTCCTATCAAAACTATGAACTAGAGTTTCTACAATAAAAGGGGAACAACAATAAAATGACTAAAAAAATAAAAGGAATAAAAGATATTTTTCATTTGATGATGATTTCCACTCACTCAATAAGAGTACATATATAGTGATAGTAGTAGTAGATAGTGAACTAAAAGTCCAATGGCTAAAAGACTAACTAAACAATATATAAGATAAGTTCAACTAAGATATATTTTCCTTTTAACTTATTTATTTTAAATTTTCTAGAAACTAATTTCATACTCTATCATTGTCGCCCGGTTCACATGGAACCTTGTCCTCAAGGTTCAGTCATAAAAGTCGGACTCTTAAGTAAATCTCTGGGAGCACAGCCTGTGAACGCGATTTGATCTAGCGTACAACACTCTGATTTCCAAACTATCAAACCATCTGATGCTACTTTTGCACCTGGAATAATTTTAATCACATCATTCTTCTGAACCAATCTACTATGAATTTCACTAGGAAAAATCATGCCTACTGCTCCTGCAGAAAAAGCTTCTGCATCTACATGAAATGTTCCAAGATATTCATATTCAAGGCATGCCACTATGTTACCCTTCACTTTTTCAACATCAAGTGTTCCGTAACGGCATTGTCTCGCATCAGTACTTCGTCATCTTTGAAGAGTTATGACAAAAGTAGGGCTTCATAATGATGCTAATGATGGAGGAAGTACTTGAATGCTTTCGATATCTTCCCAAAGGAAGAAAAAAATTGGTTTTATGTCCAAATAGATTGGCATAAAATCCTAGAATCCTTGCCGAAAGAAATAGTCGACCCTGTAAAGGAAATTTTCCCTTCAGGTATGTGAAATCGTTGATCATAATTCTTCTAGAGGCAACCCAAACAATTTCTGGAATGTAGAATTCCTTTGAGGTGATGGAAGACTCAACTTTTTGCCTACTTCCTTTTCCTTCTTCTCCAAGTAATCCTTTATAATTTCAACTCCCTTATTATTATCCAAGAAAATTCTCAAATACAACTTCGATTGAACAAAAAGATCAGACTTTCCCTCAAGCATGACCAACATGTCTACCAATTTTGTCGATGCGTGCTTTAGGAAATTGATTTTATCAAGTCCAACTGAAACATCCTGGTCAAATGGACAATCAAAATAAAAAACTTCCACACCTAGAACTGACAGTGGTTCTTCCATAGAATCAAACTCTAATATCTCATTCCATTGAGGATTCAATGTCTCAAGTTTGATAGAGCTTGACCTTGTTTGTCCATTACAAGTGAAAACCAACCCTGTTGATTCCAATAAAGCCAAGTCAACCCCCTCAATTAAATCTACAATAACAATCCATCCATCACCATGTGCCTTCATGTCGTGGTCAGTTCCCATTTGAAATGTATCTTACACGAAGTGAGATACCATATTATGAATACATTGCAACTAGATAACTAAAATTCCACTTGTAACCAGCTCTACTAAGCTATTTGGGAGCTCAATCCCTCTAAATTGCAAGCCCTGAGATTGACTTGGACCACACCTTAAAATATGAAACAACACACAAAAACATAAAAAGTGTGGAAACTGTTGTAAAATTCTAGAAGTATGCAATTGCCTGCCACCAATTTCACTGGCTTTCTATCTGCAAAGTTGCTAAGAATTGTTCTTTGTTAGTAAAATTTTGCTTATCTAACATCTTAAAACTCTAAGCAAGTAGGTTGGAAAACTAGTCAAAACTCTCCTTCAAGCCTTGTTTAGCACCACTCTCTATCACACCCTTCATCATTGTGCTTTGAAGGAAGATAATTTCCAATGATATTACAAGGTGAGAGGATTCCTCTCCAGAAGACACATCTGCAGGCATTATCTTGTAAAGCAATTCGACTCGAAATGTATTCCCATATGGAATCTGTTGCAACTAGTTTTTAAATCAGAGTTGCCACCCTTAATTCTTATCCTAAGGAATGGAATATAAAGGAAAAACCCTAAAAGTTAGATATTCTAGGTTGTTGACTCGGTTCTAGATGAGGTGAAGGTGTTAGGCACCCCTTATCTACCTTGTTCACAAGGATACTAGGTTTAGAAGCACGTATTTAGAAATAGGGTTTTAGTATTTTTTTAGGGAGAAAAGGGCTTTAATTTTAATCAAGAATACTCGCCATGATTTTAATCATATGCCTATGTATCCTCTTAGGAGGAATCAAAGTCCTAATTCATAGTTCGCATGGTTTGTATTTTTTATAGGTTGTAGATATTTCTCGAATTCTCCTTGAACTAAGTCCGGGTTTGTAAATTGTGGAATCATGGACGTAGCTCGCAGTTGATAAAAGATATTAATAAAATCCTTTTTGAAAATAATTATAAATTTGATTATGTTAGTGTTTATTGGTTAGATGTTTTAGATTATATAGCACAATTATAAAAAATAAATTTGAATTGAAAAAATATGTAAATATAAAAAGGGTTAGTATTTTTAGAAATAGTTTAATCAATAAATAGATACATTATAATTTTAAAAAATATATTAGATATATTTGATAAAAAGTAATATAATTATTTATTAATATGAAGAAAAAAAATTATACGAGAATGATAGAATAAATGAATATATAAGTAAAATTATAAAAAAAATTAAATTGAATTAATTTCGCAGGGGAGGTATAAATTATTCTAAGCTAGAAAAATAGAGGGGTGCAAGGAACCAGGACCCAAGTCCAGATTTTGGACTTAGCCCGTTTGGCCTGGAGGGTGAGTTTTGTGTTGTGTAACAAAAACAAAATTAAAGGGGTGTAAGAATAGCAATTGGGCCTAGCCCAAAGGACACACCTTTGATCCGTTCAGATCAGATGTGGGGGGTGTATTGTAACTTGGTGGACATGTGCGTTTGTGAGTGTATGATGGAGATCTTATAATTACAGATGAGGGTGTGTGCTAACAATTACGAGCGCAAGCATACGGAACAATTATGCCCAATAAAATTTATTTTACAACATAAAAACACAATCTTTTTGTTATCCCTTCTCTTTCCTCCCCCCGCTCAGAACTGTTTCTCTCCTCTCTCTCTCTTTTCAAACACCAACGAAAACCCTAGATCCACACTTCCGGCGGCAACGCACTTTTTCTCCTCTTCTCCGATACCGCTACCTATAAGCCCCAACACAAAAAAAAAGAAAATAAGCTTAGTGAATTTTTTACCTCACCGTGTTCTGTAAAATTTTTGTCCCGATCTGAGTTTTTTTCTTTTGGATAATCCCCCTTTGTTTTATTTGATAGGTACAGAAGATAGGGATTTCACAGCATCGTGATGAAGATTGTCGCGGCGAAGAGACGGTGAGACCATAAGTTTTCTGATTTTTAAACCCTAAGTCTATACCAAGGGGTTTTCGTCCGATACTTCCCCTTCTGTAATCATTCTCACCCTTTCTGTAATTTTCCTCTTTTCTGTAAATCGCCCTCCCCCTGTTCTGTCGGTTTTCCTCCTTTGTAAATCTCTCCCTCTGTACCGTCATTTTTCCTCCTCTATAAATCTCTCCCTCTGTACCCCCCCCCCTTCTCTTTTGTTGTTAGGCCTTTTTATAGCATTTTTAGGGATTAGTTCATTTAGGAAATTTATTCATTTGTCTGTAATTATAGTACAAAGTTTTGATTCAGTTTTAATTTGTTTCCGCATTTGTTTGACTTTGTTCTAGAAAGTTTTACTATACAACTTGATGAAGATATGTTTCTGTTTTTGAGTTTGGAATTATTAAGGTTTTCATTCCAATTTGTAAACGTTTGACTCTGCTTGCATTGTATTTGATTTGGTTGTGATCTGCAGAATTGAATGTGAATGTATTATTTGATTTATATAGTAATTGTTAGCAATCATTATCATCACACCCTTTTTCAATGATCTGTACAACAATGATTTAAAGCGTCAGTTTCTTGTTTGTTTTTTTGGTACAGTATGTTTGCTTATTGATTGGGACATACATTATCACTTGTTTTAGTTTTGGGACATGCGGAAAAAAAAAGCTTTCCCTATTTTTGATGAAATAAAACAATAATTTTTAAATACTGATATAGATATAACAATTAAAACTGAAACGGGCCTTATTGTTTGACCATTATTGGGCCTTTAACAATACAACCCTTTGATTAAAAAAACATATTTCTCCCTTACTTGAAACAAGTCCCCCAATCATTCTAGTGGATCAGACCGTTTGACCAAAAAAACCAGCACAATTTTCTTTCTAAATGGGTCTTATTAAAATATGATTTGTTCACACCTCTTTTAAAACAAATACACCTCCCTTAACTTGAAATGGACTGAAAGAATTACGTGGACCCTTTCTAGTTTAGAAAGACCCGTGACCTTTTTTTTTTCAAAATAATATACGTATTTTATAAAATGCATCCTATCTAAAAACAGACCTTAATGGGCCATCAGATATTGATGATCCATTTAAGATTAATACACCTCTTTTCCTTGTTTTAAACCCCATGTAGAAGTGAAAACTATATAATGTGATTTATTTAAAAGGAGCCTTAAATATAATATAAGGGCAGGGTAAATTTAGGGCATGACAGAACCTTGGGAGTGCATACACTGACGAGTACATTAAATTCATCTTTAGTTACTCTAATATAGGTTTGATCCTCAGTGGCATCGACAACCTTAACTAATTTTGAAGCAACTTTTGTATCATTAACAACTCGATTCAAACAAGACATGCCTTCACTTTTGTAGGACCAAGCTCCCTCTTGTAAATTTGTTATTCCTTGTAGTTATACTAAATCTTTCCAAAACTGAGAATTTGGTGAAAAAAGAACTACATTAAGGTTGTATGGAGACACTGCATAAATCTTGTCTACTAGAACACCATCTTGTAAATTTTCAGGACTTTCTGACTGGTTAGCTTTTGATTTCATTATTGCAATGCCTTCTTCAAAGCTACATGGAGATGAATTTTCCTGTACACTATCTTCATTATCAGATAATGAATTTGATGACTCTGAAAAATCTATGGATTTTGAATTTCGTTCCTTTTTATTGAAAATCCTAGCAATAACCTTTAACAAATGTTTGCCTTCACCCATTTTACGAATTTTACGAAATGATGGTTGAGATGAAATGCGATAACCTTCCAAGTATGTTGAGTCCTCAGAATCAGTAGTTGAGTTTGGAGAATGCTTATGATTTATAAAAGAAGTATGGTCCTTGCAATGAAGAGATATTGTAAGAATCTTCCCTTTAGAAACACTTTGATCAGTTGGTTTCGGCGGCAGCACATATGGTGGATTAAAAGCGTGCTTGTTGAATTTTTTGTCTTTTGTGATAACGAAGCTCCCCTGTTGTATGTGACTATTGGAAACTGCAATTTTAAGTCGACGAAACTTCACTTTCGGCTTTAGTAACTGTTGTATTTTTCCCTCATTGAAAATAGTAAAGGTAGAAGGGAAAACAAAACTAGTGATTGCCTTCTTTAAACGAGAATCATGAGGTTTTGGCGTAATCACTAAATCGACATCGTTGTAAAAATATACACCGTCAGAATAAGGTTCGACAATAAAATCTCCAATAGATGAAGTTCCCTATATGGATTTCATCGATTCTGGATCGAATGTGAAGTCTTCAAGAAAGGTACAGTCTTCCTCTTTTTCAAATTATTGTTTTGCATAAGTTGGCATCTGTGGTGATTATATTTCGTCAACATACATATTGGATTGCTCCGTTTGTTTTCTACACATATGTGATGTTTCTTCTACGTTTTGCTCAACACATTCAGAGATTGGATCTATAGACTCTGTTGATTGATATGTTGGTTCTGATAGTATATATGGTGGTGGATCTAACACCATAGTTGTTTTTGAAAGTGTCACCAGAGATGTAGTTGGAAGTAGTGTCGGAAATTTCACCGGAAAAGTTGTCGGAAATTTCATCGGAGAAAACTAAGAATCTGAAGAATTTTAAGATTTTTTTTAGATGTTTTTTTAAAACAGGGATGAGACACTTGCAAATGTTTCTCAAAATCTCTTCTAATACTAGAGTGATTTTGATATTTATGAATAATTGTGGAGAAGGTGTTTGTTGGTTGTAGTTGATGATGACAATTGTTGTAGTAGTATGAATAATGAGATGATGAATATGATGAATATGTGATAGGTGGAGGTACTGTATATCCATGAGTAAAATACAAACTGGTGAAGGAGTTGTAACATATGGATTTATGGAATGAAGTGAAAAAATTTCTCATGGAAAATATAGAAATGAGGAAGTGACATTGGTGATGTTAGGATGATAAGGATAAATTGGAGTAGTGAAAGATAATGGAGATGGCTATGTCATAGGAGGTATTGATGTTAAGCACTAATTGATAGGAAGATTTTCCAATCAAAACTATGAATTAGGGATTCTACAATATAAGAGGAAGAACTATAAAATAACTAAAAAATGAAAGGAATAAAAGACATTTTTCATTTGATGGATGATTTTTACTCACTCAATAAGAATACATATATAGTGATAGTAGTAATGGATAGTGAACTAAAAATCCAATGACTAAAAGACTAACTAAACAACATCTAAAATAAACTCAATTAAATATATTTTCCTTTTAACTTATTATTTTAAATTGTCTAGAAACTAATTTCATTATCTATCAATATAATTTTAACTTTGGATTATCGAATGCTCCAGTCTTATCAAAATTATTACTAACAAATCTAATCAATAGATCATGAACTTAATCAAGTTTTGATAGTTACAATCCAATTCTTACACTAGATTTCATCTTAAATTTAAAATAAATTGCAAATGAAATGAAAAAAAAGTAGTTTGATAAATACACATTCGGATTTAGATACTCTTATGTTAATATTCAAGCTAATCAAATTTTATGGAAAATTTCAATAAAATTTTAAACTCATTGAATCCCATTAATCATGCATCTGAACACTGTAATTTGCATGGAATTTTTTGTTGCTACAAATAAGTTAAAAAGTGAAATGATATTTTTGAAAATGTACTCAAAGAGTAATGTTTGTTGGAAAAGTAATGTTTCTTTTTACTATTTTTTCTTGAGATTTTGACATTTGTCTTCATATTTTAACATTTGACTAATATAACATTTATCCTCACAAATCTTTGATAGTACTGTATCAAAATGTTAAAATAAATTACTTTAATTTACTAAAATTTTATCATTAAAAATGTTACAATAAATAAATAACATTAATGGATTCCTATATAATAATTCTTTAATACATGAGTTAACTTACACTCTTGAAAAGGAAAAAAATGACTAAGCATTTAGATTAGTTCAAACTGAAGAGAGAAAAAGTAATAATTATATAGATTAAATTAGGGGAAAACAAATATACATTATTAAATTATTTGAATTCATTGGTTTGAGTGATTTTTTAATGTAAAATAGGGGAGAAAGAAATTATCTACTATAATATTCTATTCATAACTTTAAAAAGATGGAGACAAATGTCAAAATCTCAAGAAAAAATAGTAAAAAGAAATAAAAAATAAGTTTAAAACCCTAAACGAGATGAGTATTTTTCTATCAAAATTAGGGGAAAAGGCGTTTAGAAGAAATTATTGGTCTTGAACAAATTGATTTGCAATTTCACTTGGCAGTCATGTTAGCCCAAAATTTTATAAAAAATTCTATATCTTGAAGGACTACAGAAAAAAAAATGGAAGAACAGCCAAAGATTGTTCATTTTGCAGTGTAATAGTAAAGTATCTTCATTTTTGAATTTTTTTTTTTATGTTTGTGCTTCTCATTAAAATATTGAATTGAACTATCATGTTAGGAACCATAATTCCATTAAGTGCAATCTGAATAGCCTCATTTGCATTTTTAGAGTTGATATTAATATTCTTGGAGATATTAATTTTAGATTTAAATGCACTTTGATCTTTTTAATTTTATTTTTTAATCTTTTAGTTGTAATATCTCGTTTTATGTATAAAATATTTTACCGTATTTTATTTAATTAATTATTCTTATTCGTTGATTTATTTAATTGTTAGAATATCTATGGGGCGTGAGTCCTTGAGTTAGGGATAAGATAAGATTATTATAGGTGGATAGAATTATTTAGAATTATTTTAATAAATAAAATTATATGTTGTTGGGCATATAATAGTAATAGAAGGGTGTGGTGAGAATGTAGTAGTTTGATAAAATAATCTAGAAATAATTAGAATAATTAGTATTTTTATTATTATTAAAAATAAATAGAGAAATTGGTAAAAATAAGAATTGGGTCAATTGTGTGAATTGATGAAAGTTTGTGGTAAGAGGAGAGGAGATAGAATTAATTTGGCAACAATAATAATTAGGCGAATGTAATGAGGTTACTATATATTCTAAAAGTTGGAAAATTAGGGTTTTTAGAAAAACCTTTTGATACTACATAGAATTGGAGAGCAAAAGAGGAAAATATAAGATTGACTGGAGGTTGAAGAAAGGAAATTCAAGAGGGATTGCTTTGCTTGCTAGGAATTCAGGTAAGTGTGAGAATCCGGTTCAATATTAGGAATATGATGAAGGGTACAGTTGAGGGGTATTCTTAGCCTCCCTTAGATGATAAAAGATGATGAATTTGTTGTCATATGTATTGATTTAATTGATAATGATATGTTGTGTATGTGTCAATTGATTTATATTAATATGTGACTGTATTTCTTGAGTTTTACAGTGCAATTGAGTTATCCCTTGGTGTGAATCTAAATGACTAATCCATGAGAAATTTAAAAGGTTTATAATAAATAGACTAAATTAGGTGTAATGGTAGTAACAAATCATGAATCGGAGTATTTTAGAGGTTGCAATTAGAATTGGTAGTAAAATGAACGATTGGAAATTGGAAGATACTGGTACGTAACATCGAAAACAAGATTTTGAAAGATATACTGATGACAATTGATTGCACCAAGGCAACCATGGACTGTCGTGCTTTTAAAATATGATTTTTGGCCTGGAAGTTGATGACAATCGGTTGTCGCTATAGTATTTTGGGAAATTTTTCTGTTTTGAAATTGTAACATGCCTTGATGGTTTACCTCATAACTTTGCAACCGTAGATCCAAACGACGTGCCGCTTAAAGTATTAGGAAGCTAACACTCATAGCTATAACATAATAATGATAAGTAAAATGTTTAAATATTATTCTTGTGCATACTATGTTGATGAAGTTATTGGTTTATATGTTGGTTAATGAATCGTTGCATTGTTGTGATAATGATGTTGTTATGTTGATATCGTTATGATAATATCGTTAAGATGTTGATGGTGTTGTTATGATATGATGTTGATGATGTTGTTATGATGTGAGGTTGATGATGTTATTATGGTAATATCGTTAATGATTATGCATGTTTGAATATATACATGATATGTTTATGGTGATTAAGTTGTTGGTGGCATACACGATCAAAAGAGGGGCTAATGTGTATGTGTTATTGTTGCGTGACTGTGAGTCCATCTATTCATATTATTTGAACTTAAATTATTTATGATGAGCCTCGATACTATGGTGATGGATCGAGTTCGAGTAGCTAATTTCTATTATGGGTAATTAGTTATGTGTTACCTATGGTGGTGGTGGATATTTGGTGTGCTCTGATTCTAAGAGAAAATCGATCCTATGGTGGGGATCATGGAGTGAAATGGACCTAAGTATTCATAATTTGGAACCACATGCATGTTGAGTCAATTGTTGAATACATTTTCGTTTGTGTTGCATTTGGTGTTTATTTTTGGTGTTATGATGTGTGAATTAGAATACTTGATATGTTTATGTTGTTGTAATTAGTGTGTGATACTATTAGTTAATCTACTTCCAATTGTATTTCATCGTTAATTATTGATTTGTATTCTCACCCATTTTATTTGAATGTTGCCTTTACATGGGTATCATGCAGATACTCAGGAGTAGCATTGCTAAAGTAAGTAGAAGATAGCCTTGAAGTTACTTTCTTAGTTTATCACTTTTACTAGTGGTTCCTTGCTCTGATCATGTAACATCGGATTGGGATAAATGCTTGAATTGATTCTTATCTCGTTTATGTCAGAGTTAAATACCATTTATTTTGTTGAGATTTCTAAGTTTTTTTGTGTTGATTGTTATAACTCTTTTTGCTCATGCTATGAAATTAACGTTTGAGAATAATTGTCGTAAGTTGCAATATTGTTGTTAATTATTTTATTAATGATTCCGATGCGATGACACCTTAAGTAATTGGGAAAAAGTGAGATGACATGTTATGAATTTATTATTATATTAATATGTAATACCAATCAAATGAGTTGGATGTCTTGTAAACATCCCAGGTATGATTCATATGTGTTAGATGTCGTGTAAACATCCCAATTACAAATGTGTTCTTTTAAACTATTCTGTTGAACCCGTGTTATGAAGCAGGTCATGTGTTTTGATGTGTGTGACACCATACGTAGTTGTATTTACAATTAAATTATGTGATCATTTATGTGTGGGGTTTAGGGTGTTACATTAGTGGTATCAGAACAGGTCGGACTATCTGGCCAGGTTTTGCTATGTTGTTTGTTCCTTAGTACGCGACATGTATGTGAAACACTGACAATGCTTGCTTATTTTTCTAACCACTTGTTTGTAGGAGTGAGATTGAAACAAGTGGGGGAGAAGCTTTTTCTTCTCTGAGATGTTTCAATTGCAAAGTGTTGGTTCAGTGTGCTGCTGATTGCAAGGGAGCAAGCATTGTTTGAGTTGTGTTGTTTCTCAAACCCGAGGAGGGCGTGCAGTCAAGATTGTGGTCAGTCGATCAAGTTGGGATGTCTTTGAGGGAGAACGATCACATATTACTGATGTTTTCTTCTCGGGGAGTAGAAAGCAATGTGACGGCCAGTGATATGCTAGTGGCGTGTATTTCTTGATGTTTTTCCTAAATATATCTGCAACTTGCCTCCAGAGCGTGAATCTAAGTTCGAAGAAGGTGAAGAGCTGTTTGTTTCTACTAAGCAAGTAGATGAGTTTGTGAAGGATGGAGAGATGGTTTTTATGGTGTTGGCTTCGTTGGATACTAAAAGTAAAGGAGTAATTAGTGAGTTTCATGTTTTTTGTGAATTTCTAGAGGTGTTTCTTGAAGACATCAATAATTTGCCACAAAAGCGTGAGGTAGAGTTCACGATCGACTTAATACCAATACGAGTCTGGTGTCTATGGCTTGGTATCAGATGTCTGCTGCAGAGTTGAGTGAATTGAAGAAGAAACTAGAGGATTTTCTTGAGAATAAGTTCATTCGGCCTAGTGTTTCATCGTGGGATGCGTCAATGTTGTTGGTAAAGAAGAAAGATGATAATATGTGTTTGTGTGTCGACTACCGGTAATTGAATAAAGTCACTATCAAAAGAACAAGTATCTTCCCCCAAGGATTGATGATTTGATGTATCAATTAGTAGGTGCTTGTTTCTTCAACAATATTGATTTGAAGTCAAGATATCATCATATTTGTGTGAAGGCCAGAGATATTCTGAAGACTACATTCAGAACGAGGTACAGTCATTCTGAGAATTCAGTGATGTTGTTGGTGTGTCTAATGCTCCTGGCGTGTTTATGGAGTATATGAACAAAGTATTTCATCTTTATTTGGATAAGTTTATGGTAGTGTTTATTGATGGTATTCTAATTTATTCAAATATTGATGAAGAGCATGTCGAGCATCTGAGAATTGTACCAAAACTATTGAAAGAGAAACAATTGTATGCTAAGTTATCCAAGTGCGAGTTTTGGTTAAGAGAAGTGAGTTTTCTAAGTCATGTGATTTCTAGTGGAGGTATTAATGTCGATCCTTTGAAGGTCGAGGCTTTGATGCAGTGGAAGACTCTGAAGTCTGTCACTGAAAGTTGAAGTTTTCTTGGGCTAGCTGGTTATTATCGTAGATTTATTAAAGGATTTTATACGTTGGACTTTCCATTAACTCAATTAATTAAGAAGAGTCGGGTGTATGTTTGGGATGTTAAGTGTGGAGAGAGAGTTTCCAAGAGCTTAAGAAGAGGTTGGTGTTAGCTCCAATGATGATCCTGCTGAATCCAACTGAATCTTTTGGCGTGTATTGTGATGCTTCTAAGATGGGTCTGGGTGTGTGTTGATGCAGAATGGACAAGTTGGGGATTATGCTTCGAGACAACTTAGAATTCATGAAAAGATTTATCCTATGCATGATTTAGAATTGGATGTCATTATGTTCACGCTTAAAATTTGGAGACATTATATGTTTGACTCTAGATTTGAAGTGTCTAGTGATCATAAGAGTTTGAAGTACGTGTTCGATCAAAATGAATCAAATATGAGACAGAGAAGATGGACTGAGTTGTTGAAGGACTATGATTTTGGTTTATATTACCATCCTGGTAAAGCCAATGTCATAGGTGATGCCTTGAGTCAAAATACATTGCATATGTCGAACTTGATGGTGAAAGAGTTGGATTTGATTGAAGAATTTAGAGATTTGAGTTTAGTTTGTGAAGTGACATCGTAGAGTATGAAGTTGGGTATGTTAAAGCTTACTAATAGTGTTCTTAAAGAGATTAGAGAAGGTCAAAGATCTGATTTAAGATTGGTGGATCGATTAACTTTAATCAATCAAGGTCAAGGTGATGAATTCATATTGATGATAATGGTGTTATAAAATTTCATGATGGAGTTTGTGTTCCTGATGTGTCTGGACTTAAGAAGATTACACTTAAGGAAGGACACCAAAATTGTCTGAGTATTCATCCCGGTGCTACTAAAATGTATCAAGACTTGAAGAAGATCTTTTGATGGCCTGGAATGAAAAATGAGATTTCTAAATTTTTGTATGCGTGTTTGAATTACCAAAAGTCAAAAGTTGAGCATCAAAAGTCGTCAAGTTTGATGCAACCGTTGTCTATTCCTGAGTAGAAATGGGACAATGTTTCGATGGATCTTGTGTCTGGATTTCCAAGGACAATGAAGGGTTGTGATACTATTTGGGTTATTGTGAATAGGTTGACTAATTCGGCTCATTTCATTTAGATTCGACTTAATCATCTGCTGGAGAAGTTAGCATAATTGTATATCGAGTGGATTATCAGTTTGCATGGGATTCCATCAGGTATTATGTCTGATAGAGATCTGAGGTTTACATTGAGATTCGGGAGAGTTTTCAAGAGGCTTTAGGCATGAAGTTACGTATGAGTTCTGATTATCATCCACAGACAGATGGTCAGACAGAAAGAATTATCCAATCTTTAGAAGACTTGTTGAGAGCTTATGTGTTATAACAAGAAGGTGATTGGGATAGATGACCACCGTTGATTGAGTTTACCTATAAAAATAGTTTTGATTATAGTAATAGAATGAAACTATATGAGGAATTGTATGGTAGGATGTTTATAACACCTTTGTGTTGGTATGAGTTAGGAGAGGGTGTTGTGATTAGACCTGAGATTGTCCAACAGACCACAGAGAAGATCAAAATGATTAAGGGGGAGATGAGAGCTTCTCAGAGTCTCCAAAAGAGTTATCATGATAAACTAAGAAAATCCCTTGAGTTCCAAGAGGGATATCATGTGTTTCTAATGGTTACTGTGGTAACTGGCATTGGTCGAGCTTTGAAGTCTCGAAAGCTCACTTTGCATTGCATTGGTTTGTACCCGATTATGCAGAAGATATGAGAAGTTGCCTATCCGATTGTTTTGCCTTCGTCACTTGCTAATTTTCATGATGTGTTTCATGTGACTTATGTGATCCATGTGGATGATGTATAGATGAGAGATAACCTGACTATTGAGGCAACACCCATGCGAATAGAGGATCGGCAAGTGAAGAAGTTGTGTGGTAAAGAGACTAATTTGGTGAAGGTAGCTTGGGGAAGACCTGCTAGTGGAAATGTAACTTGAGAGCTTGAGGAACAAATGAAGGATTCGTATTTGAATATGTTCATTTGAGGTGATTTTCGAGGGCGGAAATTTCTCAAGTGGGGGAGAGTTGTAACACCCCATTTTGCGTATATGATATTTTATTGTATTTTATTTAATTAATTATGTCTATTCGATGATTTACTTAATTGTTGGAATGTTTGTGGGGTGGGAGTCCTTGAGTTAGGGACATGGTAAGATTATTATAGGTGGATGGAATAATTTAGAATCATTTTATTAAGTAAAATTATATGTTGTTAGGGATGTAGTAGTAATAAAAGGGTGTGGTTAGAATATAGTATCTTGGTAAAATAATTAGAATAACATTTTTATTATTATTAGAAATAAAATAGATATTGGTCCAATTGTGTGAATTGAGGAAAGTTTGTGGTAAGGGGAGATGAGCTAGACTTTATTTGGGCAATAATAATAATTAGTCAAATGTAATGCGGTTACTATATATTATAAAAGTTGGGAAAATTAGGTTTTTTTTAGAGAAACCTTTTGACATTACATAGAATTGGAGAGGAAAAGAGGAAAAGGCAAGGTTTGCTAGAGGTAGAAGAAAGGGAATTCAACAAGGATTGCTTTGCTTGCTAGAAATTCAGGTAAGGGTCGGAACTCAGTTCATTAATATGGGTATGATGAAGGGTAGAATTGAGGGGTGCCCTTGGCGTCCCTTAGGGCTTCTATGTTCTTGATTAGATGATAAAAGAAGATGAATTTGTTTTTGTATGTGTTGATTTAATTGTTAATGATATGTTGTGTATGTGTCAATTGATTTATAATGTTGTGTGATTGTATTTCTTGAGTTTTAGAGTGCAATTAAGTTGTCCCTCGGTGTGAATCTAAATGACTAATCCATGAGAAATTTAAAAGGTTTATAATCAATATACTAAAGTAGGTGTAATGGAAGTAATAAATCATGAGTCGGAGTACTTTAGAGGTTGCAATTAGAACTGATAGTGAATTGAACAATTGGAAATTGGAAGGTACTGGTACGTAACATCGAAAAAAAGATTTTGGAAGATATACTTATGATAATCGGTTGTACCAAGGAAACAATCGATTGTCATGCTTTTAAAATATGTTTCTTTGGCCGGGGAGTTAATAAAAATTGGTTGTCAGCTAGTGACAATCGATTGTCATTATAGTATTTTGGGAAATTTTTCTGTTTCGAAACTGTAACATGCTTTGACGGTTTACCTTATAACTTTGTAACAGTAGATCCAAACGACGTGTCATTTGAAGTGTTAGGAAGCTAACACTCGGAGCTATAACATAATAGTGATAAGTAAAATGTTTAAATTATATTCCTATTCCTACTATGTTGATGAATTTATTTATTTGTATGTTGGTTAATGAATCGTTGCATTATTGTGATAATGTTATGTGATAATGATGTTGTTATGTGGATGTTGTTATGGTAATGTCGTTAAGATATTGATGATGTTGTGATGATGTGATGTTAATAATGTTGTTATGATGTGATTTTGATGATGTTGTTATCATATGATGTTGATGATGTTGTTGTGATAATGTCATTAATGATGATGCATGTCTGAATATATACATGATATGTTTATGGTGATTATGTTGTTAGGGGCATACACGGTTAGAAGAGGGGTCTATCTGTATGTGTTGTTGTTGTATAACTGAGAGTCCATGCATTCATGTTGTCTGAACTTCGGTTCTTTATAATGAGCCTCGATCCTATGGTGAAGGATCGGGTGCGAGTAGAGAATTCTTATTATGGGGAATTAGTGAAGTGTTACCTATGATGATGATGGAGATTTGGTGTTCTCCAGTTCCAAGAGGTAATCGATCTATGGTGAGGATCATGGAGTGAAATGGAATCAATTTGGTACCACATGCATGTTTAGTAAGTTGTTGAGTACATTATATTCCCTAATATACATTTGGTATCTTTCTCACACTCAACATTTAAAGTTTGAGACTCATAACAATGGTTCTTGACAGAGGTTTAAGATGGTGAATAGTTTTTGAAGAATATCACACACACACACAGTTAAAACTCATAAGATCCACATTCTATGAGGTTAATCACAAGGTATCAACAAGGAGAAAGGTGTTGGTAAATGAAGAACACACACTAGGTTCTCTCAAAAGTTTTGGCAACAATGAGTTTCTAGGTTATTCGTTATGGTTCAGATATTGATCAAATATTTTTCTTTATTGATCAACTCTCTCTCTCTCTCTCTCTCTTAATTTATTTTTCTACAACAAAAAACACAATGAAATTGCAAGAGATTGTATTTCCTCACACTTCTCCCGAGATTTTCTCTCAAGGTGACACACTCACACACAAAGACAAGAACAAAATGATAGATGATTAATTTATGCTAGAGGTTAGACTCTCACTAAAATAAACAAAGGCAAATGATTTTTAACAAATCATAAAGTAATTATTTGAATAAAATAAACAATAACTTGAATCAAATATTGAAAAGAAAGGAAAAAATCCATAATTCGAGTCATGTGTATCTCATAATTTGAGTCAATTAGAGTTGTGATTCGTATCACACTCTTATTTGAGTCTACTCAAATGATACAAATCCAACTCCAAACTTTCATGAGACTTCATGATTTTAGTCACTTTATGAACGATTCGAATAAACAATCTTAGCAGCCTTAATTAAAGCATTCAAACTTGTGATTCAAGTAATACTTAATATATTGATGCAAAACCAATTTCTAGGCTAAATAAGGTAACATTTCCATCGATACAACAATTAAAATAGTGACTGGAGAGGCTCTCAAAGGTTCAAAGCTAGATATACTCGAAGCGGACGAATACAAATCATTCCAAATGAATTACAACAACAATGGATAAATTAATATAATGGATAAAGTACAAATACACGATAAACCAAATAATGCATATACACGTAAATTGACAAATTACAAAACTAAAATGATATCGACAACGACTACAATTTCAGTCTCGCCCTTTTTAATGTTTGGAAATTTTGGAGATATTATGGGTGATTTGATTTGAGCGATTATCTGAATTTGACGTGGTATTGAAAAATTTGCAAATCCAGTTTTATTGAACATCACAACATAATGGTGTACACTTTGGGACTTGATCACTCGTGCCCCCCTTGTATTAAACACTTATTATATGTAAATATCGATAATATCTCAACAATTTCTACCCTTTCGACAAATTTCAAAAAGAGATTAAGAAAAAAAACACAAACAAATAGCCATGATAATAATAAAGCCTATAATGCAATATCATACATTCAAATTAATCAAGCCCCAGAAACTTGTATACATGCATAATCGTAATAGGCACAATTTTAAAAAATTATAAGAGATAAGAGATAAAAGATGGACCAAAGCAACGTCAGATAAAAAAAGATGGTCAGATCATGCCACAAAATATATAACACCAGCAACAATATCTAGATCAGTATCCAAAACAATAGAAGATTCTATAATTAGTCTAAAAATAAAAACAGAAAAAATGAGCATAAAATGATGCATGACTAGCTATGGTAAATTAGGAGGAAGACACAGAAGCATCATCATTATCTCCAAGGTTGAACATAAGTGTAGAACCTTGAAGGTGATCTAAAACACCTTTCACACCAGATAGCTCATCCAAGATCATCTCTTCGTTTGCCTTCTCTTCTTCTTTCATCTTCTTTTCTCTTTCCTTCGCTTCTTTTGCAACTACATCAACGTAAGCATGGATTCGAGCCTCTCTAGCTTAAGAATCCTATAAAATCTTACCAAACAAAGCATCAAAGTGTGCTTTTGCATCATCAGATGACATACCACTAGAAGAACGAGATGAAGCAAATGATGACATACTAATATGCTCAGGAGCAGCCAGACTAGGAGCAGATGCACACTTCTTCCTTTTGGCTACAATAACTTTTGGAACTTCAATCTTGTCCTCATAAACATATCTTCCAATATTATCCAAATAATAGTACTATTTCTTATCATCCTAAAAGTAATGCATCACTTGATCACACTTGAATCGACAAGCTTCAATGCTTCAACTAAATATTCTTCAGCAGAGGATATACCATTCGTCTACAAAATAAACTTAATAAAAGAAGAGAAAAACAAAGATCTCTTTGGAGAACTCTTATAATACTCAATCTTGTTCAAAATAAACTTAAACTACTTACATTGATTAGATTTAAGAAGAACCCACATCAGATACAAGTCATGGTCATCAGCCCTTGCCCAATTACATGGCTTTCGAAATAAAATTTTAATAGCAATCCGACGTAGAATTTTCATTTCAAACTTCACTTGACTAATATAAAAATTAGCCATGTCTAGACAATCCTTGTACACAGACTTTGAAATGCTTTGAACAAAATCAGCTCGATCAAAACCAGATGCATTTGAGATACAAACTTCATTGCCTTTAGATTCTAAACCAAAATCACTACTACAAAAAGCACTTTTAACCTCAGACACGAAATGGATATCATCTCGGTTACAAAAAAGATGTAACAAAGGGCGACATAAAAATTTTCCACTTATCACCTTGGTGATATAAAAATCGAGGGGAAAACTGGCACTGGTCATGGGATCGATCCTTAGCAACTACATTTTTTGGATTATCAAAATTGCGCTACTTTTCACCTTGATTTTTTATAATAACCTATGGGTAAAGTCCTGTTTACGAAATTTTAATTCTATTATGTTTTTTTACATTTTAATCTACAAAGCACTATTTTTTTTTTGAAAAATTCTAAATCTTCCTTATCATCATCATCATCATCATCAACAACAACACCTATAACAACAATACTAACAACAACAAAAACAAAATCAGTAGAATCCTTAAACATTAAATCTCACAACAACAACAACAAGAACAAAATCCATGGAATCTTTAAATTTTAAATCTCAACAACAACAACAACAAATAAACAAAATCAATAGAATACTTAAACATTAAATCTCAACAACAAAAGTAACAATAACATTAACAACAAAATACATAGAAGATTTAAACATTAAATCTCAATAACATCAACAACAACGACAAATAAACAAAATCGATAAAATTGTTAAATACTAAATTTCTACAACAACAATAACAATAATAAACATTTTACTTGATACAACTACGACTAATATTAAACAATTTTAACAAGGAATTACTAGATAAAAGATAATATTAAGAAACTAATATTGAAATATTTTTCTGCTCTTGCTTTCATTATCATTGTTTTCAATATGTTAAGTATAAATTTCAATACTTTGCATCAAAGATGCATAGTTGTGGCATTCACGTTTTAATTGGCTAGTGAGAGTTTCACGTGGATCACTAATGTTTCATGGGGATTGATGAGTTGGCAATGTCTTTACCATTGTTACTTTATAAATGGACGGCAAAGATTTGTTACTTCAATTTTTAATCAAATTGGTCATAAATTAAAAAAATAAAACACGCTACTTTACCCATCGACTTTTAGCAAAATCGAGGTAATGTCATAAAAAAATTTAAAACTTAAAAGGTAATATTGGTCATGGTCCGATCCCCAGCAACTATATTTTTTTATTTTCAAAATTGCGCTACTTTTTACCTCAGTTTTTAATAAAAAAGAGGGGTAAAGCCTATTTAAAAAATTTTAAAAAATTAAAAAGTGATAAAGAGTAATTGATGGGATTCGAAGACATGTCCTTTAAATACTTTACCCCTCTGTTTTAAGAAAAATCGAGGTAATAGGTCATTAAAAACTTAAAAGATAATAAAAGGTAGTTGCTGAGATTTGAAGACGCGTCCTCTAAATATTTTTCCCCTCGGTTTCCTGGAAAACTGAGGGAATATATGGTATTTTTTATTTAAAAAAATTAAAATGCAATGCGTCTATAGTTTACACTTCAAATTTTTGTTGGGTGAGGTGAAATATTTTGTCGTGAAAAGCATTATTTATTGTAGTGAATGATACTTTAAAACATCTAGAGTAAACTTAATGACCTGATTATGAATGACACATTCAAGACCATTATTGGATACCTTAAGGTTGTAGTCGAAAGCATTAACTTGATCAGGTTTATACTTCCTATTCAATTAAATAAACATCAAAAGCTTGTGGTTTTCAAATTGTTTCATAAATTTTAATCCTATGTCAGACTCCACAGATTTATTCATAAATTCTTTCACATACCTCTTGAGCTTGCCATTAGGAATTAGATGACTAACCATTTAGAAGATGAAAGACAAGTCCTGGTCAGATGCTTGAACATTTTGACTTCTTCTTCCATTCAAATTCCTACTCTGAGAACCAGGCAACCATGCATTAGAGGTATTCTTGTTTACTTGCACTTTGGATATCTGATTCTTAGGAATGGGAAGAAGAACTCAGAAGTTGAGTGAGATTTTAAACCAGACTAGTCTCAAACCAATATAGCTTTTGATCAGGAAAAACTCAAGAACAAATGTGAAGATATTTAACTGGTTATTCTTCATTACCCCAAAAGAGATTTTTTTTCTTCAATGGCGGAGCTCACGAACAAAACTAAGACTTATTCTAATCCCCTAAGGACAAACAAAGAGCTTTTAAAATAGGTTTAGCTTCCAACTAAAATAATAACTTCTTACGAAAGAATGATTTACTAAATAGAAAATACTAATCTTGGTAAATTTATAATAAAACCCTCGCACAAAACAAATTCCCCACTAAACTCAAGAACCCTCTTTAAACATTAGGCTAAAATATGTGAAAAGGTAGAAATTATTTAAATATATTATGAGAGAAAGGAAAAGTGAAGGTTTTTCATATTTTTTTGGATTATTTGAAATGATAGAGAATCTCTTTATTCATAGGTCATGAAATGGTGTAATTGTGGAAACAATCCATGGGCGAAATAAAAGACCTAATCAATAAGGCAATGAAAATAATCGATTATTTGTGCCCAAATTGAAATATTTTGATAGAGTTATTACCAATCATTAAGAGACTGTCAAAATTGATTATAGACTCAATTATCCATTATCTAATCAGTTAGGGAAATATCTAATCGATTAAACTGTTGAAAAAGTCTTCTAATTAATTAAACAATTTCCTAATCAGTTAGCTAGGCTTCAAAAACATTTTTCTGGGGTGATTTTAATTAAAAAGGAGAGGTTTCAAAAATACTTTTTTGTGGGATTTGTACATACTACTTATAGAAACGCCCTCGTGTCTTTACAATACAGTGATCGCCCAGACACACACAATCAGTCGAGCTTTTATACTTCCTCTCTTTCATACTCTAAAGCTTTCAAAGTCTTTTGTTGGATATACCATTCAAATATGTAATTCACTGAAATCTTGAATCTTATATTGAATGAGGTTTGAGATGTCTTCAATTTATTCACCATCATTAGAGAGGTGTAAAGATATCACTAGTGAGCATAAACATTAATTCTTCATTTGAGGTAACTTTAGTTTGATTCGGAAGCATAACTTGATTTTGACGAACCACATGTAAGAACAAGATTGGTTCCGCATTTGGCCTTATGTTATGATGATAACTTTACATGTTATCTTAGAGAATAATTGTGTACTCTAATGGTTTATGTCTAGTGTGTAGCTTTTTATAATCAGGTTCTGACTCTGGTAAGAAGACGTGTGACATCATCAGGCTTTGAACTCAACACTCTGGAAGAATACCTTTGGTGTGTTACAAGTTAAGTCAAGATTCTAGAATGCTTCTTATGCAACGGTTTTAAGGAACGTTATTACAAGAGCTTATGATTGTGACTTTCGTGAGGAAGATTTGGAGGCCTCCTAAAGCTTTACCTATATTGTTCCAAGTTCTAAAGATGTTGAAGACAACGTTCTGTTGAACGAGTTCTGAAGATCTAAAGACATTCTTCTGAAGACCAAGTTCTGAAGACTCTGAAGGCAAGGGTTCTCTGAACAAGCTCTGAAGACTCAAAGACTTAGGCTTTGAAGATACAATATTCCGATCCTTCTACAACATGAATCATAAACATACAAATCAGAAGCCTACGAATATTTAGAAGACAAAGATCAAGACTAGGAATTACGTGTGATGGTGATTATAAAAGCACAAAGTACTATATGACCCCTACTATAATAGGGTGGCATCAAAACATACATTTTGTACTGGTTGTCTACCATTCCCACCATGACCGTTGGGAAAAAAATAATTTTATTTGTGTCTCATATTCTACCGTCCAACGGATCTCTTTTTCAGCTATAAAAGGAGGACATGGAAGAATTCGAAATCAATGAATCGATTCAATAAAACTACACTAAAGTGCTGCACAAACTCTTATGATATTATATTTATATAGTTTTGTAAATAAGCAAGGAGATTTTGTTCATATCTTGCTACCAAAATTTTTGTGTTGTTGTACTTAAACATCGTGTAATCTTGTGTATAAGCATCTTTGTATACACACCTTTGTAAATTAACGGTGGTTGATAGGTTCCTTGAGAGACTTTGTGAGTTTGGATTCTCTAGAAGACTTTGGCTATGATCATAGTGGATTGGCAATAAGGATTGACAAACTTGTTGGACTTGTCAATAAGGTTGATCAGACTTATTGTGGTTGTCTATAATCAGTTGATTATAGTGGATTAACTCCTTGTGGATAAGGTTGATCACCTTGCAGGGTGGACTGAAGTAAACTAGTTAACAATGAGCAGGATAAAAATAATTTTGTATCTATTTTTATTCATTTGTTAAGCTTTGTGTTTGAGTTGTAAAAAGATTATATTTGGTGTAACCCAATTCAAACTCCTTATTTCTTGTGTTTCTCGCACCTTTAATTGGCATCAGAGCCCCAATTTTGGTATTGATTCAAACACTTAACCGTGTTAGATAAAGGTATAGACAAGTTTTAGAAACACTATGGTTGATCCTACTCTAACACCACCTACTCCAGTTTCTGATAAAGATAACTACAATGCTAAACCTCCCATTTTTTATTGTGAAAAGTTTGAATACTGGAAAGACATACTAGAAAGTTTCTTTCTAGGTCATGATGTTGATCTTTGAGATATGGTAGTTCATGGCTATGATCCTCCCACAAATGTTGTTGGGAAGAAGCTTGAAAGAAGAGCTATGAATGATCAACAAAAGAAGGATTATAAGAATCATCATAAAGCAAGAACCATCTGTAATACCCCAATTTTATCCTACCCTTCTATCAAGAAACATTTGGATTATGCATCTCGTAATAATCATGTACATACCATCCATTAGGCCATTTGACAACATCATGCACCATTAATCAATAAACTTGGCATGGGATCAAGAATCTGGAAGAATTAGGGTTCTTTATTACTTTGAGGCCTTTACATCACCCAAGCTTGAATCAACGAGTTCCTTCATCAGTCATTGGTTTGAAGCTAGAGTCATGCGTTCATGGTCACTAAGAACTTATTTTTCTCACTAAACTACATGATTGTCATCTTCATTAAGGACGTGATCATTAGGGTTTCACTAAAGGTTTAATACTATGTGAGCTAGGGTCTAAGTTCAAAGTCATCTTGAATATCTTCTTCAAGGATCCAAGCCATTTTTATTCTATTGCTCATATAGTCGAGATATGGTACAAGATGTGGATTGTAATCAAGGCGCCATTCTTTCAAATTGCTTATTGTTTAACTCGCAAATTTGGTTTAGATTGGGGAATTGAATTGAATTAGGGATTCATCGAAATTGTAGTTTGATTGGAATTCGTTCATTAAGATTTGAAATGGATTTGAAGAAAATAAAAGTTCTTAAATATTTGTGTGGAGTTTCTTGGAATTCAAATCACAAGTATAAAAAGGTATGCGTTGAATTCATTTATTTCATCCAACTATCAAAGTGTCATCCAAATAGCCTTTCAAGGATTCATTCAAGATTCACATCTCTTTTGATAACCTTGCAAATATTTTTTATTCATATCATGATTATTTGAATTCGTACAAATGCATTTAAAAAAATATTGAAGGAAAAGAACTTGGAAGTTAAAAATCAATTTGAAAGTTCATGGTTACAAAAGAATTACATCATCTAATTTTCAAGTTACAATTCACTCAAACTTCCATTCATCCAAGTTTCTAATACATTGCAAAGGGAAAGATCCATTCAACATTTGTTCAAAGTTCCCTCAAAGGAAAGGTGCATTCAAGATTACAAGCATTACGAGGTTTTATAAGGTTGTGGAATATCCTAAGCCTAAAAGTGTTACTAGTCTTCAGTCTAGTTTTTAAAGAATTTTCATATCATTTAATTCTTCAAACTACTTCAACTGTGCCAAAAGCCTTATCCTTCAAGAAAAACAAATCTCTTGCAAATCCATGCCATAACCTTCCTTCAAACTGCATTCAAACCTTCGTGCTTGAGAAGCCACAATGTTATATCGTCATGTTCCAATCATGTCATCAACTCTAACCTCCTCATTACAGTACTATGACACAGCACAAACTGATATCACAATAAAAATTGCAGCCCTATATAGTAACACAACAAAATCGGAAAATGAATTCAGGAAATCATAACAGAAAATCGAATAACCTCCAACAGATCCAATATACAAATAGAATCGTTACAACAATAGGAAATCCAATTCAAAAAACTGCCCAGTTCAGAATAAAATCAGGAGAAACAGAAAACCAGAAAATCATTAAATCAGAATATACACTAACAATAATAGAGTTTCTTAACTGCCAGCTCATCAACTTCATACCTATAACAGAATTTTCTAACAGAGATAACCATCTCAACTACCTTGAACTAGATAACTAACTTGCAACAGAAATTGTATAACTAACTTCTATCAGTTTCAATCTCCTCTGTCAATCTATAACAGAAAATCAAAAACCTCTAACTAACATCTAACCGAATTCCAGCTCAGCTCTAACCTCCTAACTGCTTCTAACAAACTTCTAGCAAGGATCTATAATGGAAAACGTAACAGATTCAGGGGGGAGATTTCACCATTTTTCACACGTTCAGATTCTCTCTATTCTTCAGAACCTCCATATTTCTATACTATCCTCTCTCTGTAATTCTCTACTCAGCTCCATAACCATCATTTTCATCCACCTTCATTCAATTCTGCTTCAAACACAACAATACCTTCACTCTCATCTCCACTTCCTCCATCTCCATTTTGTGAGGTAAAGAGTTAGTAAAATGCAGATGCATGCATGATGTTTAAAAAATGTGGTATTATGTTAAATGCGTATGGTGTGTACATGCTATGATGTATGAATGTGAGATGTATATTTTTTTTCAGGAAAATAAATCCCTAACTGTTGTTGAGGAAATTTTGGGGGGTTGAATCCCTGATTGCCGTTGGTGATGAAGACTATGCATATCTTCAAACTTTATTGAAAAGATGCTCTCACTGGAGATTATCTCTTGAATGTCAGCTGTTATTTGGTCGGATCCAGGCTTCACAATTTTCTAAGGAGGAAGTAGTCAACTGCTATCTGGTCGGATCCAGGCGTCACGGAAACTTACTGGGGAAAGAGACGAATTAACTGTTATCTGGTTGGATTCCAGGCTTCGTAAAATTTTTTCTTGAGATTGAATAGTTATCTGGTCGAATCCGGGCTTCACAATAACTTGCTGGGGATACAAAAATTAAATGTTATCTGGTCCGATCCAGGATTCGCAGTAACTTGAAGTGGTAACTACTATCTGGTCGGGTCCAGGTTTCATGGTTGTTAGAAAGTTGTACTATTATCTGGTCGAGTCCAGGCTTCATAGTGTCTCTCTGGGGATCATAGTTAATTGTTAATTGGTCGGGCTCTAGGTTTTATAATAAATTGTTTGAAAAACTATTATCTGGTCGGGTCTAAGCTTTGCAGATTTCTGAAATTGGTGAGGTCAATTGCTATCTGGTTGGGTCCAGGTTTCACAATAAACTATTTGGGGATATAGTTGCCATCTGGTCGGTTTCCAGGTTTCACAATGAATCTTTGAGGGTGATTGCTATCTTGTCAGATCCAGGCGTTACAACGACTTACTTGAAAATATGGAATTGAAAACTGATATCTGGTCGGGTCCAGGTTTCTCAGTAATTTGTTGGGGCAGAGGCAAACTCTAATGGGGAAAAGAAGTTAAACCTTGGTCGGATTGAGTCCAGGTTCTTCTATATCTTTGAAGAGTTAGACTATTATCTGGTCGGGTCCAGGTTTCATAGCATCTTGAAATTGAGATCAACTGCTATCTGGTCGGATCCAGGTTTCAGATATTCACACTGTTATCTGGTCGGGTCCAGGTTTCAATAATTACTTTGAAAATTGTGCTAATATCTGGTTGGGTACATGCTTTATAGTATCTTTTGGAAATAGTAAAGGCTTTGCGACGGCTTTATTGGGGATCAGGGGTTGTGGCCCTATGATTCGCAACAATCTGAAAGGAAAATTCAAACTGGAGAGTGTAGACTCAGTTGGGTAGGACAGACTTAGCTTGGGGAGGATACACTCAACTGGGAAGAATAGACTCCATTTGGGGATAATAGCCTTGGCTGAGGAAGATATACTCAGCTGGGGAAGACAGGTTCAGCTGGGGAACTTCGCGGTGTCTTGATTGTTGTATGTTGAGGAAATTTGAACTCGACTGGGGAGTTTTGTGGTTTCTCGATTATTGTTGGGGAAATAAAACATGTTGGGGAAAGGTTTATTGTAGTCGTCCTTGTGGGGATAATAATAATGAGATAACTCTGTAGGGATATTTCATATACATTAAGGAGATACTTTCTGCTACTTAGCAGGACACATATGCTAAATAGTTTTAATTGTGTTCATATGCATATGTTCATTCAATTTTAGTCATTGGACAAATTTGCATTCAAAACAAAGACAAATTTTGCACTTCAAAGTATATTTGTATTGATATTTTGCCCATGAATATGCGTTTTTGTACAGAGAGACGGAGAACCTAGTAAGAGGAAATCGTTGAAAGGAAAACAAAATCGAGAATGAAAACAAATATCCATGTGAAATAATCTCATTGCATTCCAACTCTACTATTGCCCCAATGTCTTCGAATGTCCCTTGTCATTGATTGAAGTTGATTGGATTGATCTTGGACCGTTTGAACTTGGACCTTGGTGATAAAATTGATTGTGTTGATTCCACGGGGCATAGTCATATGCTTTTAATCCTTAACTTTTGCCTAGACCGCCCTTTCGGGTTTTCAGCCCACCATGATACCCTTTTTTGCCCAAGTCACCCTTTTGGGTTTTCAACTTGCCGGGTGTACAATCTTTTGCATGTATCCCTAATTTTTGCCCAAACTTTTTGGTTTGCCGGAATGCCCTTATTTTTCCTAGGTGTGTGAACCTAGTGGGTCTCTTATGTGTAGTATTTTTTAACTATGTCCGCGTTTATAGGATATGGGAAATCTTCACCATACATGGTAGTCAGCATCATGCCACCATCACAGAAAACTCTCTTGACAATAAATGGCCCTTCGTAGATGGGAGTCCATTTGCCTCTGGGGTTGCCTTATGGTAAAATGATGTGTTTTATCACCAAGTCACCAACTTGATATACTCGAGGCTTGACCTTTTTTTTGAAAGCCTTGATCATCCGTTTTTGGTACGTCTGACCATGAAAAACAACAGCTAATCGTTTTTCGTCGATCAAGTTCAGCTGATCCAATCTCATTTGAACCCACTCGTCTTCGCCTAGGCCTGCCTCATTCATAATTCTTAGAGAGGGAATCTGAACATCCACTGGCAAAACAGCTTCCATGCCATAGACTAGAGAAAAAGGAGTTTCCCAAGTTAACGTTCTAGCTGAAATACGATATCCATGTAGAGCAAACGACAACATCTCATACTAATCCTTATAGGTTACTACCATTTTCTGTATAATCTTCTTGATATTTTTGTTGGCCGCTTCGACTGCGCCATTCATTTTCGGTCTATAAGGAGAAGAATTGTGATGCTTGATCTTAAACTGAGTGCAAAGCTCACTGATCATAGTATTGTTGAGGTTAGTCCCATTTTCGGTGATGATCCTTTCGGGGATACCATAACGGCATATGAGGTTGTGTTTGATGAATCTGGCTACCACATTCTTGGTGACTGAGGCAAACGAGGCGGCTTCGACCCATTTGGTAAAATAGTTGATAGCAACAAGAATGAAGCAATGTATGTTAGAAGTTGTGGGCTTGATCTCTCCAATCATGTCAATGCCCCACATTGCAAATGGCCACGGAGCGGTCATGACATTCAGAGGGATAGGAGGCACGTGGACCTTGTCAGCGTAGATTTGGCATTTGTGATAAGTTCTTGAATGTTGATGGCAATCAGTCTCCATCGTTGACCAATAGTAACTGGCTCTTAAGATTTTCTTAGCCATCGTATGTCCACTCGAGTGAGTACCAAAGAGACCATCGTGCATGTCTTCCATGATTTCCTTTGCCTCCTTCTTGTCCACACATTAGAGTAGAGTTGAATCATGGTTGCGCTTGTACAATATCCCGTTACTTAGGAAGAATTTGGCTGCAAATCTTCGCAAGAACTTTCTGTCATTTATGGATGCTCCCTCGGGATACTCTTGTGCTTCAAGATATCTCATCACCTCATGGTAACATGGCTTTTCCGCATCGGTGTCAAGCTCATAGAAATGTGCAGGTCCATCGAATCTTTCAATTGTAATCATAGGGGCTTCGTTGTCCCATCTGACTTTGAGCATTGAAGACATGGTTGCCAAAGCGTCAGCTAACTGGTTTTCTTCCCTAGGGAAGTTCTCAAAAGTGATATCTTCGAAGTAAGGAATTAGGGATAGCACAAGTTCCTTGTAAGGAATAAGATTAGGGTGTTTAGTGTCCTAATCTCTTTTTACTTGGCTGATCACCAAAGCGGAATCCCCAAACACATCCAAATGCTTGATCCTTAAGTCAATAGCAGCTTTCAGACCTAAGATGCATGCTTCATACTCGGCCATATTGTTTATGCAATTGAAGCATAGTCTGTCAGTGAAAGGAGTGTGGCAACCTTCAGGAGAGATGATCACAACACCAATTCCTTTACCTAAGGCGTTGGAATCCCCATCGAATAACATAGTCCATTGGGATCCTTGCTCCGGTACGTCATATGGTCCAGGTTTCGCACAGTCAGTTACCAGTATGATGTTCTCATCAGGGAAGTCGAAGTTCATTGACTGATAATTATCCACAGCTTGATGGGCTAAATGATCTGCTAGTACACTTCCTTTGATGGCCTTTTGGGTCGTATATTAAATGTCGTACTCAGTCAAGATCATTTTCCATATGGCTATCCGTCCGAAGAGGGCAGGTTTCTCGAAGATGTACTTGATTGGGTCCATCTTAGAAATCAACAGAGTGGTATGAGTCAACATATACTGTCTTAGCCGGCGAGCATCCCATGCCAGAGCGCAGCAAGTTTTCTTGAGCAGTGAATATCTGGTTTCACAGTCGGTAAACATTTTTCTCAGGTAATAAATAGCATTCTCTTTTCGGCCAGACTCGTCATGTTGGCCCAAAACACACCCCATAGAGTTCTCTAGTACTGTCAAGTACATGATCAAGAGTCTTCCTTCAACTGGAGGCATGAGAATAAGAGGTTCTTGTAGGTATTCTTTGATTTTTTCAAAGGCAATCTGGCATTCATCGTTCCATTTGACTACCTGATCTTTCTTCAAGAGTTTGAAGAGTGGCTCACAAGTAGCAGGTAAGTGTGATATGAAACGAGCAATGTAATTGAGATGACCCAAGAATACTTTAACTTCTTTTTCAGAATGAGGGACTGGCATTTCTTGGATGGCCTTTACCTTGGTAGGATCAACTTCAATGCCTTTATTTTTGACAATAAAACCTAGAAGCTTTCGAGATCGTACTCCAAACATGCACTTGTTAGGGTTTAACCTTAGCTTTTACTTTTTCAGCCTTTCGAATAGTTTGTGCAGGTGATCGAGATGTTCTTCTTCAGTTTGTGATCTGGAAATCATATCATCCATATATACCTTTATCTCATGATGAATCATGTCATGAAATAAGGCTACCATAGCCCTTTGATATGTTGCCCCTGCATTCTTTAATCCGAACGACATGACCTTGTAGCAGAAGGTACCCTATTGCGTAACGAAAGTAGTCTTTTCCATATCTTCGGGAGCCACCCTTATTTGATTATAGCCTGAGAAGCCATCCATGAATGAGAATATTTTATGCTGAGCAGTATTATCAACTAAGACGTCAATGTGTTGTAGAGGGAAGTCATCCTTGGGGCTTGACCTATTCAGATCCCTATAGTCTACGCACATGCGAACTTTCCCGTCTTTCTTTGGCACTGGCACCACATTGGCAACCCATTAAGGATAGGATGTCACAGCTAGGAACCCTGCATCAAACTGTTTCATCACTTCAGCTTTGATCTTTTCAGACATATCAGGCCTCATGCGTCGAACCTTTTGCTTGACGGGCGGACAGTCTTCTTTTGTCGACAAACGATGAACTATGATATCGGTATCCAACCCAGGCATATCTTCATAAGACCAAGCAAATACTTCCACATAATCATGCAACATCTGAACCAACCTACTCTTGACACCGCTTTCCAAGTTAGCACTGATCCTGATTTCCTTCTTATCTGACTCAGTACCCAGGTTGATAACTTCAACTGACTCTTCATGCAGTTGAATAGCTTTTTCCTCTTGTAATATAAGTTTGGCTAGTTCTCCCGGTATGTCACAATCTTCCCCGCCTTCGTCTTCGGCTTGGTTGATAGGACATTCAAAGTCATAGTCTGCAATAATAGAGTCATTGGCAATAGGATCCAGAGTGGATGTGGACCTGCAAAAGTGTGTGTGTGTGTGTGTGTGTGTGTGTATGTAAGATACATGGCTATTTTTGAAAACGTATTTGAAAGAAAGACAATGAACAGAAATATTTGAATTAAAAAGAGTCCAATGTACTGAATGATCATATGATTAGATGAATATAAATAAAACCCTTGACAAATGGACCAAAATGCCCCGGGCCAGGCACATGGCCGAAAAGTCATTGTTAAAATATTACAGACAACAAGTTCTTGAATTGAAAGAAAAGAAAAAACAAGTAGATTACTCCTCAATGAACGAGATGGGTATAAAGTCCTTTGTATGACAATTCTTCAGCTCCATTGTAGTTGGGTACACCCATTCTTCAAACGCATCTTCTTCATCAGAATCACCCACGGCGTTGACTTTATTGCTTCCAATATGGAGTGGCGGTTTTCCAGCACGAGCATGCCTCACCTCCCTCTGAGCTTTGAGGGTGAAGCCCAAACCAAACTTGTCCGCTTTAAATGGGATATCGAGGAGTTTCCCCCATGTATCATAGTTCCCTTCTTCAATTTCCGCGCGGGCATCCTTGAATGAAACCATCTTTGGCGTGGCCTTGACAGCTTTGGACTCATCAGGAGAACATTTAGTAGCAGCAATCATCGCTGGTACAACCCCGAAGGCTTGACATGGTGTTTCAATGAATTCTCCGTCCATCTCTACGTACTTGAAAGAGTTAAGGTGGCTCACCATAAATTCTTCTTCTCCACAGACAGTGACTATTCTGCCCTTGACTGGATATTTGAGTTTCTGATGGAGGGTTGAGGTCACTGCCCCAACTTTATGGATCCACGGGCGACCTAACAGACAAGAATAGGTAGGATGAATATCCATAATATAGAAGGTGGAGTTGAAGATTTGGGAGCCCACTTTGATTGGAAGATCTACTTCCCCATGAACAGTCCTCTTTGATCCATCAAACGCCCTTACGATGATATCACTTGGCTTCAAGATTAAGTCTTCACAATCAAGACGGTCCAATTCCCCCTTGGGTAATACATTCAGAGAAGAACTAGTGTCGACTAGCACATGTGCTAAGGTAGTCCATTTGCACTCGATAGAAACATGTAAAGCTTTATTGTGATTCTTCCCGAGAGGTGTTAAGTCAGCATCTGAAAACCCTAAGCCATTATCAGTTGTCAGGCTAGCCACACAATTCTCAAATTGGTTTGTTATTGTCTCATGGGGGAGATGAGCCTTTTTCAGGAACTTGATTAATGTTAGAGCATGGGCATCAGAGCAAAGCAGCAATGACAACATCGAATTCTTAGAAGGGGTTTGCCCTAACTATTCTACAATTTTGAAGTCGCTTCTCTTTATGATCTCCAAAATCTCGTCCATCTCGCGGGCGGAGAGTTCTTCATCAGTTATGTTCTTGGAGGGTACTTCAACCACCTCAAGCTCAACAACCTTCTCTTTCCTTCTGGTATCGGTATTTGGATTGGCGGAAGTAATGCGGATGGGCGTCTTTGTAACTACTGGAGGTGAGATATTGGGTGAAAATATTCTCCAGTTTTAGTTACTTTTCTTGAGCCAGCTATGTTGCCAACATCGCCTTCTTCGATCCAGCCATCTTGTTTAATCACATGATAGAACACTTCAGCACCGTAATTCCATGGTACTGCTTTATTTGAAGAATAAGGAATCGGCCCAAGATTGGTAATTATTAAGGAAGAAATAGTGGGTTCATTTGAAATCCTATTAGGACCTTTAGAGGTGATCCTAAGAGGCTTGTTGGAGATGGTAATAATGGATAGGTCTTCACATTTGTTAACCAAACTCTTGGCAGGCGGAGTCTTTTCAAACAGAAATTTGTGGCTATCCATTAGGCGTTGTACGCCTTTCTTCAGCCTTTCACAACCATTGTATTGTCTTGTACAACACACATAGTCTTTTTCACAGCCAGGGAAGATCCCGACTTTCAATAGATTGTTCTTGATTATATTCAGTGGGGTAGTCAAATCTTCAACAGAGGCAACAAACATTGTATCTTCGACAGCATTAACACATTTGTCATGCTTCGGTATCGGAGCAGTAATCATATTCGGCGTTGGAGGAGGATCAAATTCAATAGTCTTGTTGTTAATTAAATCCTGGATTTTGTTCTTCAAGGCCCAGGACTGGTCAGTCTCGTGCCCGGGACTGCTTGAATGGTAAGCACACTTAGCATTCGGATTATACTTTGGTGACGAGGTGTCAGGGTTGGCGGGAGGATCGCGCAACTTTACTAAATTAGCCTTGAGAAAATGTTAAAGGGCTTGATTTAGTGACATGCCTAACCTCATTAATTTTCTTCTTGGAGTTTCAAAACGTTGATGATTTGCAGATGGTCTTGGAGTAGGAGTTGGATTGGAGATTCAGACAACATTGACAGACGGGTGATCGTTCTTCTTGGTATGGGCCCTTTCCCCATACACAACATTGACTTCCTTTTTTGAAGCAAAAGGTTTCTTGATAGGATTGGTGGTGGAGGTAGATGCCATAGAGATCTTCCCACTTTTGATGCCACTTTCAACTCTTTCATCGGTTAAGATTAATTCGGTGAAACCAGAAGAAGAGCAGCCAACCAGCAGATTAAAGAAAGGACCAGATAAAGTACTCATGAACATGTCGATGTGCTCCCTATCAGTCAAGGGAGGTGGACCATACTAGCAAGGTCTCTCCACTTTTGCGCATATTCCTTAAATCCTTCATTCTTCCCCATAGTCATATCTTGCAATTGAACCCTCGTTGGCGCCAAATCGGTGTTGTACTGATATTGATGGTAAAAGGCAGTAGCTAAATCCTCCCAAGTATTTATACGAGAACCATCTAAATGATAAAACCATTCAAGTTATGTTCCAGCCAAAATCTCTTGGAAAAAGTGAACCCATAGCTTCTTATCGGCAGTGTGCGGTTACATCTTGCGCATATAAGATTTCAAATGGAGTTTTGGACAAGAAACCCCATTGTACTTGGCAAAGATTGGTACTTTGAATTTTTGGGGGATGACTACCCCAGAGATTAAACCCAAATCATCAAAATATAAACCGGGGACGGCTTGGATTTAAAAAAATTTCAATCTGTCTTTTAACTACTTGTATTTGATATCAGCGGGTGGATACTGCTCGTTAAAATAATCATCATCAGATTCTTGATCATTAAAACATTCAGCTTGAGTACTCTTGACTTCACTGATCTGATTCTTGTCTTCTTCAGATGAGTCTCATCCTACTAGGATTTGTCGAATTGTCTCCTTGAACCTTCTACCCATGTTGAGTAGAGCCTTCTTCTTTTGTTTCTTCTAAACAGCCAGCAGAGCCATCATATCTTGTTGCCCCTTGGCCAGGACTAGTAGAGTCTCCTGAAACTGAGAATTTTGGGTTTGGAGATCCTTCACAGTTTGCTCTAGATCCATCTTGCTGAAATAAACAGCAGAAAGATAAGGAAACCTGTTATGCGAAAACCTGTCATGTTTTAATGCATGGAATATGTACATGAAAATGATTTCAAGGATTAATGAAACTTAAATTTGTATAGACAAAAGAATGAACAAACGTTAATTTTCATTAGACAAAACAAGAAATATTAAATCATGCCTCTTGGGCTTACAAAATAGCTTTCTAAGATAAAAAGACCGAACGCATCCTCTTTGGCGCGAGATAAGCGTTCACATTTTGGTCTTCTTGCGACTGCTTCGTAAGCTCCAAGACCATCTTCTCACTAGCATAGAATTGAGCTTCGAAAGTATCCCGTTCTTCCTTAAGCTGAATCCAAATCTTTTGTAAGTCTTCGAGAGAAGTAGGCATGTCGGGATGCAGGATAGTGTAGGGAACATCTCCTTCGATCACATGCTCTATGATGACTGGTAAGATGGAAGGGTAAGGCATCACAAGTTTCTGAGCATGAGCTCGTACCCATTTAAGGTAAGGCTAGAGGGGAATGGAATTATTGTGTCCTAGTGTTTTGCTATCCACCTTGTTCAACATCCTCCAAGCTCGGATAAATCTCTGGCGGTGACCTTGATCGTCGTTCTCGTAGTCAAATACCAAACCTTGAATAAGCATCTCGTGTGGACCATTCCTTCAGGCGTAACCGAACTGTTTTAAGGCTAAGCAAGGGTTGTAAGTGATACCTCCTCTAATTCCAAGCAAAGGGAAATTAGGGAAATCTCTACAACGGTCGATGATAGTAACACTCTCCAAAGAGCGGGAACACCAATGAATGTTTGAATGTCTGAGCGTCATCAACCTATGGGACCATCTTGAACCTTGCTCGTTCTTCAACACAGATTGGGGAAGATGCGAAATAAACCATCTTTCCAAGAGAGGAGTACAACACATAAGGATAGCTCTTTTCCTCATGGTGCGAGTGTGAAAAGCATGTAGGATGTCTCCTAGCAAAGTAGGCAACGGGTTACGAGACATGAAGATTTTGACAGTGTTTACATTTATGAGTTGGTCAGGATTTGGAAACAAAACCATCCCATAGATGAGGAGAGCCACAATTTCCTCAAAGGCTTGCAAATCCAAAGAGTTCCAACAGTTTTGGGCTTTCTCAAACAAGAACTTTGCTAGGAAACCTCTGACACCACTCCTTGTTTCCCAATTAGTTATGATAATGGATGGTTGCAAGTGTAGAGTTTGAGCAATCTCTTATGGCTTTGGATCTCTTTCTGTATCGTTGAAAGGTAGTTGATTGAGAATGGGAATCCTCAAGAGTTGGGATAATTCTTCCAAAGTTGGCACAAGTTGATAATCGGGAAATGTGAAGTAATGGTGTAGAGGATCAAAGAACTGAAAGAGCACCTTCATCATGTCTTCATTAGTGTTGGAGGTAAACAAGTTTAGTAGGCGACCATGTCTTTCGGTAAATGGAGAATTTTCAGGAATCCTTGATGCTAACTCTTTAAGTTGAGGAGGGATCCTTACAAGATTGACTTGAATGGTTTTCCTGCTAATAGAATCCATGTCCTACAAAACAGAACAAAGATAAATCCCAAAAATCCTTGAAATGGTTAGTGAGTATGAGTATGATGTTATGATGTTTATGATGTTATGTACAAGTAAATATATACAAACAAAGCAAACAAGTCCTTAGGTTTAGGCTTGCATGGAGTCTCATAGGTAAGTACCCTCTTGAAGTTTAGTTGGCTTGAAACTTGTCCTAGTAATAGTAATTGGGTTATAAGGAGCTCAATATCACCAGTTTGTTTCTTTGGTCATTGTTTCAGCACAAGCCTCTTTAATGGCGACCAAAATATCTCAAAAAACAAAACCTCAATGAGTATTGTATCGAGTATCTACCAACTTCGAACTGCACCAAAGCTGGTCATCTCACTACGTCCTAATGGCCAAGTTGGTCAAGTAAAGATTCTAAAAGTTCATTAGTCCTTCATGACATCACTCAACGGCCCCGTATTCTCCTTGATTACTCAAGGGCTACCGATACCCACAAATATGTCGCACTAATGTAGCTATTTCTTAGACCATGTCGGTATACCCCGCACAGTTTCCACAATGTATTGCTACTTACTTATAAGGTATCCCAAATCCGGGTAGAGGATTCAAACCCAAACAAAGAACCAAAATGAAAAGCATACAAGTCAAACAATGAAAGCAAATAAATGTGATCTAACCTTAAAGTAACCTCACTTTTAGAATTTTCCCCAACAGAGTCGCCAGTTTTGTGATACAGTGGGAGAACTGACTTGGTTGTTTTGCGTTTTATCGCAAATGTTGCAGTTAGCAAGAGTCGCCACCGACTTTTCTTTTATCCAAAAAGGAAAGGTGAAAAAGCACAGGAAAGACCTTTGAGATTATTTCTTGAGTTCGGGGGGTAGATTATGAAAAAGGGAGGTATTAGCACCCTTTTCATCCATGATTTTCCATGGGCTCTTAGTTACTTGCTAGATCACTTGATTTTGTTTGAAAAAATGTGCTTTGTGTGGTTTTTGAAAGTATTTTGAAAAGGCACCATCGTTTAGGCAAACTTTGTAATGATTCTCGTTCATAAGAATGTATACAAAGTTTTGATCTTTTGAAAATGTTTTGAAAGATGTTTTGAAAGTGTTGGTGTTTGTTTTGAAAATAGCAAGGATGTTTTGTTTTGAAAGTGAGCAAGTAACTAGGAACAATATACCTACTCAAAAGTCTTTCATGTTTATTTCTTCTTTCCTTTGATATTGTTATCTTACCATTAATTTGGTATGTATCCCTATCTTTGGATGTAAATGGGACGGGTGTGGGTTATCATATAACCATGATAGCAATGTTGTGAAATATCTTAGCAATTCTCTTTGAGGGACTAAGATCATTTTGAAAGGCAAATTTGATAGCGTCATCGAGGGAGTATGATCTTTGTATTTTTTGATTGCTTTGTGCTAAGATATCCCACATGCATAACATGGCCAAATTTTGTAAGGCAACAGAGTGGAATTACCCTAAGGGTGCTTGTATGCAAGTGGATTGGTTTGCATGCTTTGTTTAGTCTTTACTTAGGGTTTGCTACTTGTTGATTTTATCTTCTCATACAAACCCTAATTACTAGCATTTATATAAAGCGATAAATTACGAAAAGTAAAATTACTACACTATTACATTATTAGGGGAGGGGGTGTACAAATTTACAAATGAGGATTGCAAGAAAATTAAACCTAATTATTTATTACAACCATATTGAATATTGTACAAAATTAAAAATAAAATGCAAGAATATAAATGGAAAAAGAAATTATTTTTATTTTTTTTATGAAAGGGTTTTATCTTGACCTAAATAAAGAAAATGAGTAGTTAAAATTAAATAAAATTAATTTAAACTAACTAAGAAAAGAAATTATTTTGAAAAGGATTTTTTTAGGGTTTTTTATGAAAAGGTTTTAAATTAATGAAAATAAAAAGTGAACATTAATTAATTAAAATAACCTAAGTTCTAAATTAATTTTAACTAAGAAAATAAAATAATATATTAATTTATCCTAAGTCTAAAAATTAATTATTTAAGAAAAGAAAGGAAATTTATTTATTTTTTTAGAAAAAATGTTTTTTATCTTATGGAAAACAAAATACATGAGTATAAAAAATAAATAAAAATAAATTTAGATTTTTTATGATTTTATGAAAATAATAATAATAATAATCATAACAAAAAATATTAATAATAATAATAATAATAATGAAGAAAATAGATAAAAATAAAAATATAAAGCAAAAGTCAAGGGGGTTAATTAGTAATACAAATGGTGTTGTGAAGAAAAAAGACTAGGCCCATCCTAAAGCCCAGGTGCTGCAAACAAAACAAAAATGTGAAAAATGTGAAAATGTGAAAAGCAAAAGGCAGCGCTGGGTCTTGAACCCGTGACCTTGAGGTTACCAGTGCGCTGCCTTACCACTGTGGTGGCGATACATCTGTTGGTATAAGCAAAACAATAAATATATGATACAAAACGCGCTCTGATTATACTTCATCTTCAACCTCCAGCCAAAGGACCTATATCTTCTTCATCTCTCACCAAAAATGAAAAGTTCAAACATGAAATTTGTGGCATTTCTTCCCACGAATCCAACCGTATAAATAACTTAAGCTAATAATCAAAGATGAAGGAGAATTTCTCTAGCCCTAATTTAAAACCTAAAAAATTCAGAAAACTTCAACTCTAAAATTCTCTAAGCTCAGGCCATATAAATACAAACTATGGATATGTACAGTTTCCTGGAAAAGTTATCTATATTTTATCTTCACAAATCAAGACCTATAAATGCCTAAATAATGAGATGAAAAGTCAGAAAACTCACCTTGCAGCTGGAGATCGTGTTTTGAGTTAGAGCTACTTTCAAAGTGTTTTGATGATTGGGTGAGATTCCTTACACCTCCAGGAAGCTATTGCAAAGCTTACTTTGTGCTGAGAGTTCTTGAATCAAGCTGAAGAAGTCAATATGCAATACCCTGTTTTTGAAAATGGAGAATGGTGTAAATGGTATTACAGTTTGAAAATAGTGGTTGGGATATTTTCTATAGGTGTATTAGACGCTTTGTGGATGGTTTAGCCAAGAAAGGCACGAGGGGATTTGGAGGTTGGGTTCAAAAATCAGAAATGACAAGTTTTTGTGCTTGTATGGAAATTTCTGGTTTTGGGGAGTTTGAGGACTTGTTCAATCGTGTCTTAGCTTGCAATACACTTGTATAATTATATGGAAAAGGTTAGAGGACTTGAGGAGGTCAGAAAACAAAAATCACATGTTATGAGTTATTGACTTGTTTTTGAAGTTATCTTGAAAAACATGGTTTCAATGCAAGGTACATGTCTTGTAGGGTGGATAGAAACTTTAAACATGTTTTTTCTGAGTTTATAGAGCATGCTTGTGTAGAAAGAACAGGTGCAAAGCTCCATACAATTTGACTTTGTGATTAAAGTCACTTTTCCAAAATGGAAGTGTGAACTTTGTTCCATTAATGGAAAATTTACTTGGACAAAGCTTGAATCAAGTGGATAATAGCTCAAAAGCAAGTGTAATCTTATGATTATGGATAGATCTTGAGGTTTAGAGTCCTGCAAAACAAGATTGTGCAGCATAGGTTTGAAATTGAATTCTTGTTCATCACAAAATGACTTGTAATTCAAGTGTGAAAACCCTAACTTCATCTCTTTGATTCTGCCTACTCAAGAATGATCTTAAGGAGTTCTTGGACATTTTATAAAGCTTGTAATGTGCTCTACAACCCATCTTTGAATCACTTTTGAAAATTACCCTTGGAACTATATTAAAAATTATCATGAAGTTAGGTCAAAATCCTGACCAAAACTAAGGCAAAATTTCACTGTGTTCAATTTCATAACCATGACTTTATGAATTAATAACTTGAGATCCAAGCATTTTTGAGGAAGTTGTGTAAAGAAATGTTGTAGATATCATGGAGATCTAAAACTTTCATGTTGAAATTTTCTTTTGAATTCTCTTGCATCATGGTGAAAAATTTACCCAAAGTTGTGAAAAAACATAAAGTTTTAAACACTTAGAAAAATTTCTAAGTTAGAAAACTTTGAGTTTTCAAAATGAAATCTTGACTTTTTGATTTCTTGATGAATAAGTTTCATATTTTGACATGTTTTGATGAATTGTGATCTTTGACATTGAATTTTGACCAAAAAGTCAAAGTTTGACTTTTCAGTGTATAGTTGACTTTTTGATCAGTTGACTGAAAATTCACTATCAATCCAATTGATCTTGAGCATTATTTTAGGTCATGTCATTAGGTCAAAATGATGCAATTGAACTCTTGAAATCATGCTTCAAACGAATTGACCATTTGCTAGGTCAAAAATCAGAAATTGCCCTTTCTCAATCAAAACCCTAATTTTGACCATTTTGCCCTTTTGATGATTTGATCAAATTTCTTGGGGAATTATGGTACAAACTTGATCAAATGATACATATGAGTTTATAATATTGATGTGGATAAAAAATTATGAAGTTTGACTGTAAATTGGCCATAGTTGACTTTTCCCCAATATAGTTGATTTTTAGGTCAACTGCTCAATTGACTGAGCAAAAGTGTGATCCAAGGCTTGAAACTTGACATGGGTAATATTGGGGGTTCATAATGATCCATTAAAGTCATATGAAGCATTGAGAGTCCAATTATCCTTGTGCAATCTCAAACCCTAATTTTGGTCATCAGTGTTTAAGGAGGTGTCTTGAGTTGATCAACCCTAGTGCGGTCTTGAACCCAGAGAGATATTTGTGTGGAAATATTTGATAAATGAGAGGGAAAATTTTAGGATACAATAGCTGCTCCTATTCAGTCTTCTTAAACCTGAAGAGTTAGATTGGCGGATCCGCCATTCGTGACTTGAAGGTGAAAGATGATTGAACACTAGAGTGTCTAGAAATTTGCACTCGAAGATGGATGGTGAATGGGCTTATAGATGCCATTTGGAGGAATGTTGGTAAACACTGGAAGAAGTATCAGCATAAATTTATGATTTATACTAAAACTTGATGTTTTACCTGTGAGGAAAAGAGTTAGTAAAATGCAGATGCCTGCATGATGTTCAACAGATGTGGTATTATGTTAAATGTGTATGGTGTGTAAATGCTATGATGTATGAATGTGAGATGTATGTTTTTGTCCAGGAAAATAAATCCCTGACTGCTGCTGAGGAAATTCTGGAGGGTTGAATCACTGATTGTCGTTGGTGATGAAGAATATGCATATCTTTAAACTTTGTTGAAAAGATGCTCTCACTGGAGATTATCTCTTGAATGTCAGTTGTTATCTGGTCGGATCCAGGCTTCACAATTTGTTGAGGAGGAAGTAGTCAACTTCTATCTGGTCGGATCTAGGCTTCACGACAACTTACTAGGGAAAAAGACAAATTAACTGTTATCTGGTCGGATTCCAGGCTTCGCAAAAAAAATTCTTGATATTGAATAGTTATCTGGTCGGATCCAGGCTTCACAACAACTTGCTGGGGATACGGAAGTTAACTGTTATCTGGTCGGATCCAGGCTTCGCAGTTACTTGAAGTGGTAACTACTATCTGGTCGGGTCCAGGTTTCATGGTTTTCGGAAAGTTGTACTATTATCTGGTCGATTCCAGGCTTCATAGTGTCTCTCTGGGGATTATAGTTAATTGTTAACTGGTCGGGCTCCAGGTTTTACAATAAACTGTTTGAAAAACTATTATCTTCTCGGGTCCAGGCTATGCATATTTCTGAGATTGATGAGGTCAATTGCTATCTGGTCGGGTCCAGGTTTCACAATAAACTATTTGGGGATATAGTTGTTATCTGGTCGGTTTCCAGGTTTCACAACGAATCTCTGAGGGTGATTGTTATCTGGTCGGATCCAGGCTTTACAACGACCAGAAAGTCTAGAAAAAATTAGGGATAAAAAAATATCATAAGCCGCTAAGTCGAAAACCCGAAAGGGCGACTTAGGAAAAAATGGGTATCCCGTTGGGTCGAAAACCCGAAAGGGAGATCCAAGCAAAAGTTAGGAATCATGAGCGAGAGGTTGTCGTCTAGATACTCTTCATGAATAAAATATGCACATCTATAGCACCTTGGCTGTGAACTGATCGGCAAACTGCTACTCTTTCGAGGCAAGGCATTGAGACTACTAAGGATATGGGAACTGTACCAATACCGGTTTTAATGGAAATTCGAGCATATCTCATTACCATTTTTACCTATTGTATTTTTCATTTCTTTTTCGCAACTACCTCATATAGGAGTTGCATCCTTGTACGAATGACTGTTTATAGGCCAATTCTCAATAAATAAAGTTTGTTTTCATCAAAAAGTTGCCTTTTATTATCATAAAATGTTTTTGGTATGCGAAATGTGTTTTATTCGTTATTAAACATTGCATTAGAAACATGGGGAATACAAATTTCCAAGTTTTTGTACCCAAAAATTTTCCCTCCCTTTTCTTCAAGACATTTCCCACAAAAGATCTCAAATGCTCAAGGATGCTCAAGAGTTGATCACAAATTAGGGTTTTGGTCTTTACAAGGAAAGTTAGAATTTTAATACCTCAAGTGACTTTCATGGTTAATTATAGGTCTCCAAGAATGCTTATACCAAGTTTCAATTCTTGCATCACAAATTTGCTTAGTCATTTGCTCAGATGACTGAAAATCAACTATTTTGAGTAAAAAGTCAATTATGGTCAACATACAGTTAAACTTCATGATTATTTGACCAACATAAACATTTTGAAGTTATATTCATCAATTGATCAAGGGTTGATCATAATTCCTCAATGAAAGCATTCAAATCATCAAAGGGGCAAAATTGTCAAAATTAGGGTTTTGACTGAGAATGACTGATCATTGACTTTTGACCTAGTACATGACCTAATGGATTGAAACATTATTTCAAGGACTCAAAAACAAGATGTTGACCTAATTTCATGGCTCAAATCATTTCTCAAGATCAAAGGATTGATAGTTGAAATTTGGATCAACTGATTAAAAGTCAACTGATACACAAAAAGTCAAACTTTGACTTTTTTGTCAACATTGAATTTCAAAGATCAAGAATCATCAAGACATTAAAAAATATCAAACTTGATCATAAATAATCAAGAAAGTCAAGAAAGTCAACAAAAAGTCAAGATTTCCAAGACTTAGAAAAATTCTAAGTGTTTTTACCCTTGATAATTTCATTACTTCATGACATTTTTTCACCAAGATGCAAGATGATTCAAAGAAAACTTTTAACATGAGATCTTGATGAATTATACAACTTTGTATTAGAGGGTTGATGTCCAAAAAATGCTTAGATTTGAAGATATAAGCCTATGAAGTCATGACATTTTTGTATAAACACTTAGTGAAATTTTCAACAAGTTTAGGCAGATTTTTGTCCTAACTTCTTGGCCAATTTTCACCTAGTTCCAATTTGATTTAGCGAAAGTGGTCAACATGAAGGTTGTATACAATTTTTCAAGCTTTCCAAAATGTCAAATAACTTGAAGACATCATGCTTGAGCTAGAAGTTTCGAAGGCAAGAAGATGACATCACAAACTTGAATTTTAGGTTATTTTCTGATGAACCTTATGATCCAATCTTCAAGCATGCTGCATAATCTTGATTTGCAGGCCTTCAAACTTGAAAATCACTCAATAATTAAATGTTTACACAACTGATTGAGCCATTATCCAAGTATTTGTGTCTTTGTCCAATTTGATTTTCCATTTAAGGAAGAAAGCCAAGACTTCCATTTTTGAAAAGTGGCTTTAATCACAAAGTCCACTCTTCTTGAGCTTTCTACCTGTTCCTTATGAACACACACAATCTAGAAGCCAGAAGAAATTTGTCTAGAGCCTCTAACTACTCAGACCATGCTTGTACTATGCATTGAAACTATGTATTTCAAGTTTGCTTCAAAAACAAGTTTCAAAACCATAACATGTGATCTCTTGAATCTGATGTTCTCCTTCCCTCAAACCTTTACTCTAAAAATAGAGAGCTTAATTACAATCCAAGATAAGAATTCACAAGCCTTGAAACACTCACAAACTCTCTAAAATCAGAATTAGAACTCAAGTTCACCATCGTTGCACATTCTTACTTTGAATTCCAAATACACAATCCACTCGTGCGTTTTCACTTTTAATCAATCACAAAGCTTCTATAACTAATATAGAGGCTATCCAAATACTTGCTACACAGTCGTAACACCATTTTCACCATCCTCCATTTCCAAAAACTCAAACCTGCAACTTGACTTCTCCAGAAAGATTCAGCCACTCTCAGCTCAAAGTAAGCATTGCAATAGCTTACTAGGAGTTCAGTAAGGCTATCCAGATCATCACAACACTTCCAGGAGTTCTCAAATTCCAAACACGATTTCCAGTTTTGAGGTAAGTTTTCTTAACTTTGAGCTCTCTATACAAGCATCATTAATGGTTACTTTGTGAATGAAAAATGTAGACATCATTGCCCTGAAGCTAACCATGTCTTTGGTTTTCATTTATATTGCCTGAGTGATGTGAATTTTGAAGTTGAACTTTCTGAAAAATTAGGTTTTTATTTGCTACCAGAAAAATTCCCATTCATCTTTTATTTATAGCTTATGAAATTTATATGGTTGGATTCGTGGTGAAATTTTAAGCAAGTTTCATGTTTACATTTTCTGATTTGGTTGAGAAATGAGGAAGTTCCAAAAATAAAAAATGGTGGTGTTGTTCTGCGCGCGCGAAGGAGGAAGAAGATGAAGTTCAATTTATTTTAAGTTTATTGCAAGTTGTATTATTAACAGATGAAACAGCCACTCCAGTGGGAGAGAAGCGGGCACTAAGGCATTGATCTATAGGGACCTGGGTTCGAGCCCCAGCGGTACCCTTTTATTTTTCACATAATTTGCTATTTCAGATTCAGTTCAAGTAGGCTGGGAGCACTCATCATGTACCTCTCATCCACACAACATGATCATCATGCAATCAAATCCAGCGCTCCACATGAGTAAGCCCATGGTGCACCCTCAAAAGCCAGCAACACTTAACCATAAACAGCGTTGGTCTTCTCAGACCTTGGGTCTTATTCTTTTTTTGTTTTTACTTTATAATACCCCTTTTTTACTAAAAACAACGCAGGCCCATCCAAATTATTTTTTCTTTTTGTTTCAAACAAAAAAAACATACTTGGGCCCTTTTTCTACATTTAACCTCCTGATTACTTTTCAACACTCCAGCCCAATATTTTTTATATTCTTTATATTTTCTCTATATTTTATTTATTTATTTATTTTATTTAACCAAAAAATACCAAAAATGTATATTTTTTGAATAATTAGATATAAAATATTTTTATTCAATTCTTTTTATTTTATTTTATTTACCTCACTTTTTCAAACAAATAAAACCCAAAAAATTATATTCTAAACAATTATTTAGACTTAGGTTTTAATTTCTTATTAATTTCAATTAACTTAGATTTGAGGTTTTGTTTAACTAATTAATTAACTTCTTTTGTAATTAAAATTAATTAGTTTAATTAGGTTAGAATTATCAAATCTTTTCTCCATCAAAAAGCGTCAAAAACAATTTTTTTTCTTCATTTTTATATCTTTGTATATTTTATTATTTCACATTATCATTTATGTACATGGTTTGTAATAGATAATTAGGTTTATTGCTTTCCTCCCTCACTCACAAAATTGTACCCCCCCATTACCAAAGTGTTGTAATAGTGTAGGACATTTAAATTCCGCAATTTATCGCTTTCCTTATTATTGTTTGTAATTAGGATTTGTATGACAAGATTTAAAATCAAACATTAGAAAACCCTAATTCAAGATAAAATAATTAAAGCAAAACACCTTGCACACATACACCTCTAGGGTAAACCTCACTTATTGCCTCGGATAAAAACAGTCATGTCCCTCGAACGTAAGATGCTTTAGCAAAGACCCTCGATTAAAAGACTGTAGTCCCTCGATGACCCTTCGATGTTGCCTTCGGTAAACGATCTTAGTCCCTTACAACAAATTGCTAAAGTATCTTACAAGTTGCCTTCTATGACTATACCATGACCCACGCCCGTCTCTCGCATTCAATGATATGGCTCTCTACCAATCAATGGTAAAATAGCACTATCTAAAGGAGGAGGAAAAGAACAAAGACTTTTTGAGAAGGTAGGTTGCTCGTAATTTCTTGCTCACAAACTAAAACCATTTTCATACCTCACACTTTCAAAAACAAACATCTTTTCAAACACTCCCTTTTGACAAATATTTTCAAAACAAACACTTTGTATGCATTCTCAACGATACGAGAATAATTAGAAAGTTTTCCGTACTACGGCGTTTTCAAAATATTTTAAAAAAACAAACATTTTGTATACATTCTCAACGATACGAGAATCATTACAAAATTACTAATTTCAAAACATATTTCAAAATATACACAAACATAAAGCATTTCAAAATGAGCTAGCAATTAAGAGCCCGTAGATAACTACGAATGAAAAGGGTGCTAACACCTTCCCTTTCTATAACCTACCCTCCGAACTCAAAAAAAATTCTCAAAAGATTTTTTCTGTTCTTTTTACCCTTTCCTTTATTGGATAAAAGAAAATTCAGTGGCGGCTCTTGTTATCCGCAACATTTGTGATAAAATGCAAAACACCTAAGTCAGTTCTCCCACTGTATCACAGAACTGGCGGCTCTGCTGGGGATAGAATCTAAAAGTGGGGTTACCTGAAGAACTAGATCACCTTTATTTCTTTATTTGTTTGCCTTGTTTGTTTTACATTTTGGGTCTATGCTTGGGTTTATTACTTGAAAAGATCTTATACCCAGATCTGGGGCATTTTAGGTAAGTAGAAATAGATCATGGGGACTACGTTAGTGTGACATGGTTTGTTGGTACCGATGTCCGTTGAGTCCAGTCAAGGAGAATACAGGGCCGTTGTTTGGTGTCATGAAGCACTAACTGACCATAGAACCTTAGTGAACAACTTAGCCATTAGAAAGTAGTGAGATAGTTGGATTGGGTGCAAGACTAAAGTTGGTTGATACTCGATACTACACTCATTGAGATCGGACTTTCGGGATATTTTGGTCGCAGTTTGGATGCTTGAGCTAAAACAATGCCCGAGGAAGAAAGATCACTAATATTGAGGCTCCTAGAACCCGGTTACTTCTTTTAGGACATGTTGAACCAACTAAAACTTCAAAAGGGTACTTACCTATAAAGCCCATGCAAGCCTAAACCTAAGGCCTTGTGTGATTTGTTTATGTATGATTATTTGATCAAGCATAACATCATGACATTATGCCATATCATTTTCACTAACCATTTTGTAATACGGTGGGAGAACTGACTTGAGTGTTTTGCGTTTGATCGCAATTGTTACGGATAGCAAGAGTCACCACCGACTTTTCTTTTATCCAATAAGGAAAGGTTTAAAACAACAGGAAATACCTTTCGAGATTATTTCTTGAGTTCGGAGGGTAGGTTTTGAAAAGGGAAGGTATTAACACCCTTTTCATCTGTAGTTATCTACGGGCTTGTGATACGGTGGCAGAACCGACTGTTTAACGCTGGTTTGCATTTTGCGTTTTGTGTTCCCAAAATGTCGCGGTAAGCAAGAGTCGCCACCGACTTTTATTTCATCCAACAGGAAAGGAAAAAAGTACATAAAAAATCCTTTTTCGAGATATTCTGAGTACGGGGAGTAGATTATAGAAAGGGAAGGTGTTAGCACCCTTTCTATCCATGGTTTTCCATGCGCTCTTAGGTACTTGCTCATCTTTTAAAATTGCTTATGTATATGCTTTATTTTGAAAAGTTTAACTTCGTGATAACCCTTGTATCAGTCCTCAAAGGTGTGACAAAGTTGTTTTGAAAATTGTTTTGAAATGTGTAAGTGTGAAAAGCTTTGACTTGAGCAAGTACCTACTAGCATCTACCTACTCGAAAAAAAGATCGTTTCTATTCTTGTTTCCTTTAGACAACACTATCCTACTATTGGGAAATAGGTAGCACCGTCGTTGGAGTTGTAAGGGTCAATTCGAAAGGGACGTACGATCACTAAAGCAATGTTAGGACACCTTAGTAATAACCCTAGAGTCTTAAGATCATATTCGAGGCAACATTTCTGAGGCAACATTTGATCTTTTTAGACAGGAGGGAAACTACTAAGACACCCTATACTTAATGATCGCTTACCGAAGGCAACCGAAGTGAGAGTATACCCTAAGAGTGATATGTGCGAGTGATCTATTTTCAGTTATTTATCTTTGCACATTAGGGTTTTCTAACCGTATTAATTTGTCATGCATTCTTGTCATACAATCCTATTAGCATACATCTAAACAGTCAAACATTTGCGAGAATTAAAAATGCGAGAAAATAAATCTACGCTATTACAAGGCTTCAGGGAGGGGGATTAATTACATAGCCAAAAACCCGGGAAAAACGATAAGTAAAAAGCCCTAGATTAAACTAATACAAACCATGAGCAGTTACAAAAATATTGGCAAAAATAATTAACACGCGCGCGATGAATTAAATACGAGACAACTAGGGTTTTGACCCTTGACTAAACCTATTGACGACTGATTAAAAATATTTTTTTTTGTTATGTAAGAAAATAAAGGAACAATTAAATTAAAAAGAAAATCCTAGTTCTAATTAATTTTAGATTAAGAAAAATAAATTAATTTATCTAAAAAGCTATTTTTTGTATTTTTATTTATTTGAGAAAAAGAGAAAATAAAGTTAAATCAAGATTTTTAACCTAATTTCTATTTGATTTTATTTATGAAAAACAAATTACAATTTCCCTAAGTTAGACTAAATTACATTAAATTAAAAAAATTAATTTAAATAAAAATAATTGAAAAGTCTAATTCTAATTTTTTTGAATTATTGATTTTATGATTTTTATGAAAAATAATTAATTTGTCAATTAAAAAGATTAAAAGGAAATTAAAAGAATTAAAGAAAACAAATAAATAGGAAAAAGGTTAGAGATGGGCCTAATAGCAATGCTGGGGGTATATTACTGAAATTCTGAGCCCAAATGACCCAAGCCCGTTTGACTTTGTTGGATCTGGTGTGTAGGTTGACTTGAGGCGCATGGTAGTCCTTCAGGCTGAAGCGCGTACACCTGGTTGACTGCTGCTTCTACTGGTTGATTATTGAAGGTGCATGGTAGGCGTGTGAAAGAGATTTGCACTGAATCCGTGGAAGGAAAAGAAAATAAAGAAAGTTGTCAGGACCTGGGATCGTACCCAGGTCCTTATGCCTTCTGCCAATGCCATGTTGCCAGCTGCGCTGCAATTGTTATTTGTCTATACAATAAAAGAAAAATATTATATAATGAAAACAAAAACGTTGAAACCCAAACACGCGAAATTTGAATGGGCGAGTGGTTGGCTGACACGCATCTTCTTCTCCAAGGAGCCGTCGTCTTATGTTTATGGACTTTTACCTACAGACATTTGCTGTAACTACAGCCCCGTGTCACTAAAAAATTCCATACATGCATGATAAATGGAATTCAAAGGTACCAACCAACTTGTCTCATCCTCACGATTCTGGGCATGAGGAGGCTTGCAATTGATCCAGTTAGCTTCAGAGACGCTCCAGGATGCGATTAGGAGTGTTGGAAAGCTTTGAATCTTCCTCTAGGGTAGAGATCAGATCACCACTTTTCTACCAAAAATTGAGTTTTTGTTCTTGGCTATGCACGACTGTTAACCTCTTTTCTTGCCTTGAATCCCTTCTGTATATGTAATGCAACAAATTAGGTCAACAAAAACGAATTGAATCTTGCCCATTATGAAGATTTGATTTGGTCTTTAATGGCATATGATATCCTTCCAAATTTGCTTCAATCCAATCTTTTTCAACCCAAATCAATCTTGCACGAATTGGCCATCCTGCTAGCTGTACATAGACTCAAAAGATGCACAAAAAATCCAAGATTTGATTTGATTTTATTATTTTACCATTTAATTTGATTTATTTTGATTTAAATGAATAAAAAATAAAAATAAATGATAAAAATAATAAAATAATAGGTGGAAAAGCTCAGGGGTCGTGGGTCCTATTAGAAACATGTTTCAAACAAGAAAACATGGGCCCCTTTGGAAAAAATGCAAATTTGATCAATGTTGACTTTTGATAATTTTCCAAAAATTGCCAACTTTGACAATGCATATCTCTCTCAATTTTGACCCTAGGAGGGTGCTCTTGGACTTTTTAGAAATCTTAGGATGTCCTCTAAGCAACCCTTTTGTTATAATCTCAATTTAGTCTTCCATTTTCATGTATGAAGCTTTGACCCAAAAGGTGTTTTTGTTGACTTTTCAAAATGACCTATAATGTCAAAATTCATATCTTTTTGTGAGTGCATATTTTAAATTTGGGGGATGAATATGAATTGTAGGGAATTGCATTCTCTTAAAAATGAGCTTTGGATGGGTCATTTCTGATATAGTATGAGAAAGTTATGCTTGGTCAAAGTTGAGTTGACTTTTCCTACAAAACCCTAATTTAGCAACTTTTGGGTTTTGATGAATTGTGAGCAATCCTTGATGAATCATGATCAAACCTTGATCAAATGATGAAGGATACTTCAAAATGAGGATGTTTACCAAAAATCTTGAAGTTTGACTATATGTGGGCCACAGTTGACTTTTGACCTAGCATGGTCGATTTTCAGGCCTTTGAGCAATTGTCTGAGAAAACTTCTTCTGCAAGGCTTGAAACTTGACATGTATGATCTTGAGAACATATTAGGACAATGGTGAGCATTTGAGTCCTTTTTGGTTCATATATCCTGATGAAAAATGAAACCATAATTTGAGGTAGACTGCCTTAGGAGGGAGTTTGTCTGGTCAACTCTTGGACTTCCTTGAGCAATTTGGGGACCTCACTTGACATGTGTTGAGAAATATGGGAGGGGAACTTTTAGGGTATAACAGGGCTCTTAGTTGCTTTCTAGATCACTGCTTTTTTGTTTGAAAATGTGCTTGTGGTGTGGGTTTTGAAAGTATTTTGAAAAGTGTTCTTTGTAATGGTTCTCGTTTCTATAAGAATGCGTACAAAGTGTTGTTTCGAAAATAGTTCAAAGAGGTGTTTGTGGAGTGTGTTTTTGAAAGTGATTTTGAAAAGGTGTTTTTGTAATGGTTCTCGTTTCTATAATAACGTGTACAAAGTGTTTTATCTTTTAAAAATGTTTCAAATGAAAGTGTTGGTGTATAAAATGTTTTTGTTGTGAGTAAGCGAGAAACTAGGAGCATCCTACCTACTCAAAAGGTCTTAATGTTATTTTCCTCCTCCTTTAGATGTTGCTATATCACCATTGATTCGGTAAGAAGCCCCATCATTGGATGTGAAGGGACGGGCGTGGGACATTTGTATAGTCATAGAAGGCAACTTATGGGACGTTTTAGCAATGTCGTTTAGAGAATAGGTCGTTTACCGAAGGAAACATTAAGGGTCATTAAGGGAATACGATCTTTTATCAAGGGTCTTTGCTAAAACGCTCATATTCGAGGGACATGACTATTTTTTCGAGGCAACAAGTGAGATTACCCTAAGGGTGCATGTGTGAATAGTGTGTTTGATTTGCATGCATTTAGTTTTTGATTAGGGATTATCTACTTGTTGATTTTATCTTATCATACATACCTATCTTACTAGAAATTATACAAAAGTAATAAAAATGCAGAAAATGAATCTTACACTATTACAACCATATTGAATAGCATGAAAATATAAATGCAAAAATAAAATAAAGGAAAGAAAAAGGGCTCTTTCGATTTAGGAAAAAGACCCCTTCGATTCTGCTTCTCTGGCTTCCTTCGATTTGGCCTGGAAGTCAGTAAAGTCATGCCTTTCGATTGGGGCCTGGGAGCCAGTATGGTGTGCCTTTCAACTAGGGCCTGGGAGCCAGTAAGGCCATCCTTCTGGGTGCCTCTTTCGTTCAGCATGGAATGGCCTCTTCACCTTAAGTCTTTTGCTGCATCCTTTGATTGGAACTGGAGTCAGTGAGGAAGCCTAAGGCTTCGTTTCACACTTTTGTCTCCTGTTTCTTTCGTTTGACTTTTTGGATAGCAACATGGCCTAAGGCCATGCTAGCATCACCTTGGGGCCAGGTTAGTTCTTAAAGCATGTTTAAATAAATAAGAAGCAAAACCAAGAAGGTTATTAATGAAAGCAAGTTAAAAGGGTGGAAACAAAAAGAAGAACAATGGTATGTACATGTTTGAAACGAAAGGAATGTTTATTCATATATTATGCCTGAAATGAAGGATTCAAGGGTAAGAGGAACTTACCTTACTTGAATCTAGAGTGTGTGAGCTGGACTTTGAGTGTCTGCCTTGAGTGTCTCTGGATTCGAAGGGAAGGAACGAAAGTAACGTTTCTACTACTGGATTCGAGGGAGAAGAACAAGTATGATGTTCTTTCTACTGGATTCGAAGGGTAACAAGGTGTGGGGATGTTTCAGATTCAAAGGGGACAAATTTTTAGATTCTGGGTTTGTGTTTGATGAGTGTTTAAGTGGTTAAGAGTTTTATGATTGTTGAGAGTGTTTGAGAATTTTGAAGATTCGTTCCCTTCAGCCAAAAAAAGTCCCCTTAAACATGTTGTGGAGCCTCTTATTTATAGGCTTGGATGAGGTTTTGGAGGGAAAACAAAATAGTTTGAACAATTTGAGTAAACTGCTTTTGTAGCTTTCAAGGGGCTGTATTTGCATGCCATTTTGGTGCAAGTTTGGGGCAGTGTTTCAGGATTGTTGTGCAACAGTTTTGGCCAGTATACCAAGCCTGAACTTCGTAGCAAGATCTTTGAACATTTCATCCTTTCATTTTGACCCTCCTTCGACCAGATTCTTCTTCCAACAATATTATTTGATTTTCCTCCAACAAGTGTCCTTCGAATGGGTCACTTTTGTGCATCTTTCGAAGGAGCCAAATGTGTGACCCTTGGATGGGTCACCAAATCATGCCTTAAGGGGGCTTTGTAAGTCCTTCGAATGAGACGCCTAGACATGTCCCTTGAATGGGTCATGTATGTTTCTTTGAAAAGGGACAAATGTGTCCTTCGAATGGGCTATACTATTCTTCGAATGGGCTAGTGTAATATATCCTTCGACAAGGATTCCTATGTATGCCCTTACAATCCAGCAATACATGTCCTTTGAAGGGGGGCACCAACCATGTCTGTTGAAGGTTGTCAATGGTGCCACTGCAACATACTAAATGGAAATGTTATCCATTCGAAGCTAGTATAAACATAACCAATGCCCTGTCGAAGCCTACATGCAGGAGGTCTGAACGCCTAAATGAAGCTTGCAACAAATGGGCCATATGCTTAAACGAAGGGTGCATGTAGGAGGCAAGGATGCAATCTAAAGATGCCAAAAGGAGGCTTTTTGCCTTGTAATCGAAGGAGGCTACATGAGGCTTTTTTCCTTGTGCATGCTAGCATGGTGGGAGCCTCTTGCGCGCAAGAAAGATGTGGTGGCTCAAACGAAGGCTTATATGTAGCTAGTCATCAACTTGTGAATCAAAGCAAGTATGGGGGGAATATTTGTCCAGTCAACACAGGCATGCACGCATCAAACATCCAAAATAAACAGCCACATAGGCAGCCATTGCATTGTGAACCTTGTGAGGCAAAGATGCATTCGAAAGTGGCATGGAGGAAGCTCTTGCCTTGTGAATCCAAGCCAGCGCGCCAGAGGCCAAAGCCTAGTCGAAGGATGCAACCAAAGCCTGCATCGAAAGAGGCCAAAAGGCCCATCGAAGGAGCTGAATCGAAAAACTTGTTTTTCTCCAATTTTTTCAAAAATATTATTTGTATCTGTTTTCCCCTTTTATAACAGTTTCCTTTTTAACTCGATACTGGAAAATCCAATTGTACTTGTGAAAGCTTGAACCTTAAGAATCCTTGTGAGAAATGCCTTGAAAAATGAGAGGGCAAATTTTGGGATACAACAGCTGCCCCTGTTCAATCTTATTAAACCTGAAAAGTTAGATTGGTGAGTCATTCATTCGTGACTTCAAGGTGGAAGATGATTGAACACTAGAGTGCCCAGAAATTTGCACTTGATGATGTGGTGGTTGATTATGTAGGGAATGGGATTAAAGATGCCATTTTGAGAGATGATAGAGAATTGTCGGAGATGAGCTTATAGATGCCATGCAAAGGTGATTGTTGACAGAAATTAGACTAAGTCTAAACTTGACTTCAACTGGAAAAGAATCAGAATAAATCTTGGAGTGATTTATCTAAACCAAAGAAAATTTCTACCGGAAAGGGATCGGGATAAACCAATGATTGATTTAAACTGAAACAGCAGAGGTCTTGAGTATTCTTTAACTGGAACGAATCAGAATAAATCATGGAGTGATCTATCTTAACAAGAGAAAATGTATACCAAAATTGAATCAAGATAAACCATTGAGAGATTTAAATTGAAACAGCAGGGGTCTTGAATATTCTTTAACTAGAACGAATCAGAATAAGTCTTGGAGCGATCTATCTGAACCAGAAAAAATGTCTATCGGAAAGGAATCAAGATAAACCATTGAGATTTAAACTGAACCAGCAGAGGTCTTGAATATTCTTTAACTGGAACGAATCAGAATAAATCTTGGAGTGATCTATCTGAACCAGAGACAATGTCTACCGGAAAGGAATCAAGATAAACCATTGAGATATTTAAACTGAACCAGCAGAGATCTTGAATATTCTTTAACTGGAACGAATTAGAATAAATCTTGGGGCGATCTATCTGAACTAGAGAAAATGTCTACCGGAAAGGAATCAAGATAAACCATTGAGATATTTAAACTGAACCAGCAGAGGTCTTGAATATTCTTTAACTGGAACGAATCAGAATAAATCTTTGAGCGATCTATCTGAACTATAGAAAATGTCTACCAGAAAGGAATCAAGATAAACCATTGAGAGATTTAAACTAAACCAGCAGAGGTCTTGAATATTCTTTAACTAGAACGAATCAGAATAAATCTTAGAGCGATCTATCTGAACCAGAGAAATGTCTACCGGAAAGGAATCAAGATAAACCATTGAGATATTTAAACTAAACCAGTAGAGGTCTTGAATATTATTTAACTGGAACGAATCAGAATAAATCTTGGAGCGATCTATCTGAACCAGAGAAAATGTCTACCGGAAAGGAATCAAGATAAACCATTGAGAGATTTAAACTGAACCGGCAGAGGTCTTGAATATTCTTTAACTGGAACAAATCAGAATAAATCTTGGAGCGATCTATCTGAACCAGAGACAATGTCTACCGGAAAGGAATCAAAATAAACCATTGAGAGATTTAAACTAAACTAGCAGAGGTCTTGAATATTCTTTAACTGGAATGAATCAGAATAAATCTTAGAGCGATCTATCTGAACCAGAAAAAATGTATACCGGAAAGGAATCAAGATAAACCATTGAGAGATTTAAACTGAACAGTAGAGGTCTTGAATATTCTTTGACTGGAACGAATCATAATAAATCTTGGAGCGATCTATCTGAACCAGAGAAAATGTCTACCGGAAAGGAATCAAGATAAACCATTGAGAGATTTAAACTGAACCAGGAGAGGTCTGAAGCTAGTATTCATCATGTAGATAGTCACCCTGTCCTGTTTCGGGAATTGATCTACAATTGATTTGTTCACAGATAGTTGTCCTGTCTTTGTTGAAAATTTATTGATGATAATTTTCTGTTGAATGATCTTTCCTAAAAAGGTAAAGAGTTAGTTGTATGAAATGTCATGATGTATGAAATGCATGGCGTAAAGATGTTCTCAAAATAAATGAGATTATGTCGTATGTATTTGTGCTTTTTGTGCTTATCGTGTATGTAATATGATGCATGAAATGTTGTTGGAATGTAATTTTGTCTTGGAAAATAAATCCTTGATAAGTGCTGGGGAGTTTTGGGAAGCTGAATCCCGGACGGTCGTTGGGAATGAAGAGTATGCACACTTTTCCAGATCTTGCTTTTAGAATGTTTCCGTTGGGGATTCCTGTTTTGTTATTTGAGGAGAACTTCGTTGGGCAATGTTGAAAACTCTATGGAGAGTGTTGATTCCTGCTTAGGGAAAAGAGTTCAGGAGTTTTAGTTGTTCATTGCTCTACTGGAGAGTTATCTCTTGATGGAAGAGAAAGGAAGTTAATAACTTGTTGGGGATAAAGAAGTTAACTGTTATCTGGTTTGGCTTCCAGGCTTTGCAGCAAGTCACGGGGGATTGTATAAAAGTCTACTGAGTAAGAGGGGTTATGGTCCCTTGATTTATGATAGTCTCGAGCTAGGGAATCTGTAGTTCGTTGGGGAAATAAACCATATCACCAATCTTTTGGAGAGGTGCTTTCTTTTGGAAGAACTCCTCGAAGATTATTGAGATCAAACCCAATTACGGAGGAGTTTTCAGAGATTGAAACTTTGGTTGGGGATCACCCTATGAAAAGGACTTTGTGGGAGATTTGTCACTACCCCTAGTAGCAAGTGTTTGTAGTATTGCTAGAAAATGTTTGCTTGACTATACACAACCCTTTGTTGGAATTCATATCCAATGCCCCAAGTGACTCGGATGCAAATCTGCCCCTGGTTATTCAGCACTTCTTGAGAGATTTCTTGGAATCTTTGACCTAACTGCCCCAGACGAGTTGGACAATGACATGTCATTCCCCCTTGCTTATAGGAGATTTGTCTTAGGAAGTGTCATCCTATTTGAAGTGATATTTTCACTGAGAATTTTGTTCAATGGATAGTCATCGCGTGGATTTCTTTGTTGTCAAACAAGTAGCTATATGCAAACATAAGTATTCAAGTAAAGCAAAGTTTTATGCTTGTCTTGAAGTTTTGAAAATGCGTTTTAGCAGATAAAAGAATTTTTAAAGTATGTGAATTCAAATTAGGATTTAGATTAAGCCCCAGAGGAGTCAGGATACCTTTTGTAACAGTATGCTTTCGAACTAACCCGTGCTTCAATTAGGACTTTGAAAGGTTATATCATGGTCTAGGTTCACGGTTTAAGAAACAAAGGATAAGGCTCAAAGTGTAATTGTACCCGCCCGTTCTTCATGATGTTCTTCAGTCCTAAAATCATTTAATTGTGCATTTGAATCCCAATTGAAGTTGGAATGGCGTTTTGGTGATGGTTCAGACAAGTTAAGTTTGTTGGAAGGCATACATTTTTGCCAAATTTTCCCTGTTGTTGAGGATTTGTTGTGACCTCTTTTTGATTTGTTATCCCTGATTTTTTCCTGACTGTTCTTGTTTTGAGATTACAATCAGCGGGATGCCTCCGTTTTTTCTCTTAAGTCTCCTTCGTAGGTTTTGACTTAGTGGGCTTTTCTTTTGAGAGATAATGACTGCCTATTTGATAGGGAACCATCACCATCTTTTGATTTCAGGGGAATGTTTTTAATGTCATTCGTTGTATACGAAGTGAAAGTTTACGACTGAACGCACACTTGAATTAACTGAGAGACTACCCTGCCCCTGGTTTTGATTAAAGGTTTCAATTTGTGTGAAAAAGAAAAACTCCTACTTCTTTGGCTCGAAGGGGTTGACTAGGTATTATCCTCCTTATAACTCCAGTGTTTAGGAATTGAAACAAGCACATGTACATCGTCTGCAAAGTCTGTCCAAAAGCATATTATATGAGATTATGGCATTGTTTTAGTCATCCTCCCTCTAAAGGCTTGCAACTTTTAAAACAAGAGTTGAATATCATAAAGGGAATAAAAAGCATAGTTTAAATAGAATTAAAATGAATGGATTAATTCAAGACAAACATATTTAATTCATTAATGAAAATGACCAAAGTCTGACATATAGATAAATGTTTAAGTAAACAAAGAAATTACAACTGAAAATTCGAATAAACAGAAAATTTCATCGCCTAGATCTTCAATTCAATTGGATGCCCTTGAGGGGTGGTAGAAGAGCTCTGGTCGACTGTCTTGTGTGAACTCTAACGCTCCTTCATCGATTAGATTTTGAATTTTGTACTTCAACGCCCAACAATCGTTTGTGTCATGCCCAGGACTGTCGAAATGATAAGCGCACCTTATATTGGGATTATAGCGGGGGGAAGCAATATTGGGTTTTGGATGAGGTCCTATCAATGTAATAAGATTCATCCTCAACATGTGTTGCAATGCTTGAGATAGTGGCATATTGATGTTAGTAAACTGTCTCTCGGGCTTGTTTTGCCTTTGCTGATTTTCCAGTTGATGTTGACGAGGTCATTATTGAGCCCGTGTCATGGCAGCAATTTGGAAAGGTCCAATCTTCATCGGAGGCTGATTAATGACTCGATCCCTACTTCTAGCTGTTTGCCCCATTTGGTTGCACCAGTCTTGGTGAAGCTTGTTGACAAGGGTCCTTATCTCCTCTTGCCCCGAGCTAAGTTTTGGATAAGAGCCATCTAGCCCATCAGTTGTCCTATCATCTGGACTTTCATTATGGTTATCTTAGTTTGTAGTCATTCCAACTGGTCATCCTTGTTATCCTCAGGATTCCCCATTGTTGTACCCCAAAATTTGCCCTCTCTCTTTTTCACAAGAAATCACAGCTTCGGGCTTTTCCTGATTTTTCAGATTGGCTCAAGAATCGGTCAAACAGACTTTTCTCGTCAGTCAGACAAAATTAGGGTTTCCATTGATTTAGAATCAGTTCAAGCAGATTGTTAGGGTTTGGTTGAGTTTGGCTCGGGGTTTGATCAGGTGGACGTGTCTTTGACAATAAATCCACAATTAGGGTTTGCGCGCGCATTCTCAGAAGGAATTAATTCTACAATTCTTTTCAATTGACTCTGGGACATGGGTTGAGGCTTCTAATTGAAAGTTTGAAGTTTAAGTTTGATCAGTGAGATAAAGGACATTTGGACGTTTGTTTGATTAACTGTGCAATGCTTTTGTTTATACAGAACGCCAGACGTTTATTGATTATTTATAATTTCTAAGTTAAAATTATTGGATAATTTCCAATTATTATAATTCAAGAAATTTAAGTAATTAAATAAATAAATGCAGAAGAATTAAAGGATTAACTGACAAAAGATTTTTTATTCACTTTTAATTGTTTGTTACAAATATTATTTGAACAGTGTAAATTTATTTACAGTTTGTTTACAATAATATTATTACAATGATTAAAACTAAATTAAAACTACATTCTAAATTGCTTGAAGTCTTCATCTTCTACTGTTGCTCCCCATTGCTCAACTGATTTTTATCTGCAAAGACAAAAAAAGAAAAAAAAGTCAATACAGATGAATTTGGAAAAGCATTCTCAGACAGATAATTGAAACTCATCATTAAAAGTGTTGGCCGGAATCAGTTTGTTTGCCCTCTCTGCAAATCACAAGAGGACTCTTGGTTCACAAAGAGGAAAAGAAATTATACAAGCGTTTTCAGAAGCAAAGCATCATCATAAAACATAAGAAGCAAGATACAAAGTACCAGAAAGGACACAAAGCTAGCATCACATACTCCCTCCGCCTCCGGCCACCTGAGAAGCGCTGCCGTCCTCCTCTGTCTCCTCTCCAAAGGTAGTAATTTCTTCTCCCTTTTTACACACCTCACATAAACATGTAACACATAAAAATCAGAACATACAAAAATAAAGCATGCAAGATAAAAACTTGAAACCCTAAAGCGCATCTGAAGAGAATACCTTTTCTCATCACTGCCTTGCTCAACCATGGAGAGAGGGAGATGGAGGTAGCGTCTGGAAGCTGAGGTGAGAGGAGGAGTATCATTGGCCTTCGTTTAAGAACGAGAAGGACGAAGAAGACGATGGAGAAGCGGCGCCGTTCTAAGCCTCTGTAACCCTATTCTGAGCCAAACATTTCAAACCCTAAACAAAACATTGCTAAACACGTTTTGGGCCTGTCCCCAACAAAAGCCCTTAAGCCCATCAATTTTTGGCGTTACAGCCCCCCCCCCCCCCCCCCCCCCTCTGATTCTCTTTCAATTTTGTTTTGGGCCTGCCATGTACATAATGCCTCAGCCCATTTATTTTCTTTATACAAACTAATATCTTTTTTTTATTATATCACTTTATTTTCTTTTTATATAACTTAATTCTTTTTTGTTAAATAAATAATATATTAATTTTTCATAATAAATTTATTTTAACAATACTTTTATTATACCTAAAATATGTAAATATTAGATTTATTAGGTTAATAGATTTTTTGTCTTAAAACTTTTTTGTTTAATAAATCACTTTTATAAAACTTCCTAAAAAACATTAAATAAAAACACAAAAATAAATAAAATACTTAATATTGCATTAGGTTAACATATTTTTCTCACTTGTAAATAATCACATACACTTTCACAAATACTTTTATTTCTCTTTGATTCTTATACTTTTCTATACTTTTACATTGAGAATGCGATTCGATTTGGTTGTAAATAATATTTGGACACTACTATCCTGATAAGACTCATCCCCATTTGTAAATATTTGTATCCCCATTCCCGGATACTTATTTGTAATATCTTAGACTTTAAATTCCCGCAATTTATCGCTTTCTATATACTGTATAGTAATTAGGGTTTGTATGCAAAGATTCAAAATCAACCGCTAGATAACCTAATACAAGATAAATGTATGAAAATCAATACACAATTCACACTTGCACCCCTAGGGTAATCCCGCTTGTTGCCTTCCAAAATGGGCCATGTTGCATGTTAAGTACTTTGGCAAAACAAAAACAAATCAAATGATCATAGTCCCTCGATGACGCTTTCGAAGTTGCCTAAACAAAATGATCATAGTCCCTCAAGAAAATTGCCAAAGACACTTGACACTATTGCATTCATGGTCTATACGATGACCCGCGCCCGTCCCGTTAACATCCTAACACAAGGTTGTTCACCAAATACAATGGTGAAACAACACTGTTAAAAGGGTTAAAACATGAGAAAGATCTTTGATTACAATAGGGTAGACAACTCTTAGTTACTTGATCAAACTTGCAAAACACACTTGCCTACTTTCAAAACACACTCCACAACACAACTTTCAAAACAACTTTCAAAAAAACATTGAAACATCTTTTCAAAAAGACAAACACCTTTATAAAACATTCGAGTAAAGAATTGTTACAATGGTTGCCTAGACAAGGCATCTTTTTCAAAACATCTTTAAAAACACACACACAAAGCACCGTTTCAAACAATTGAAAAGCAAGGCAAGTGATCTAAAACAAGTAACTAAGAGCTCATGGATAACCATGGATGAAAAGGGTGCTAGCACCTTCCCTTTTCATAATCTACCCCCCGAACCCACGAAAACATCTCAAAGGTTTTTCCTATGCTTTTTAACCTTTCCTTAGGATAAATAAAAAGTCGGTGGCGGCTCTTGCTAAACCGAACAAGTGCGAATACAAACGCAAAACCTCAAGTCAGTTCTCCCACTGTATCAAAGAACTGGCGACTCTGCTGGGGAGTTTTCTAAAAGTGGGGTTACCTTAGGGTTTTAGATCACCCATACATACTTGCTTTGATTGCTTTACTTTCTGGGTCCTTGTTTGGGTTTGTTGTAAATCCTACACCCGGATTTGGGGGCACCTTTTTAGGTAAATAGCAATAAACTGTGAGGGAACTGTGCGGGGTATACTGACATGGTTGAAGCAGTAGCTATGTTAGTGTGACATATTTGTGAGTACCGGTAACCCTTGAGTTCAATCAAGGAGAGTACGGGGCCACTGAGTGATGTCATGAAACACTAATGAACTCTTAGAACCTTACTTGACCATCTTAGCCTTTTTAGGGGTAGTGAGATGACCGACTTTGGTGTAGTCCGAAGTTGGTAGATACTCGATACTACACTCATTGAGGATTGTTTTCTTGGGATATTTTGGTCGCCAGTTAAGTGGCTAAACCAAAACAATGAACACAGAAAATAATCCAATGATATTGAGCTCCTTAGAACCCGGTTTCTATTTTAGGACAGGATGAGCCAACTAACTTCAAGAGGATACTTACCTACGAACCCCATGCAAGCCTAAACATAAGGACTTGTTTGCTTTGTGTGAATATGATTACCTGTATATACACTTAATTGTTTTTGCATACATGTACATACATCATGACATCATACCATAGCATTTTCAATAACCATTTCAAGGATCTCAAGGGTCTTTTGATGCAGGGTCACGTTGAACCAGACGTCTACCAAGGGGGCAAGATGTTTTTCCTCTAAACAAATGCCATCAAAGATCAAGTGCAACAACTTGAATCAGGGGCTATGACCCACTTGACATGGTGAGCTTGATTCTTGTGGAAATACATCCACCATTACAAAGTTCTCCAATCAAAGATGTTGACCAAAGTTCGACCTCTAACATTTTCTCGTGTTTACCCCGAGAGATCCTTGAAAACATGCATTCACATATCATGCATTGCATCATAATAGTTTTTCCTTTTCAGGTTTCCTTATTCTCCTACTATTTATTTCAGTAGAGATGGCTCTAGAGAGGACTGTCAAAGATATCCAGGATCAAAATGCTCAACTTCAAGAAATGTTCTTGAACCTGTCCCAGGGACAAGAAGAAGTGAAAGCTCTCCTCACAAGGGGTATGGTCCAGGGGAATTCAAGCAATGTCAGGAGTGATCAGTTGGAGGAACTGCAGTTTGAGCTGGAAACAATGAGGATCAAGATGATGGGACAAGTGGTGGGCCAGATGGCTCTCATCCAGGACTTGGCTCAAAGACAAGAGAAGCTCAGGGTTCTCGTCAACCAACTGCTTCGGGACAACCAAGTGGGGCAAACATCTGAGGTTGAAGAGCAAGTCATCATTCAACCCCCTTTGAGACAAGAAGACAAGGGAAAGGCTCCTCTACTTGCTTCAGGGTCACAAGCCCATCAACAACCGCGTCAGCGTCAACGGGGTAATCGGTGTAAGCAAACTACGTCTGGAAGACAGTTCACTGAGACTGACATACCGTCATCTCTAATACTGGAACGCTTGTTGGAGGTCAATCTGACTGATTTAAGGGATCCTATTCGGAAGCCCAGTACCTCCGCTCCTAGCTATCATCCCGACGCATTTTGTGTATACCACTCCTATAGTCCGGGACATGACACCGACGACTGTTGGGCCTTGAAGAACAAGATTCAAGATCTGATTGACATTGGAGTGCTGAGATTCATGCCAGATGGCGAGATGAAAATATTCCATTAAGGGTTTCTCCACCTGAAATGACAAAGCTCGAACTGAGAGACTTTTGTTCCATTTGAATTTTCAAAGTTGTAATTTATTTTGTGATTCAAACAATTATCTGTTGATGTCAAACTCTGTTTCATTAATGTATTGCATATGTTTGTCTTGAATTCATCCATTCGTTTTCACTACTCTTATGCTTTCTTTATGATATTTAACTCTTGATAAAAAGCTGCAAGCCTTTAGAGGGAGGATGACGAAACAATACCGTAATCTCATACGGTATGCTTTTGAACAGACCTTGCTGATGATGTACAGGCATTTCTTTCAATTCCCAAACACTGGAGTTATAAGGAAGATAATCCCTAGTCAACCCCTTCGAGCCAAAGAAGTGGGAGTTTTTTGTTCTAAACAAATTAAAACCTTTGATTTAAACCTGGGGCAGGGTAGCCTCTCAGTTAATCCAAAAAAGGTGCGCATTGAAGTCGCAAACTCTCAGTTCGTAATACAACGAACGACATCAAAAAAAAAGAATTCCTCTGGAATCAAAAGACAGTGATGGTTCCTTATCTCATAGGCAGTCATTATCTCTCAAAAAAGAAAAATCCCACTGAGCCAAAACCTATAAAGGTGGCTTAAGAAAGCTGGGGCATCCCGCTGACTTTGATCTCGAAAACAGGAATAGTCAGGCAAAAGTTAGGGATAACAAATCAAAAGAACGAGGTCATTACAAATCCTCAACATCATAAAAAAAATGTTGCAAAAAAATGATGACTGCCTTCCCAATAAATTCAATTGGTGAACCATCACCCAAAAGTCGTTCCAAACTCGAATAGAGTGCGACGCACAATTAACTGAGTTTAGGATTGAAGAACATCACGAAGAACGGGTGGGTACAAATATACTTTGAGCCTTTATCCTTTGTTTCTTATACCGTGAACCAAGCCACGTTACAACCCTTCAAAAGTCCTAATTGAAGCATGGGTTAGTTCGAAAGCATATTGTTCAAAAGGTATCCTGACTCCTATAAGGCTTTGCCCTAAATCTTGTGTTGAATTTGTCTTATAAAAAGTTTTCTGCTAAAAAACGCATTTTTTAAAAAAACTTCAAGACAAGCATAAACTTTGCATTATTTGAATATCGTTGTTTGCACATGTTTATTTGTTTGACAGCGAAGAAATTCATACAGCGAATGTTCGGAGGAACGAAAACTCTCTCAGTGAGTAAAATCACTTCCAGAAGGATGACCCTTCCATTGACAAATCTCCTATCAACAAGGGGGCATGACATGTCACTATCCAGTTAACCTGGGGCAGTCCAGTCAAGGTTTCAACAGATCTTTCAAAGCTCAATTAACCTGGGGCAGTCCAGTCAAGGTTTCAACAGATCTTTCAAAGTTCAATTAACCTGGGGCAGTCCAGTCAAGATTTCAACAAATCTCTCAATTACAGATTAACTTGGGGCAAGTCTCCCTCACCATCACTTGGGGCATTCGAATGTCAAAACCAAGGTCGTTCAAAATTTCCTTCATCACCTGCTGGAAGTTACAACCACCAACAGAATAACGGACAATTGAAGCTCCTAAAAATTTGTTTCTCTCAAGAATGAAGACTCTCATCCTTAAAACCTCAGAAGATTGGTATACTCCCAGTTTCTGACTGTTAACAGAATGAATATTCTCATCACCTCAGAAGATTGGTATACTCCCAATTTCTGACCCTCAAGAATGAAGACTCTCATCCTTAAAACCTCAGAAGATTGGTATACTCCCAGTTTTTGACCGTTAACAGAATGAAGATTCTCATCACCTTAGAAGATTGGTATACTCCCAATTTCTGACCCTCAAGAATGATGACTCTCATCCTTAAAACCTCAGAAGATTGGTATACTCCCAATTTCTGACCGTTAACAGAATGAAGACTCTCATCCTTCAAAACCCCATAAGATTGGTATACTCCCAATTTCTGACCCTCAACAGAATGAAGATTCTCATTCTCAAAGTCGCGTATAACCCAAGTTCCAGATTAATACCTGTAACAAGCCAGGAAAACTATCTGTGGACGACTGATTGTAGATTAATACCTGAAACCAGCCAGGAAAACTATCTACATGAAGAGATTGAAGATTAATACATGTAACAAGCCAGGAAAACTATCTTTCTTTCTCAGGTCAGAGATTAATACCTGAAACCAGCCAGGACAACTATCTCACCGACCAACCTTTTCAAGATCCTAGATCAACACCTGCAGCAATCAAAAGATTCTTGCAATCCCCAGTGGAGCTAAAACTTCCAACTATCAATCCCCAAGCAGAATGAAGACTCTCATTCTCAGTTCCTCACAGAGTATTCAAATATTCTCCAGTGAAGATCCCCTCAAGACAGGAATCCCCAGTAGATTGGCATACAACCCATCCTCCTGATTCCCCAACAATGGTTCCAGGACTTCTCATTTTCAACGATCAAAGGATTTTCAATCCCCTGCAGCAGTCAAGGATTTACTTTCCCCGACAGCAGTCAAAGATTTCATTATCCAGGATTCGTTTTCCTCAGCAAGACAGCTCATCTGCTTACATGCACATTCATTACATTCATATCATAAACATTGATGAAGTGCAATCCATTGCATCATACATTTCATGCAACATAACTTTGTGTTTCAACTAACAATTTACCTTTTTCAGCAAAAGGTCGACAACAGCTTTTTTCAAAATCCAAGATGTAGTTTTACACGGACTCATCATCAGGAAACCCTACACCGGTTCCTTCTCAATTCAGATGTAGTTTTACACGAACTCATCATCAGGAAACCCTACACCGGTTCCTTCACAATTCAGATGTAGTTTTACACTGACTCATCATCAGGAAACCCTACACTTGTTCCTTCTCAATTCAGATGTAGTTTTACACGGACTCATCATCAGGAAACCCTACACCGGTTCCTTCTCAATTCAGATGTAGTTTTACACAGACTCATCATCAGGAAACCCTACACCGGTTCCTTCTCAAATTCAGATGCAGTTTTATACGGGCTCATCATCAGGCAACCCTACACCGGTTCCTTCTCCATTTCAAGACTTCTGAAAACAGTTTACGGGTTCTCCAGACATGGATGTTAACCTATCGCTTGTTCAGATTCTTCAACTTCTGAAAACAGTTTACGGGTTCTCCAGACACGGATGTTAACCTATCGCTTGTTTAGATTCTTCAACTTCTGAAAACAGTTTACGGGTTCTCCAGACACGGATGTTAACCTATCGCTTGTTCAGATTCAAGACTTTTGAAAACAATTTACGGGTTCTCCAGACACGGATGTTAGCCTATCGCTTGTTCAGATTCTTCAACTTCTGAAAACAGTTTACGGGTTCTCCAGACACGGATGTTAACCTATCGCTTGTTCAGATTCTTCAACTTCTGAAAACAGTTTACGGGTTCTCCAGACACGGATGTTAACCTATCGCTTGTTCAGATTCAAGACTTCTGAAAATAGTTTACGGGTTCTCCAGACACGGATGTTAACCTATCGCTTGTTCAGATTCTTCAACTTCTGAAAACAGTTTATGGGTTCTCCAGACACGGATGTTAACCTATCGCTTGTTCAGATTCTTCAACTTCTGAAAACAGTTTACGGGTTCTCTAGACACGGATGTTAACCTATCGCTTGTTCAGATTCAAGACTTCTGAAAACAGTTTACGGGGTCTCCAGACACGGATGTTAACTTATCGCTTGTTCAGACTCAACTTTTGAAAACAGTTTACGGACGCTTCCCAACATGGATGCTGATCTATTGCTTATTCAACTTCAAGACTTCTGAAAACAGTTTACGGGTTCTCCAGACACAGATGTTAACCTATCGCTTGTTCAGATTCTTCAACTTCTGAAAACAGTTTACGGGTTCTCCAGACACGGATGTTAACCTATCGCTTGTTCAGATTCTAAGACTACTGAAAACAGTTTACGGATGAGTCCAAACATGGATGTCAATTTATTGCTTATTCAGATCCCCAGTCCAGAGATGTTCCAAACATGGATACCTTTCTGATACTCCCTCACTCCAACGACATACAAACATTTCTAGATGGCATCTCTAAGCCCATCCTCCTACCAACAATTTCCAGATGGCATCTCTAAGCCCATCACCCGACAAGATTCTATCACATATCCAGATGGCATCTTTAAGCCCATCTCCGAATGGCATCTTTAAGCCCATTCCCTCAAATTATGCTTTGACGAGTGCAAATTTTTTGGGCACTCTAGTGTCCAATCTCTTTTTACCTTCGAGTCGCGAACGGTAAACTTGCCAATCTAACTCTTCAGGTTCAAGAAGATTGAACAGGAGCAACTGTTGTACCCCAAAATTTTCCCTCTCTCTTTTTCACAAGAAATCACAGCTTCGGGATTTTCCTGATTTTTCAGATTGGCTCAAGAATCGGTCAAACAGACTTTTCTCGTCAGTCAGACAAAATTAGGGTTTCCATTGATTTAGAATCAGTTCAAGCAGATTGTTAGGGTTTGGTTGAGTTTGGCTCGGGGTTTGATCAGGCGGACGTGTCTTTGACAATAAATCCACAATTAGGGTTTGTGCGCGCATTCTCAGAAGGAATTAATTCTACAGTTCTTTTCAATTGACTCTGGGACATGGGTTGAGGCTTCTGATTGAAAGTTTGAAGTTTAAGTTTGATCAGTGAGATAAAGGACATATGGACGTTTGTTTGATTAACTGTGTAATGCTTTTGTTTATTCGAAACGCCGGACGTTTATTGATTATTTATAATTTCTAAGTTAAAATTATTGGATAATTTCCAATTATTATAATTCAAGAAATTTAAGTAATTAAATAAATAAATGCAGAAGAATTAAAGGATTAACTGACAAAAGATTTTTTATTCACTTTTAGTTGTTTGTTACAAATATTATTTGAACACTGTAAATTTATTTACAGTTTGTTTACAATAATATTATTACAATGATTAAAAGTAAATTAAAACTACATTCTAAATTGCTTGAAGTCTTCATCTTCTACTACTGCTCCCCATTGCTCAACTGATTTTTATCTGCAAAGACAAAAAAAGAAAAAAAAGTCAATACAGATGAATTTGGAAAAGCATTCTCAGACAGATAATTGAAACTCATCATTAAAAGTGTTGGCCGGAATCAGTTTGTTTGCCCTCTCTGCAAATCACAAGAGGACTCTTGGTTCACAAAGAGGAAAAGAAATTATACAAGCATTTTCAGAAGTAAAGCATCATCATAAAACATAAGAAGCAATATACAAAGTACCAGGAAGGTCACAAAGCTAGCATCACATACTCCCTCCGCCTCCGTCCACCTGAGAAGCGCCTCCGTCCTGCTCTGTCTCCTCTCCAAAGGTAGTAATTTCTTATCCCTTTTTACACACCTCACATGAACATGTAACACATAAAAATCAGAACATACAAAAATAAAGCATGCAAGATAAAAACTTGAAACCCTAAAGCGCGTCTGAAGAGAATACATTTTCTCATCACTGCCTTGCTCAACCATGGAAAGAGGGAGATGGAGGTAGCGTCTGGCAGCTGAGGCGAGAGGATGAGTATCATTGGCCTTCGTTTGAGAACGAGAAGGACGAAGAAGACGATGGAGAAGCGGCGCCGTTCTAAGCCTATGTAACCCTATTCTGAGCCAAGCATTTCAAACCCTAAACAAAACATTGCTAAACACGTTTTGGGCCTGTCCCCAACAAAAGCCCTTAAGCCCATCAATTTTTGGCGTTACACCCCCCTCCCCATCTGATTCTCTTTCAATTTTGTTTTGGGCCTGCTATGTACATAATGCCTCAGCCCATTTATTTTCTTTATACAAACTAATATCCTTTTTTTATTATATCACTTTATTTTCTTTTTATATAACTTAATTCTTTTTTGTTAAATAAATAATATATTAATTTTTCATAATAAATTTATTTTAACAATACTTTTATTATACCTAAAATATGTAAATATTAGATTTATTAGGTTAATAGATTTTTTGTCTTAAAACTTTTTTGTTTAATAAATCACTTTTATAAAACTTCCTAAAAAACATTAAATAAAAACACAAAAATAAATAAAATACTTAATATTGCATTAGGTTAACATATTTTTCTCACTTGTAAATAATCACATACACTTTCACAAATACTTTTATTTCTCTTTGATTCTTATACTTTGCTATACTTTTACACTACTATCCTGATAAGACTCATCCCCATTTGTAAATATTTGTACCCCCATTCCCGGATACTTATTTGTAATAGCTTAGACTTTAAATTCCCGCAATTTATCGCTTTCTATATACTGTATAGTAATTAGGGTTTGTATGCAAAGATTCAAAATCAACCGCTAGATAACCTAATACAAGATAAATGTATGAAAATCAATACACAATTCACACTTGCACCCCTAGGGTAATCCCGCTTGTTGCCTTCCAAAATGGGCCATGTTGCGTGTTAAGTACTTTGGCAAAACAAAAACAAATCAAATGATCATAGTCCCTCGATGACACTTTCGAAGTTGCCTAAACAAAATGATCATAGTCCCTCAAGAAAATTGCCAAAGACACTTGACACTATTGCATTCATGGTCTATACGATGACCCGCGCCCGTCCCGTTAACATCCTAACACAAGGTTGTTCACCAAATACAATGGTGAAACAACACTGTTAAAAGGGTTAAAACATGAGAAAGATCTTTGAGTACAATAGGGTAGACAACTCTTAGTTACTTGATCAAACTTGCAAAATACACTTGCCTACTTTCAAAACACACTCCACAACACAACTTTCAAAACAACTTTCAAAAAAACATTGAAACATCTTTTCAAAAAGACAAACACCTTTGTAAAACATTCGAGTAAAGAATTGTTACAATGGTTGCCTAGACAAGGCATCTTTTTCAAAACATCTTCAAAAACACACACACAAAGCACCATTTCAAACAATTGAAAAGCAAGGCAAGTGATCTAAAACAAGTAACTAAGAGCCCATGGATAACCATGGATGAAAAGGGTGCTAGCACCTTCCCTTTTCATAATCTACCCCCCGAACCCACGAAAATATCTCAAAGGTTTTTCCTGTGTTTTTAACCTTTCCTTAGGATAAATAAAAAGTCGGTGGCGACTCTTGCTAAACCGAACAAGTGCGAATACAAACGCAAAACCTCAAGTCAGCTCTCCCACCGTATCACACCCATGATCATGCCCCTAGTGAGGAACGCTTTCACCTCTTCTTGCCCCCTGGATAGGTTCAAGAACATTTCTTGAAGTTGAGCGTTTTGAGTCTGAATGTCCTTGATAGTCTGTTCTAGAGCCATCTCTACTGAAATAAACAGTAAGCAGATGAGAGACCTGTGTGGGAAAGTCTGTCATGATATGATGCATGGTATGTGGATGCAATGTTTTCAAGGATCTCACGGGGTAAACACAAGAAGATGTTAGAATTTGAACTTTGACTGCAGCTTTGAGTGGAGAACTCCGTGTCGGTGGATGTCCTTCCACGAGAATCAAGCTCACCATGTCAAGTGGGTCATAGCCCTTGACTCAAGTTACCGTGCTTTGGTCTTGACGGCGTTAGATTATAGAATGAATCCTTTTGCCCCTTTGATGGGCGTTTGGTTCAACATGACCCTACATCATAGGCCCTTGAGATCCTTGAAATGGTTATTGAAAATGCTACAGTATGATGTCATTAAGGTTATGTACAAGTATGCAAAGTAAGCAAGTTGTTATGTATAAATAGTCACATATATACACAAAGCATACAAATCCTTATGTTTAGGCTTGCATGGGTTTGTAGGTAAGTACCCTCTTGAAGTTTAGTTGGCTCAACCTATCCTAGTAATAGTAACCGTGTTCTAGGGGATCTCAATATCACCGATCTTTATTTTAGGCATTGTCTCAGCTCAATCAATCTTTTCTTGCGGCCGATATATCCTAAAAGTCCGATCTTAGTGAGCATAGCATCGAGTATCAACCAATCTTCAGTTGGAACCAAAGTCGGCTATATCACTACTTCCTAATGGCCAAGTTGTTCAATTAAGGTTCTAAAGTCAGTTAGTTCTTTATGACGCTGCTCAGCGGCCCCATATTCTCCTCGATTTAATACAAGGGATACCGGTACCAATAAATGAGTCACACTAACATAGCCATTGCTTCAACCGTGTCGGTCTATGCTGTACAGTTTCCATAATCTATTTCTACTTACCTAAAAGGTGCCCCAGATCCGAGTAAAGGATCAAAACAATCCCAAACAAGGAACCATGATGTAAATCAAGCAAGTCAAACAAAGAAAGCAAGTAAAGGTGATATAGCCCTAAGGTAACCCCACTTTTAAAAGAGATTCCCCAACAGAGTCTCCAGTTTTGTAACACAGTGGGAGAACTGACTTGGGTGTTTTGCGTTTGATCGTAATTGTTACGGATAGCAAGAGTCGCCACCGACTTTTATTTTATCCAATAAGGAAAGGTTGAAAAGAACAGGAAAGACCTTTCGAGATTATTTCTTGAGTTCGGCGGGTAGGTTATGAAAAGGGATGGTATTAGCACCCTTTTCATCCGTAGTTATCTATGGGCTCTTAGTAGCTTGCTAGATCACTTGCTTTTTTGTTTGAAAATGTGTTTGTGGTGTGGGTTTTGAAAGTATTTTGAAAAGTGTTCTTTGTAATGGTTCTCGTTTCTATAAGAATGCGTACAAAGTGTTATTTTGAAAATAGTTCAAAGAGGTGTTTGTGGAGTGTGTTTTTGAAAGTGACTTTGAAAAGGTGTTTTTGTAATGGTTCTTGTTTCTATAAGAACGCGTAAGAAGTGTTCTATCTTTTGAAAATGTTTCAAATAAAAGTGTTGGTGTATAAAATGTTTTTGTTGTGAGCAAGTGATCAACTAGGAGCATCCTACCTACTCAAAAGGTCTTAATGTTCTTTTCCTCCTCTTTAGATGTTTCTATCTCACCATTGATTCGGTAAGAAGCCCCATCATTGGATATGAAGGGACGAGCGTGGGACGTTTGTATAGTCATAGAAGGCAACCTATGGAACATTTTAGCAATGTCGTTTAGGGACTAGATCATTTATCGAAGCCAATGTTGAGGGTCGTTGAGGGACTACGATCTTTTATCAAGGGTCTTTGCTAAAACGCCCATATTCGAGGGACATGACTATTTTTCTGAGGCGACAAGTGAGATTACCCTAAGGGTGCATGTGTGAATAGTGTGTTTGATTTGCATGCATTTAGTTTTTGATTAGGGATTATCTACTTGTTGATTTTATCTTATCATACATACCCTATCTTACTAGCAATTGTACAAAAGTAATAAAAATGCAGAAAATAAATCCTACACTATTACAACCATATTGAATAGCATGAAAATATAAAGGCAAAAATAAAATAAAGGAAAGAAAAAGGGCTCTTTAGATTTAGGCATAAGCATCCGTCGATTCTGCTTCTCTGGCTTCCTTCGATTTGGCATGGGAGTCAGTGAAGTCATGCCTTTCGATTAGGGCCTGGGAGTCAGTATGGTGTGCCTTTCGACTAGGGCCTAGGAGCCACTAAGGCCATCCTTCTGGGTGCCTCTTTCGTTCATCATGGAATTCCCTCTTCACCTTAAGTCCTTTGTTGCATCCTTCTATTAGACCCGGAGTCAGTGAGGAAGCCTAAGGCTTCGTTTCATACTTTTGTCTCCTATTTTTTTCGTTTGACTTTTTGGATAGCAACATGGCCTAAGGCCATGCTAGCATCACCTTGGGGTCAGGTTAGTTCTTAAAGCATGTTTAAATAAACAAGAAGCAAAACCAAGAAGGTTATTAATTAAAGCAAGTTAAAAGGGTGGAAACGAAAAGAAGATCAATGGTATGTACATGTTTGAAACAAAAGGAAATTTTATTCATATATTATGCCTGAAACGAAGGATTCAAGGGTAAGAGGGACTTACCTTGCTTGAAGCTGGAGTGTGTGAGCTGGACTTTGAGTGACTGCCTTGAGTGTCCCTGGATTCAAAGGGAAGGAACGAAAGTAACATTTCTACTACTGGATTCGAGGGAGAAGAACAAGTGTGATTTTCTTTCTACTAGATTCGAAGGGAAACAAGGTGTGGGATGTTTCATATTTGAAGGGGACAAATGTTTAGATTCTGGGTTTGTGTTAGATTAGTGTTTAAGTGGTTGAGAGTTTTATGATTGTTGAGAGTGTTTGAGAAATTTGAATATTCGTTCCCTTCAACCAAAAAAAGTCCCCTTAAACATGTTGTGGAGCCTCTTATTTATAGGCAAAGCTTGGCTGAGGTTTTTGAGGGAAAACAAAATAGTTTGAACAATTTGAGTAAACTGCTTTTGTAGCTTTCGAGGGGCAGTATCTGAATGCCATTTTGGTGCAAGCTTGGGGCAGTGTTTCAGGACTGTTATGCAGCTGTTTTGGCCAGTATACCAGGCTTGAACTTGGAAGCAAGCATCTTTGAACATTTCATCCTTTCATTTTGACCCTCCTTCGACCAGATTCTTATTCCAACAATATTATTTGATTTTCCTCCAATAAGTGTCCTTCAAATGGGTCACTTTTGTGCATCTTTCGAAGGAGCCAAATGTGTGACCCTTGGATGGGTCACCAAAACATGCCTTAAGGGGGGCTTTGTAAGTCCTTCGAATGGGACATCAAGCATGTCCTTCGAATGGGATGCCTAGACATGTCCCTTGAATGGGTCATGTATGTTTCTTTGAAAAGGGACAAATATGTCCTTCGAATGGACTATACTATTCTTCGAATAGGCTAGTGCAATATATCCTTCGATAAGGACTCCTATGTATGCCCTTCAAATCCAGCAATACATGTCCTTTGAAGGGGGCCACCAACCGTGTGTGTTGAAGGTTGCCAATGGTGGCACTGCAGCATACTAAAGGGAAATGTTGTCCAGTCGAAGCTAGTATAAACATAGCCAATGCCCTGTCGACACCTACATGCAGGAGGTATGAACGCCCAAGCAAAGCTTGAAACAAAAGGGCCATATGCCTAAACGAAGGGTGCACGTAGGAGGCAAGGATGCAATCAAAAGATTCCAAAAGGAGGCTTTTTGCCTTGGAATCGAAGGAGGCTACATGAGGCTTTTTTGCCTTATGCATGCTAGCATGGTGGGAGCCTCTTGCACGGAAGAAATAAGTGGTGGTTCAAACGGAGGCTTGTATGTAGCTAGTCATCAACTTATGAATCAAAGAAAGTATGGGGGGAATATTTATCCAGTCAACACAGGCATGCACGCATCAAACATCCAATCGAAGCAGGCACATAGGTAGCCATTGCATTGTGAACCCTGTGAGGCCAAAGATGCAATTGAAAGTGGCATGCAGGAATCTATTGCCTTGTGAATCCAAGCCAGTGTGCCAGAGGCTAATGCCCAGTCGAACGATGCAACCAAAGCCTGCATCGAAAGAGGCCAAAAGGCCCATCGAAGGAGCTGAATCGAAAAACTTATTTTTCTCCAATTTTGTCAAAAAGATTATCTTTATCTATTTTCCCCTTATTTAACAGTTTCCTTTTTAACTCAATTCTGGAAAATCTAATTGTACTTGTGCAAGCTTGAACCTTGAGAATCCTTGTGATAAATTCCTTGAAAAATGAGAGGGAAAATTTTGGGGTACAACACATTTCTAGGACCTAGGGATTTATCTTTGTTCTGTTTTGTAGGACATGGCTTCCGCTCGCAGAAATACCATATGAATCAAATTTGTAAGGGTTCCTCCTCATTTCAATGAGTTAGCATCAAGGGTTCCTGAAAATTCTTCGTTCATCAAAAGATATGGTCGACTTCTCAATCTGGTTAACTCAAGCTTTGAAGAAGACATGATGAGCGTGCTCTTTTAGTTCCTTGGCCCTGTACACCATTGTTTCGCCTTTCCCGATTATCAATTGCTGCCCACAATGGAAGATTTCTCTCAACTATTAGGAGTACCTATTCTTGATCAAATACCCTTCACCGGACTAGAGAAAGATCCACAACCTGAAGAAATTACATCAGCCTTACATTTGAAGTAGTCTGACATCGTAGCTAATTGGTAAACAAGGAGCGGAGTCAAGGGTTTCTCATCTAAATTGCTATTAGAGAAGGCTCGATTTTTTTAAGATGATACGGATTTTCAAGCTTTTGAAGAAGTCTTGGCTCTTCTAATCTATAGATTCGTATTGTTCCCTAATCCGGACCAACTCATAGATGTGAATACCGTCAAGATTTTCCTTACTCGTAACCCTGTGCCTACATTTCTTGGAGACGTTTTGCACTCTCTTCATACTCGCACTATGACTAAGAGAGGGACTCTTATGTGTTGCTTTCCTCTGTTGTCTAGGTGGTTTATTTCGCACCTTCCCCAATCAGTATTGAAGAATGAGTAAGGTTTGAGGTGGTCGCAAAGGATAATGTCGCTTTCTCATACAGATATCTATTGGTGCTCTCAATCTCAAGAGGACATTACTATTATTGACCATTGTGAGGAGTACCCTAATGTTCCACTCTTGGGCATTAGGGGAGGTATTACTTATAACCCTTCTCTAGCTCTACGATAATTTGGCTATGCTCGAAGAGATGGTCCCCACGACGCACTCATTTAAGGTATTATATTCGACTACAAGAACAATGTTCAAGGTTATCATCGAAGGTTTGTACATGCTTGGGGCATGGTAAGCAAGGTTGATAGCAAGAATTTGGGGCATAAGAATTCCATCCCTCTTGAGCCTTATCTCAAATGGGTACGAGCTCGTGCTCAAAGTCTCATGATGCCATATCCATCTATCCTACCAATAATTGTGGAGCCTATTGCTGAGGGGGATATTCCTTATACCATTCTCCATATTGACATGCCTACTGACCTCGAGGAATTGCATAAGTCCTGGATTCAACTCAAGGGAGAATGAGACACCTTTGAAGCTCGATGCTATGCAATCGAGAAGAAAGTGTCGGAGCTCACAAAGTAACTTCACGAAGAGAAAAGCCTGAATGCCTAGCTCGACACAAAGAGGAAGCGCCCTTGGGAGACCTAAGTCTTAGGTTTTACGAGTTTTATTTTTTTGTCTTTTTATTGTAAGCCCAAAGAGAAATTGTAACTCTTGAACTTATTAATGCAATTGTTGTTTTTGTTTCCTTTTTTACTAGCAAATTTAAATCTCCTGAGGTCCTTGAAGATATTGCATCCACATAGCATGCATCATGTCATAAGAAGGTTTTCCGATACAGGTTTCCTCATCCTTTTACTGTTTATTTCAATATAAGATAGCTCTAGAGAAAATCATCAAAGATTTGCAAACTCAACACGCGCAGTTTCAAGAAACTCTCATCAACTTAGCTAAAGGACAACAAGAGATAATGGCACTCCTTGCCACCAAAAAGAAGACCAAGAAATGGGCTGTTATCCTCAACATGGGAAGAAGGTTCAAAGGTCCTGCCCGACTGGCTCAAGTAGAAGACGCTTCTTCTAAAGAAGAAGACAATCAAGAAGAGGAATTTAGAAGCACCAGAGATGGGGGTGGAAATAACCAGATTTCTGAGGACGAAGACTACTCCAATGAGCAATACCCATCAGTGGGTGACAAATAAAAACAGCTAGAAGACTGACTTAAGGCTGTAGAGATCCAAACAATGTCTGGTTTAGACTTTGGAGATTTAGGTTTGGTCCCTGGTATGGTCATACCACACAAATTCAAGGTCCATGTCTTTGCCAAGTATGATGGGCCTCCTGTCCCAAGATGCATATGAGGTCTTATGTCCACAAGATTCAACCACACACTATCGATAGGAAGTTATAGGTTCATTTCTTCCAAGTTTATTTGGAACACAGTTGGATTAGTTCTATCAACTAGAGGGGACTAATATCCACACATGGGAGGATTTGGTTGGTTCCTTCTACAGACAACACCAATACAATGCTAACCTTGCACCAACTCACATGCAGTTACATAGTATGACTATGGGCTCAAGCGAAGGCTTTATGGAGTATTCTCAAAAGTGGAGGGACCTGGCTGGAAAGGTGCAACCCTCTTCGACTGACAGAGAATTAGTGGACATGTTCATAGGAACCTTGACTGGTCCATTCTTTAATTTGCTGATCAGGAGTTCTTCGTCATGGTATACTCAGTTAATTTTGACTGGAGAGTGAGTTGAAAGCGGAATCAAATGTGGAAAGATCCCAATGGCCTCAACCTATAATGCTGCAAAGAAACCATTTGTTGGTAAGGAGGAAACTAATGATGTCTATGGACAAAGGAGCTGTATCAAGAATGATCGTCATCAGTCGGTAGGAGTGGTATTGATTTCAAACCCGACCCCAGTTCAACGACCACAACAATAAAATAATTAGCAAAGGCCAGATGCCCCGAGGAGGAAGTTTATTAAAATCAACATGCCATTGTCTCAAGCTTTACAACATTTGTTAAAGGCATATTTGGTAACACTGCGGGACCCTCCTCAAAATCCCAACACATCATCTCTGAAGTATAACCCAAATGCAAGGTGTGGATACCATTCCAATAGTCCTAGGCATGACACCAATGATTGTTGGGCCCTAAAAAGCAAAATCAAAGATTTGATTGACAACAAAGTGATTGAGTTTGACCCTCCACAAACCCCTAATGTGATTATCCCACCCATGCCCCGTCATGGTAAAGGTGTTAATGTTGTTGATGATGTTTCCTATGTCTCCTCCATCAGTAATTTGACTACTCCCTTGATGACTGTTAAGAAGAATTTATTGAGAGCCGGTTTATTTTTGGGATGCCTTGAAAATTGTTACCATTGTGCTTCCCAAACTAATGGATGTATGTGGCTGAAGAAAGGTATTCAACGCTTGATTGACAACCATGAAATTTTGTTCGAGAAAACTCCTTCCATGAAGAGTTTTCCTCAAAGTATATATCAAGAGCTAAGACTTGAATATTTTTCCATAATCACTATTTCCAATACTCCTATTAGAATCACCTCTAGAGGCCCTATAAGGATTCCTCTTGAGCCAAGAATGGCTCCCTTGATCATCACTACACCGAGGCCAGTCCCATATTCCTCTAAAAAATTTATGCCCTGGAACTATGGGGAAGAAGTTTATTATCATGGTGTCAAGCAAGAGCCATGGATTAATGAAAATGAAGATCCTGAAATTACAAACATTGCCAGAAATAGTAAGGTCACTAGGACAGGAAGGGTCTTCTCTTTGCATATCTCTCCTCTAACAACCACTACAACACCTGTTCATATCCCTTCTGTTAGGTCAACTGCCACTTCTCGAGGTAAATATAAAGTAACTGAGCCTACCCGGATGGAGGCACCATCCAAAGATGTTACAATTGAAGACCCATCTAGACAAGAGATGGAAGAAATTCTGAAGATCATCGGAAAAAGTGACTACAAAATAGTTGAGCAACTGGGGCAGACACCCTCAAAAATATCCATGTTCTCCTTTTTATTATGCTCCGAAGCACATGCCCAGGCTTTGTTGAAATTTCTGAAGAATTCCCATGTACCACAAGAGACCACTGCTGATTAATTTGAGAATTGTGTAGCAAGCCTAACTGCTGATAATGGCTTGGGCTTTTCCAATGCAGATTTAACTCCGGCGAGAAAGAATCATAACAATGCCCTTCATATCTCTATTGAATGCAAAGGCACCACCCTGGCGCATGCGTTAGCAGATACTTGGTCCTATCTAAATGTTTTACCCAAAGGTGCTTTGGATAGACTGAACTATGAAGGGCTGGTGTTGAAACCCAACAATATTGTGGTAAGAGCCTTTGATGGTTTGAAAAGAATGGTCCACGGAGAGGTTGATCTTCTGATCAAGGTGGGATCTCAGGTCTTCAACTCTACATTTTATGTAATGGATATTCTCCTGGCCTATGTTAGAACATAGTTTGATTCTACAACCCTCAGTTAGAGTTTTGATGATAACAAAATACAAGATTAAATGAATTATGAGATTTATATAATACATATGTGCTACTCAAAATTATGTTGTGTATTCGCAGGAAACTCTGATGGGATCAGCATCAGAATATCAATATCAACATCAGCATCAGAAGATAAGTCAGTACCAGAAGATCAAAGCATGTGCTTACGCTGAAGCCTGATGAACAGAATCTGCGCTTGACATACTCTGACTCTGATCAAGATCCTAACTATGTCATCAGCACTCAGAAGCGCCAGAATAAGCCTAAGCCAAGAACACTCTGATTGTCATTAAGCAGAACATTCTGAAGTATCAACGTTACTGCATTCAAGGCAGATTAATTACCAACGGCATTATTCCAAGACAAAGATCTTCTCAAAATGGAAAGAACGTTATGAGCATTGAAATGGAATTATGGACAGCAACGTATCTATTCCAAGGTTATTTAAACAAATCAGTGAGAAAAGAAATGGCTAATACTCTAGAATACTCTACACGCATATACACGCCTAAAGCCAATCATCATCATCTTCGTCCTCACTCATTCAGTTTGCTAAAGCTCTCAACCGCTTACTCTATAGCTCTAGCAATCTAGTTTTATCTAAGCTTTATATTGTGTATTATCACAGTTGTGATATATAGTTTTTCCAGAAAACATTAAACACACATTTGTTCATTTATCTGTAAGAGAAATTCCTTGAGAAACCGGTATGTGGTTAGACTCAAGAAGGCTTTAGCAGTTGTTAAAGCAGTTGTGTATTCAATTGAATATAGTGGATTAAGACCTCGTTGGAGAGAGGCGAAATCACCTTGACGGGTGGACTGGAGTAGTTTGAGATCAAACGAACCAGGATAAAAATAACGTGTTGTCTGCATTTGATTTCAAGTTTTAACAATTCAACCCCCTTTCTTGTGTTTTTCACATCTTTAACCTATTCTTGTTTGCTCGGACACCCATGGATTCATGGTGCAGGTGAGGTTACCTCTACATTGTATCAAAAGCTGAAGTACCCAGTGAAAGGGAAGATTGTCACAGTATGTGGAGAGGAAGAATATATGGTTAGTAATTTGAATTCTTTCAAATATGTCGAAATGGATGCCGAATTCATTGAAACCCTCTTCCAGACATTTGAGGCAATCCCTCCAATGATTGTTGTTTCTACTCCTGCTACTTTTGAAACCTCTAAGGGCATACCAAGAATGGCCTCTTTTAAGGATGTTAGGGTTGTTGTAGAAGAAGGCGGTTGCACCATCTGGGGACAACTTCCTGATATCCCCTACAAATTCGACAAATTTGGGTTGGGTTTCACTTTAAAGGCTCGGAAAGAGGTTTGGCGTATTCGTGCTGAAGGACCATCTCTCCATATTAGCAACACTAAAGTCAATGCTCTAGAAGACACTGATAGTGATCGTGACCTGAATTACTGGATATTCCCAACTACCGACGGTGGACTCAACAACAAGAAGGCCGAAGACTTCATCTCAATCTCCTTCAGCCAAGAGTAATTGCTATTTCCTATTTTTATTGCTTTAAGAAGTTTGTTTGTATAATTTCTGTTTAAAACAATGATTTTAAACCTTGTGCCTTTCCTGGGGCACAATGGTCCATTTGTTAAGAGTTGTCATTTCATATATCATATGCTCATTTAATGAAAACATTGGACGATTTTGCATTCAAATTTTGTGCTCCTTGTCTTTCTTTTACTTTACTGCATTTTTCGAAATAGCCATGTGACCTTACATGCATATACACATTTGCAAATCCACATCCACTCCGGATCTCATTGACAACAATTCTGCTATTGCCGTTTATGACTTTGAAAATCCAATGTATCAAGTCGAAGACGGAGGTGAAGAAGATTATGAGATCATGGAGAACTTGCCAGACTCCTGATACAAGAGGAAAATGCTATCCAACCACACGAAGAATCGGTCGAAGTGATAAACTTGGGTACTGAGGCAGATAAGAAAGAAGTCAAGATTGGCGCCAACTTGGAAGATAGTGTTAAGAGCAGATTGGTTCAGATGTTGCATGACTATGTTGAGGTATTCACTTGGTCATATGAAGACATGCCAGGGATCGGTACTGATATCGTAGTCCATCATCTACCAATGAAAGAGGGTTATTGTTTGATCAAACAAAAGGTTCGTCAGATGCATCCTGATATGTTAGAGAAAATAAAAGTTAAGGTAGTGAAACAGTTCAATGCAGGTTTCTTGGCAGTGACGTTGTATCCCCAATGGGTTGCAAATGTCGTTCCAGTGCCAAAGAAAGACGGTAAGGTCTGTATGTATGTAGACTACGGGGATTTAAATAGGGCGAGCCCCAAAGATGACTTCCCACTACTGCACATTGATGTCTTGGTTGACAACACTACTCAACACAAGGTGTTCTCCTTCATGGATGGCTTCTCCGGATACAACCAAATCAAAATGGCGCCTGAAGACATGGATAAAATTACCTTTGTCACACAGTGGGGCACCTTCTGTTATAAGGTCATGCCTTTTGGGTTGAAGAATGTAGGCGTAACTTATGAATGGGCTTTGGTGGCTTTATTTCATGACATGATTCATCATGAGATAGAAGTCTATGTTGATGACATGATAGCAAGATCCCAAACTTAAGAAGAGCACCTTGACCATCTACACAAGCTATTTGAAAGGCTGAAGAAATACAAGATGAGGTTGAATCCAAACAAATGTATCTTTGGGGTAGGGTATGGAAAGCTCCTAGGCTTCATCGTTAATGGAAAAGGTATTGAGGTTGATCCTGCAAAAGTCAAAGCTATCCAAGAAATTCCAGCTCCCCGTACTGAGAAGGAAGTCAGGGGTTTCTTGGGACGACTCAACTACATTGCTCAATTCATTTCTCACCTGATTGCTACTTGTGAGCCACTCTTCAAGCTGCTGAAGAAAGATCAAGTAGTAAAATGGAATGACGAATGTCAAATAGATTTTGACAAGATTAAAGAGTACCTTTAAGAACCTCCAATTCTGATGCCACAAGTTGAAGGAAGACCTCTGATCATGTACTTGACCGTGTTATAGAATTTAGTGGGGGTGTGTGATGGGGCAACATGACAATTCTGGTCGAAAAGAGCATGTAATATACTACCTTAGTAAAAATTTTACCGACTGTGAAACAAGATATTCACTGCTCGAGAATACTTGTTGCGCTTTGGCATGGGCTTCTCGCTGACTAAGACAATATATGTTGACTCATACTACTCTATTGATCTCTAAGATGGATCCCATCAGGTACATCTTTGAGAAGCCAGCACTCTACGGAAGGATAGCCCGATGGAAAATGATCTTAACTGAATATGATATCCAGTACACTACTCAAAAATTAATAAAAGGAAGTGTATTGGCAGATCATTTGGCGCATCAAGTTGTAGATGACTACCAATCTATGATTTGAATTCCCAGACGAGAATATCATGCTGATTATAGATTGTGAAAAGCCTAGACCGTATGAAGGACCTGAACAAGGATCCCGATAGACTATCGTTTTTTATGGAGCTTCCAATGCACTGGGTAACAGAATTGGTGTTGTGATCATTTCCCCCGAAGGTTTCCATATGCCTTTCACTGCCAGGCTTTGCTTTGGTTGTACCAACAATATGGTCGAGTAAGAAGCGTGCATCTTGGGTCTTAAAGATGCTATTGACCTAAGAATCAAACTCTTAAGTGTATATGGAGACTCAGCTTTGGTAATCAGTCAAGTTAAAGGAGAGTGGGATATAAAACATCTAAATCTTACCCCTTAAAAAGAACTTGTGCTAACCTTGATCCCATACTTCGAAGAGATTACCTTTGAACATATCCCAAGGGAAGAGAATCAATTGGTAGATGCCTTAGCTACCATGTCATCTATGTTCAAGGTCAAGTGGGACAACGAAGCTCCCATAATTACTGTCAAACGATTTGACGAACCATCGCTCTGTTATGATATTGACAATGCTGGTGTAGAGGAGAAGCCTTGGTTTCATGATGTGAAAAGATATCTCGAAGCTCGAGAGTATCCTGAAGGGGCATCAATAAATGACAAGAAATTCCTGTAGAGGTTCTCATCTAAGTTCTTCTTGAGCAATGGGATTTTGTACAGGCGCAATCATGATTCAACACTGCTTCATTGTATAGACAAGAAGGAAGCAGAGAAAATTATGGAGGATATGCATGAAGGTATCTTTGGTACTCACTCTAATGGACATACTATGGCCAAGAAGATTCTAAGAGCTGGTTACTATTGGTCGACCATGGAAACCGATTGTCACCACCACTCGAGGACTTGCCATAAGTGCCAAATTTATGTTGATAAGGTTCACGTGCCTCTAGTTCCTTTGAATGTCATGACTTCTCCTTGGCCATTTGCAATGTGGGATATTGATATGATCGAAGAGATCAAGCCTACTGCCTCTAATGGACATTATTTCATTCTTGTTGCCATTGACTACTTTACCAAGTGGGTCGAAGCAGCTTCATTTGCCTCAATTACCAAGAACATCGTGGCCCGGTTCATCAAGCATAACCTCATCTTCTGGTATCGTATCCCTGAGAGGATAATCACTAACAATGGTGTCAACCTCAACAATGCCATGATCACTGAAATCTGCATGCAATTCAAGATCAAGCATCACAACTCTTCTCCATACATGCCTAAGATGATTGGTGCAGTGAAAGTTGCCAACAAGAATATAAAGAAGATTGTGCAAAAGATGCTGGTGACCTACAAAGACTAGTATGAGATGTTACCATTTTCTCTTCATGGCTATCTTACTTCAGCATAAACATTAACTGGGGCAACCCCATTCTCTCTAGTCTGTGGCATGGAAGGTGTCCTGCCTGTCGAAGTTCAAATTCCTTCTCTAAGAATCATGAAATACTAGGTTGGATTAGTTGAATCTGATGGACGAGAAGAGGCTGGCGGCTGTCTGTCATGGTCAGATATCAAAAATGTATGATCAAGGCATTCAACAAGAATATCAACCATCGAGTATACCAGGATGGTGACTTGATAATAAAGCGCATCATTCTACAACAAGGTGATCGCAGGGGCAAATGTACTCCCACCTATGAAGGGCCATTTGTTGTCAAGAAAGTATTCTCGGGCGGTGCTATGATGCTAACCACTATGGATGACGAAGATTTCTTGCACCCTGTGAACGTGGACATAGTCAAAAAATACTATGCATAAGAATGACCCGCTAGGTTGACATACCTAGGAAAAAATAAGGTCATCCCGGAGAAACAAAAAGGGAGCGCAAAAGTTAGGCATATATATAAAAGATTGTACACCCGGCAAGTCGAAAACCTGAAAGGGCAGCTTGGGCCAAAAAGGGTATCCTGGTGGACTGAAAACCCGAAAGGGCAACCCAGGAATTAATTAGGGATAAAAAGTGTACGATTATGTCCTGTTGGATCACTTACATGCAAGCTTTGTTACCAAAGTCAAAAGTTCAAATGGTTCACTCAACTTCTTCCGATGGCAAGGGATGAGATGTTCGAAGGCATAGGGGCAATAGCTGAGGTGGAGCCCAATGAGATCATTTCTACATGGATATATATATTTGTTTTCACTGTGTACTCTTTTCATTTTGTGACGACTTCCTCTTACTAGGAGTTCCGTCCCTTTGTATAAAATCACCTATTTATAGGCAAATTATCAATACAAATACACTTTAAAGTTCACACTTCTTGTTTCTTTTCTATTTTGTTTGCAAAAACGTCCAAAGACTAAAATTGAATGAACATATGCATATGAACATGATTAACTGTTAACAAATATATGCATAAGAATAGGAATAAGCATTTACTCAAAATTCTAGGAGTTGGGATGACACTCAAGCTGTCCATAAATCCCCACACAATTACTTCAAAGAGACTATCCCCACAGAGTAGTCTTCATAAATAAGGGTACATTCCCCGTAATCTCCCTGGCAGATCACTCCAGCAAACAAAGGAGTATAATCTCTTTCCCGAAAATATCACCAACCTACAGAGTTTCCAATCAGTACACTTCCTAGAAATTCTCTTCCCCAACTGAGTTTGTTCCTCCAAAATCGAAAAAGAAACCTTGCAGAGTTCTTCTCTTTAGCAAATTCAATTTCCCTAGGAGAGTTTGTTTCCTCAACAAAACACTTCTTTGACGAACAGGTTTATTTCCCCAATAGGGTTTATTCCCCCAACAACCTACAAACTCCCCAGCTCGAGTCCATTCCTCAGACTACCATAAATCACTGATAAAATTCCTCTCCGCAGTGAAGTTACCACTATCCCTAGAGAGTTTCTGCAAAATCTGGAATCCGACCAGATACCAGTTAATTAATTCTCCCCAGATGAGTCATAAGTTTAACCATATCTTTTATCCCCAGTCAGGGTAAATAAAAATTAAAATTCCCCAGTAGAGCAACGAATGACCAATGTTCCTAAACTCTACTCCCCAAACAGAAATAAATACATCCCCCGCAAAGTCTCCTCAAACAAGTAAACAGGAGTCCCCAAGGGAAGCATTCTAGACAAGATTTAAGATACACATACTCTTCATACCCATTAACAGTTCGGGATTTATTTTCCTAGACGAAGATACTGCACAGGCTTACAAATACATTTCAACAACATTTTATATTCATCATAGCATATGCATACAAAACGCATATAGCACAGTCTCATTTATTTTGAGAACATCATTACGTAACGCATTTCATATATCATGACATTACATACAGTTAAATCTTTACCTTTTCAGGAAGAATCAATCGACAGACTGATATCATCCACAAATCCTCAAAACAGATTATAGGTCATTTCCTGAAACAAGACAGGGCAAATATCTACATGATGGATACTCCCTTCAAGCATCAACCAGCTCAGATAAAATCGACCAAAGATTTATTCTGATACTTCTCTCAGTAGACCTTTTATGGCTTAGATTAAATCAACCAAAGATTTATTCTGATACTTCTCCCAATTAAAGATTTAAAGACCTTTGTTGGCTCAGATTAAATCGACCAAAGATTTATTTTGATACTTCTCCTAGTTAAAGACTTAAAGACATATGCTGGCTCAGATTAAATCGACCAAAGATTTATTCTAATACTTCTCTCAGTAGACATCTGTTGGCTCAGATTAAATCGACCAAAGATTTATTCTGATATTTCTCTCAGTAGACCTTTTCTGGCTCAGATTAAATCAACCAAAGATTTATTTTGATACTTCTCCCAGTTAAAGTTTTAAAGACCTCGGCTGGATCAGATTAAATCAACCAAAGATTTATTATGATACTTCTATCAGTAGACATCTGTTGGCTCAGATTAAATCGACCAAAGATTTATTATGATACTTCTCTCAGTAGACCTTTTCTGGCTCAAATTAAATCGACCAAAGATTTATTCTGATACTTCTCCAAGTTAAAAATTTAAAGACCTCTACTGGCTCAGACTAAATCGACAAAAGATTTATTCTAATACTTCTCCCAGTTAAAGACGGATGTAGATATCTTCTGGCTCATATTAAATTGACCAAATATTTATTCTGATATTCCTTCCAGTAGGCATTTTCTGGCTCAAATTAAATCGACCAAAGGTTTATTCTAATACTTTTCCCAGTTAAAGTCGAGCATAGACTTAGTCTAATTTCTCTATCAACAATTACTTTGGATGGCATCTATAAGCCCATCTCCAATAACTCTTCATTGTCTCTTCAAATGGCATCTATAAGCCCATTCCCGGTATAATTGACAAACAATTTTACTTCATGTACAAGCGAGTGCAAATTTCTAGGCACTTAAGTGTTCAATCCTCTTCTACCTTCAAATCACGAATGGCGGACAAGCCAATCTAAATCTTCAGGTTTAAGAAGATTGAACAGGGGCAGCTATTTTACCCTAAAATTTTCCATCCCTTTTCTTCAAGACATTTCCCATAAAATATCTCAAATGCTCAAGGATGCTCAAGAGTTGATCAGACAAGCTCACCTCCTAAGCACTGAGACCACAAATTAGGGTTTTGGTTTTCACAAGAAAAGTTAGAATTTTAATACCTCAAGTGACTTTAATGGTTCATTATAGGTCTCCACGAATGCGCATACCAAGTTTCAAGTCTTGCACCACAAATTTGCTCAATCAATTGCTCAGATGACTGAAAATCAGTTAAATGGGTAAAAAGTCAATTATGGCCAATATACAGTCAAACTTCATGATTATTTGACCAACATAAACATTTTAAAGTAATATTCATCAATTGATCAAAGGTTGATCATAATTCCTCAATGAAAGCATTCAAATCATCAAAGGGGAAAAATTAACAAAATTAGGGTTTTGATTTAGAATGACTGATCATTGACTTTTGACCTAGTACATGACCTAATGGCTTGAAACATGATTTCAAGAACTCAAACACAACATGTTGACCTGATTTCATGGCTCAAATCATTTCTTAAGATCAAAGGATTGATATTTGAAATTTGGATCAACTGATGAAAAGTCAACTGATACACAAAAAGTCAAACTTTGACTTTTTGGTCAACATTGAATTTGAAAGATCAAGAATCATCAAGACATTCAAAAATATCAAACTTGATCATCAAGAATCAAGAAAGTCAACAAAGAGTCAAGATTTCCAAGACTTAGAAAAAATTTGTGTTTTTACCCTTGATAATTTCATTACTTCATGACATTTTTTCACCAAGATGCAAGATGATTCAAAGAAAACTTTCAAAATGAAAGTTTTAGATATTGACGAATTATACAACTTTGTATTAGAGGGTTGATTTCCAAACACTGCTTAGATTTGAAAATATAATCCCATGAAGTCATGACATTTTTGTATAAACACTTAGTGAAATGTTTAACAAATTTAGGCAGATTTTTGTCCTAACTTCTTGGTCAATTTTCACCTAGTTCCAATTTGATTTAGCCAAAGTGGACAACATGAAGGTTGTAGACAATGTTTCAAGCTTTCCAAAATGTCCAAGAACTTGAAGAGATCATGCTGAGCTAGAAGTTTCAAAGGGAAGAAGATGTCATCACAAACTTGAATTTTAGGTCATTTTGTGATGAACCTTATGATCCAATCTTCAAGCATGCTGCATAATCTTGCTTTGTAGGCCTTCAAAATTGCAAATCACTCAACAAGTAAATGTTTACATAACTGATTGAGCCATTATCTAAGCATTTGAGTCTTTGTCCAAGTTGATTTGTCATTTAAGGAAGAAAGCCAAGACTTCCATTTTGGAAAAGTAGCTTTAATCATAAAGTCCACTCTCCTTGAGCTTTGCAATTGTTCCTTCTGAACACACACGATCTCAAAGTTAGAAGCAACTTATCTAGAGCCTCTAACTACTCAGACCATGCTTGTCTTATGCATTGAAACTATGTATTTCAAGTTTGCTTCAAAAACAAGTTTCAAAACTATAACACGTGATCTCTTGAATCTGATGTTCTCCTTCCCTCAAACCTTTCCTCTATAAATAGAGAGCTTATTTACAAGACAAGACACGAATTCACAAGCCATGAAACACTCACAAACTCTCTTAAATCAGAATTTGCACTCAAGTTTACCATTGTTGCACATTCTGACTTTGAATTCCATATACACAATCCACTCGTGCATTTTCACTTTTAATCAATCACAAAGTTTCTATAACTCATATAGAGGCTATCCAAACACTTTCTACATAACTATAACACCATTTTTACCATCCTCCATTTCCAAAAACTCAAACCTGCAACTTGACTTCTCCAGAAAGATTCAGCCACTCTCAGCTCAAAGTAAGCATTGCAATAGCTTCCTAGGAGTTCAGTGAAGCTATCCAGATCATCATAACACTTCCAGGAGTGCTCAAATTCCAAACACGATTTCCAGTATTGAGGTAAGTTTTCTTAACTTTGAACTCTCTATACAAGCATCATTAATGGTTACTTTGTGAATGAAAAGTGTAGACATCATTGCCCTGAAGCTAACCATACCTTTAGTTTTCATTTATATTGCCGGAGTGATGTGAATTTTGAAGTTGAACTTTGTGAAAAAATTAGGTTTTTATTTGGTACCATGAAAATTATCATTCATCTTTTATTTATAGCTTATGAAATTTATATGGTTGGATTCGTGGTGAAATTTCAAGCAAGTTTCATGTTTACATTTTCTGATTTGGTTGAGAAATGAGGAAGTTCCAAAAATAAAAAATGGTGGTGTTGTTCTACGCGCGCGAAGAAGGAAGAAGATGAAGTTCAATTTTCAGAATTGAGTTTATTTTAAGTTTATTGCAAGTTGTATTATTAACGGATGAAATAGTCACCCCAGTGGCAGAGAAGCGCACACCAAGGCATTGATCTGTAGAGACCTGGGTTAGAGCCTTCGGTAAACAATCTTAGTCCCTTACAACAAATTGCTAAAGTATATTACAAGTTGCCTTTTATGATTGTACGATGACCCACGCCTGTTCCTCACATCCAATGATATGGCTCTCTACCAATCAATGGTAAAATAGCACTATCTAAAGGAGGAGGAAAAGAACAAAGACTTTTTGAGTAGGTAGATTGCTCGTAATTGCTTGTTCACAAACTAAAACCATTTTCACACCTCACAATTTCAAAAACAAACATCTTTTTAAACACTCCCTTTTGACAAATATTTTCGAAACAAACAATTTGTATGCATTCTCAACGATACGAGAATCATTACAAAGTTTGCCGTACTAAGGCATTTTCAAAATATTTCAAAAAAACAAACATTTTGTATACATTCTCAACGATACGAGAATCATTACAAAATTACCACTTTCAAAACATCTTCGAAACATCTTTCAAGATATACACAAACACAAAGCATTTCAAAGTGAGCTAGCAATTAAGAGACCGTAGATAACTACAGATGAAAAGGGTGTTAACACCTTCCCTTTTCATAACCTACCCCCCCAAACTCAAGAAAAATTCTCAAAAGGTCTTTCCTATTCTTTTCACCCTTTCCTTTATTGGATAAAAGAATAGTCGGTGGCGACTCTTGCTATCTGCAACATTTGCGATAAAATGCAGAATACCCAAGTCAATTCGCCCACCGTATCACACAAGCTAAGATAAAACTTGACTTTATGTTGATGTAAAACCATGAGGGAGTGTCGTATGCATTCTAAGCATTGTTTTTCTTTGTAGGTAGCAACTGATAAAGGTCACCTTGACCTAGTTGGCGCGCGAAGCCGCCTACATTTGCTACCGATAATTTCAAACCCGATTCCTCAAGTGAATTTGGAAATTCTGGAGTCATCGTTTGACTTAGCACGCGCAAGTGAACTCCCTCCGAGAGCTAAACCAGGGTATCCGGGAGCTAAACTGCGACACTCACAAAGCTAAACCGAGGCATTTGCAAGTGTCCATGTCCATCTTTTTGTCACCAAGTGATTTAAGTGGCAATTCCCCAACATAGTAAACTTGGGGGAGTCGAGGAGTTTCGTGTGGTTCAGCATGTGATCTCTGTAAAATTGTCCTATAGACTTCCCCAGTGGAGTAAAGTGAGGCATTTGCAAGTGTCCATGTCCATCTTTTTTATCCCCAAGTGATTTAAGAGGTAATTCCCCAGCGTGGCATAAACTTGGGGCATGTATTCAGAGAGATCCACATGGTGTTCGATATTTGTTCCTCATCATATTCAATTCTACCATCATCCAAGCGGTTCAGGATGTAGAGAAATCAGGCCAGATTATCTCTTCCCCAACAATACAATTCAGAATTCAACAACGTACCTGAAAACTCGTTTCGTCAGCAATTCAATCTCCAACGGAGTCACCAAAAATATTTGGTATCACGAGCTCCCCAGTGCAATTCTTATCAATATCCCCAGTGATCCTTGGTATTACATATTTCCAGCGTCGATACGTATTGGCATCCCCAGTGATGAGCAACAATTCCCAACGACCCTTCGCTTATCCCCATGAAGTTTATTTCTTTGCATTGCATATAGTTATCACTGCATAACATTACATCTTCAAAAGTGCATAGCCGATCCATCAGAGTGGATCTTTGCGGAAAAAGAAGTTCAAACAGGCATACAAAGCATAAGCCAGATCGGGTACCTTACATGAAAGACCTGAATCATTCAAAGACAGCAATACATCCCCACAAGAGGATATCTCTCCCAAATCCCCAGCTGACGTTCTTTATTACATCATGATATCTAGCTAGCGGTTCCAGTGCACTGTACTTCTAAACACTCGTCTGTGTTAGTTTCCCAAACACTCGTCTATGCCAGTTTTCTAAACACTCATCCATGTCAGTTTTCTAAACACTCGTTCATGTCAGCTTTTACAAATACTCGTCAGTGTCTATTTTCCCTCCGGAATCCAATAAAACCAGTACATTCATTTGTCCCTTGTACCTTCACTCATCATATTGTAAATTATAGTAACCTTAAGATTCCCCGTAGGCCAGGTTCTCCCTATAGATCTTGTTTTAGAATTCTGAGATCGCCCATATGCCTAGTTCTTTGAAAGATCACCTTGATGTCTCATCGTAGAATTCAGAGGTCGCCCATAGGCCTAGTTCTCTAGTAGATGAGGCTTTATCTTAGAACCTTGAGATCGCCTGTAGGCCAGGTTCTCCCTATAGATCTTGTTTTAGAATTCTGAGGTCGCCCATAGGCCTAGTTCTTTGAAAGATCGCCTTGATGTCTCATTGTTGAATTCTGAGGTCGCCCATGAGCTTATTTCTTCAGTAGGTGAGGTTTCATATTAGAACCTTGAGATCGCCTGAAGGCTAGGTTCTCCCTATAGATCTTGTTTTAGAATTCGGAGGTCGCCCATAGGCCTAGTTCTTCGACAGGTCGCCTTGATGTCTCATTGTAGGATTCTGAGGTCTCCCATAGGCCTAGTTCTTCAGTAGATGAGGTTTCATCTTAGAACCCTGAGATCGCCCGTAGGCCAGGTTCTCCCTATAGATCTTATTTTAGAATTCTGAGGTCGCCAATAGGCCTAGTTCTTCGACAGATCGCCTTGATGTCTCATCATAGAATTATGAGGTCGCCCATAGCCCTAGTTCTTCATTAGATGAGGTTTCATCTTAGAACCTTGAGATTTCTCGTAGGCCAGGTTTTCCCTATAGATCTTGTTTTAGAATTCTGAGGTCGCCCATAGGCCTAGTTCTTCGATAGATCGCCTTGATGTCTCATCGTAGAATTTTGAGGTCGCCCATAGGCTTATTTCTCCAATAGATGAGGTTTCATTTTAGAACCTTGAGATTTCCCGTAGGCCAAGTTCTCCCTATAGATCTTGTTTTAGAATTCTAAGGTCGCCCATAGACCTAGTTCTTCGACAGGTCTCCTTGATGTCTCATCGTAGGATTCTGAGGTCTCCCATAGGCCAAGTTCTTCAGTAGATGAAGTCCCATCTTAGAACCCTGATATTTCCTGTATGTCAGGTTCTCCCTATAGATCTTGTTTTAGAATTCTGAGGTCGCCCATAGGCCTAGTTCTTCGATGGATCGCCTTGATGTCTCATAATAGAATTCTGAGGTATCCCATAGCCTTAGTTCTCTATTAGATGAGGTTTCATGTTAGAACCTTGAGATCTCCCATAGTCCAGGTTCTCCCTATAGATCTTGTTTTAGAATTCTGAGGTCGCCCATAGGCCTAGTTCTTCGACAGATCACCTTGTTGTCTCATCATGGAATTATGAGGTTGCTCATAGGCCTAGTTCTCCAGTAGATGAGGTTTTATCTTAGAACCTTGAGATCTCCCGTAGGCCAGGTTCTCCCTATAGATCTTGTTTTAGAATTCTGAGGTCGCCCATAGGCCTAGTTCTTCGACAGATCACCTTGATGTTTCATTGTAGAATTTTGAGGTCGCCTATAGGCCTATTTCTTCAGTAGATGAGGTTTCATATTAGAAACTTGCGATTACCCATAGTCTAGGTTCTCCTTATAGATCTTGTTTTAGAATTCTAAGGTCGCCCATAGGCCTAGTTCTTTGATAGGTCGCCTTGATGTCTCATTGTAGGATTCTAAGGTCGCCCACAGGCCTAGTTCTTGCATAGATGAGGTTTCATCTTATAACCCTGAGACCGCCCGTAGGCCAGGTTCTCTTTATAGATCTTGTTTTAGAATTCTGAGGTCGCCCATAGGCCTAGTTCTTCGACAAATTGTCTTGATGTCTCATCATAGAATTCTGAGGTCGCCTATAGCCCTAGTTCTCCATTAGATGAGGTTTCATCTTAGAACATTGAGATCGCTTGTAGGTCAGGTTCTCCCTATAGATCTTCTTTTAGAATTTTTAGGTGACCCATACGCCTAGTTCTTTAATAGATCACCTTAATGTCTCATCATAGAATTTCGGGGTCGCCCATAGGCCTAGTTCTCTAGTAGATGAAGTTTCATCTTAGAACCTTGAGATCGCCTATAGGCCCAGATCTCCCTATAGATATAGTTTTAGAATTCTGAGATCGCCCTTAGGCCTAGTTCTTCAGCAGATCGCCCATAAGTCTCTTCGTGGAATTCTGAGGTCTCCTATAGGCCTAGTTCTCTGATAGATCGCTCTTATGTTTTACCATAGGATCGTAGGTCGCCCGTAGATCTAGCTTTCCTCCTGTAGATCGCTCATAGGTCTCCCTTAGTATATTGCCCATAGGTCTCGTCGTAAGATCATTGGTCGTCCATAGATCTTATATGTCATCTTTTCATACCAATCTTTGTCTTGTATTGGCATCATCGTCATGTTATAAGTCCAATCTTTGTCTTGTATTGGCATCACATCCACGTTACAATTATGTCTTCTCCTTGTATTAGCATTGTTGCCACGTTACAAGTCCAATCTCCATCTGGCATTATCTCGTGTTGCTACGTTAAAAGTTACTCATAAACTCTTCTCACTAAGAAAAATAGAAAAATTCCTTCCCCAACAGATATCACAAAAATAAATAACCCACTCACACTTTCTCTCAGAACAAAGTTCTGGCATTGGTATTTAATCATCTTCTACCTTGAATGTTCGAAAGACTAACGTCAATCTCACCTTCGGGTTTAAGATGATTAAATAGGGGCAGTTGTAATACCCCAAATTTATCCTACCCTTCTATCAAGAAACATTTGGCTTATGCATCTCGTAATCATCATGTACATACCATTCATTAAGCCATTTAACAACATCATGCATCACTAATCAATAAACTTGGCATGGTATCAAGAATCTGGAAGAATTAGGGTTATTTATTACTTTGAGGCCTTTACATCACCCAATCTTGAATCAACGGGTTCCTTCATCAGTCATTGGTTTGAAGTTAGAGTCTTGCGTTCATGGTCACTAAGAACTTCTTTTTCTCACTAAGCTACAAGGTTGTCATCTTCATCAAAGGCACAATCATTAGGGTTTCACTAATTGTTTAAGTAAAGACTATGTGAGCTAGGGTCTAAGTTCAAAGTCATCTTGAATATCTTCTTCAAGGATCTAAGGCATTGTTATTCTATTGCTCATATAGTCGAGACATGGTACAAGATGTGAATTGTAATCAAGGCGACATTCTTTCAAATTGCTTATTGCTTGACACGTAAATTTGGTTTAGATTAGGGAATTGAATTGAATTAGGGATTCACTGAAGCTGTAGTTTGATTGGAATTCATTCATTAAGATTTGAAGTTGATTTGAAGCAAATCAAAGATCTTAAATATTAGCGTGGCATTTCTTGGAATTAAAATCACAAGTATAAAAAGGCATGCGTCGAATTCATTTATTTCATCCAACTATTAAAGTGTCATCCAAATAGGCTTTCAAGGATTCATTCAAGATTCACTTCTCTTTTTATAACCTTGCAAATATTTTGGATTCGTATCATGATTATTTGAATTCTTACAAAGGCATTTAAAAGAAATATTGGAGGAAAAGAACTTGGAAGTTCAAAATCAATTTGAAAGTTCATGGTTACAAAAGAATTACATCAATTATTTTCAAGTTACAATTCACTCAAACTTCCATTGATCCATGTTTCTAATACATTACAAAGGGCAAGATCCATTCAACATTTGTTAAAATTTCCCTCAAAGGAAAGGGGTGCATTCAAGATTACAAGCATTACGAGGTTTTACAAGGTTGTAGAATGTCTTAAGCCTAAGTGTTACTAGTCTTCAGTCTGGTTTTTAAAGAATTTTCATATCATTGAATTCTTCAAACTATTTCAGCTGTGCCAAAATCCTTATCCTTCAAGAAAAACAAATCTCTTGCAAATTCATGCCATAACCTTGCTTCAAACTGCATTCAAGCCTTTGTGCTTCAAGCAGCCACAATGTTATGTCGTCATGTTCCAATCATCTCATCAACTCTAAGCTCCTCAATACAGTACTATGACGCTGCACAAACTGATATCACAATAACAATTGCAGCCCTATATAGTAACACGGCAAAATCAGAAAATGAATTCAGGAAATCATAACAGAAAATCGGATAACCTCCAACAAATCCAATATACGAACAGAATTGGTACAGCAATAGGATATCCAGTTCAAAAAACTGCCCAGTTCAGAATAAAATCAGGAGAAATAGAAAACCAGAAAAATCATTAAATCAGAATATGCACTAAGAATAATAGAGTTTCTTACCTGCCAGCTCATCAACTTCATACCTATAACAGAATTTTCTAATAGAGAAAACCATCCCAACTACCTTAAACTAGTTAACTAACTTGCAACAGAAACTATATAACTAACTTCTATCAGTTTCAATCTCCCCTGTCAATATATAACAGAAAATCAAAAACCTCTAACTAACATCTAACCGAATTCCAGCCCAGCTCTAACCTCCTAACTGCTTCTAACAAACTACTAGCAGAGATCTATAACAGAAAAACGTAACAGATTCAGGGGGGGGACTTCACCATTTTTCACATGTTCAGATTCTCTCTATTCTTCAGAACCTCCATCTTTCTACACTCTCCTCTCTCTGCAATTCTCTACTAAACTCCATAACCATCATCTTCATCCACCTTAATTTAATTCTGCTTCAAACAGAACAATACCTTCACTCTCATCTCCACTTCCTCCATCTTCACAACTTCAAGTGTAACACGTATCTCCATCTCTCTTCATCATCATGCTTCAATCTTGATTAAACAACAACTCTGCATCAATCTTCTTCTCCGATTATGACGCAAACTTCATCAATAATTCACAACCACAAAAACATCATGACATCGTTACACATCAGAGAATCAAAGTAGAAGAATAGAACAAGAAGCAAAGTGAAAGTGAAGAAGCAGACAAACAAAGTTACCTAAATATCTGAATCTCTAGATTTCTAGTTACGTTTGCTACACTTGAAGAAGCACTAGACAGACTCCAGAAGGTAATTGCTGTGAACTCCCTTCCGATGTAGCTTGAAACACTTGAAATCCATAGCGTGCAATTTAGTTTTGCAGTTTCGGTTACTGGTTTGGGGAGTGATTTTAGAAATCAGAGTGGAAGTGGTTGAGAATGAACTAAAGTATATTGAAAACGTAAATTTGGCGACGGTGAGACGAAGCTGTTGTTTGGAGGTCAAGACTGCGAAGAGGATGAGTAGAGGATGGAGGTGCTCGTAGTAGGAGAGAACATCGTATTTCGATCTGTGAAGGGAGAAGGTTGATCTTGAACGGCGAAGCCATAGAGTCACAAACTCTGAACCCTACCTAATCGTTAAACACAACTGTTTTGGATTATGTTTTACCTCTTATTATAACTTATTCTTTTTTATAATCATAAAAATAAATCTGAGGGAAATTAGAGTAGAGGTGGCCATTGTTGGATCGGGCCACTCTTCCTTTGGGTCCATTAAGAATTTTTGGGACCATGCTTGTTGGACTGCTTCAGACATGGGCCAAAATATCAAGGCCTGTATTTTTTTATATAATTGAAGATATACAAAAAGAGCTTATGGACTTCAACATGAACGGGCCATCGCCCAAATTTGCTATACCATACTCCCTGTACCAGTTTCATACCCTCTGGTCCTCATATTCTCCTTATCAGATTTAGGGCTTTTCTCTTAATTTTTCTACATTTTTCCTATGACAAAATTATAAAATTAAAAAAACTTGTTAGATCTTCTTAGTTGATTTTAGGAATTAATTATTTAGTTTTTAATAGAATTTTCTTCACATAAAAAACTAATAAGAAAGCTTTTTTCTTTTAGTTTTTATTCATATTTTCATACCGTTGTGTCTCTTATTTTTGACGTGTTTGTTCATGGGGCAAGGTACATTTTGGTGCTTTCCATCATGTAACATAATAGGTTATTATGTGATCAAAGCATATGGCTTATGCTTGCTTCTGATGCGACACACCTTATTTCTCATCATCCTGAGAAATCCATATTATATTATATGTTGCCCAGATGCATGTGATATTTTGTGATGCTTTATGCAGGAACTTCTGATTACGCGTTGTATTTGCAACACGCGCTTGCTTTTATCTTAGATGGATATCGTTTCTGACTTTGATTATTTCTTGGTGAAGCTTGCTCGACGTGTACTCCCTGCTTCTCCATTGCTTTCATCCGCTTTCGACGATCCGCTTGCTTTTAGTAGTCATCGCTACTGCTTTTACATTTTCCCGTACTTTATCGGATTTCTTTACTGCTTTCTAGATATCATGAGAAGTAGGAACTTTACTGCTTTCTGATGCCATGAAAAGTAAGGATAGAGATGTATGACAGAGGTCTCCGTTGCTGATCATGTCAAGAACCCCTCTGGTTTATTTAAAGACTCGTTTAGGGCAATTCTGCATTATTGGCCACTATGTGCTACTTGTGTGTAGTTTGTTTAAAACTCTACCTTTATGTAGGTATTTTGCAGGTGTGTTTACATTTGTGCTCGCATATGTTACAGATGATAAGTCCTTAAAAGAAAGCGAGCGGAAAGGGTTAGCAATCAACCCCCACAACTTCATTTGTGTCATGCTTAGCTCATGACACCATGATGCTTCGGAGTTATGCCTACTCTTGTTATCGAGTCGTCGAGTGGAAAAGGGTTTCACAATCGAACCCCCACACTTTGTCAGGAGTTTGCATTGACTGATGCTGATACTCTGTGATTGTTCATATTACCTTCTGTCGCCTACCTCGATCTCCTATATCTTGGTTAGGTGTTCATTTGCTTTGGACATCGCATTTTTGTTTTACATCCTATTCCCGCTTGTTTGCTTCGGGTGATCCGCTCCCCTTAGGTAAAGAATTTCTCTTCTTTTATATTTAATTTCTGCTTGTTTGTCTCGGGTGATCCGCTCCCCTTGACTAAAGCATTTCGCTTCTTTTCTTTACCATTTTATGTGTGTGCTCTTTCGAGCTTGTTTACTCGCTTGCTTTCTATACCATGTTTCCTTAGGATGTGATTGTTCCTCTCGAATGCAAGTTAGACCTTAGGTTGTAAGAAATGTATGCTAACATTAGGTATACATTTCCCTTTTGTTAATCCAAACCTTAGGACCACCATTGTATGATAACATTAGGATTAGAAATAGGCTAGTCTCCCGTAGACTCTTTTCTTCCCTTTTTGCATATGCATTTAAAACTAAAACATTGTTTTTCTTAGCAAATCATAAAATATCTTAATCATACTTAAACCCTTTTTCAAGGTAACAAAACACAAACCAATCAAATGTGGCATCTTGCCTTGAGGGCGTAACTCAAAACTATTTTCAGATAAGGACATGTTAATTTACTTTTATGCCAACGCGTGAGTCTCCAAAGGTCGAGCTGCGACAGAAGGCGAAATTAACATTGTTCATAAAAAATACAAAAAAAATAAAACATGTGAGCCAAACTACGGTAAATCTGATTTCTCAAAAAGGATACGTAGGCATTGGGGTAGGGCTCAAGCGAGCACAACTTTATTTTCCCTACATTATTTTATCCTTTCTTTTGCATGCATTCTTCCTCAACAATAAGCAGTAAGCATAGATTAAACACACCTATAAGATGGATAACATGAGTGGATACCGTAGAGTACTATGGGCGTGTGGGGTGCTAATATCTTCCCCTCGCGTAACAGACTCCCTTACCCGATCTCTCGATTGCAAGACCGTGACTTATCCCTTCTCAGGTTTTCTTGATGTTTACTTATCCCTTCATGTGGGATAAAAGACGTTTAATGGCGACTTCATTGTTTGATGATTTTTAGCCGGTTGTTTCACCATCTTGGTGGATGTTATTTCTTATATTGAGTATGAGAAGATCAAAAATAGAGACTCAACTAAGTCTATATTTTACTCTCTCAGAATGACTCATGAAGGATTGATCAAGTCAAGGAGATCAAGGCTTTGGCATTGATTTAGAAGTATAAAGCCTTCGAGATGGAGGATGATGAAACAATTGAGACAATGTTCTCAAGGTTTCAAACCTTAATTGCAGAATTGAGAGTTTTGAACAAAGGGTGTTCAACGTCAGATCACGTGAAGAAGATTATCAGAAGCTTGCCATCCAAGTGGAGGCCTATGGTAACTCCACTCAAGCTTGCAAAGGATCTGAACAAAAATTCTCTAGAAGAGCTGGTGAGTTCTCTAAGAAGTCATGAGATTGAGCTAGAACAGGATGAACCTCAAAATAGATGGAAATTTATTGCGCCTAAGTCTGTCAAAAGACCTGAGAAGTCCAAAGCTCTTAAAGCTAAAGAGATTGATGATTCAGAAGAAGATTCTGATGAAGATGAAGATGAGTTGTCACTGTTGTCCAGAAGAGTTAACTGTCTTAAAAAGAAAATCAAGGCAACAAGTTCAGATTTACTAGAAGCACATGTGGTCGCTTCGAGTCTACTTTTGGTCGAATAAAGTCTAGTGGCAAAGAATTCACTTTTTATGACTGTAATGAGCTAAGACACTACATGAACGATTATTCTGAAATTCAGAAGGACAAGCCCAAGAAGAAAGCTCTCAAGAGCAAGAATAAAGGGTTGAATCTTCAGAAGATGACTCAGAAGAAGAACGTGCTAACGTGGCGCTGATGGCTCATGTTAAAATTTTAGATGAAAATATCTCTCTAGAAGAGGAAACAAAATCTGATTCCGACTTATAAGAGTTATTCTCTAAAGAGGTATTTCCGAACTTACTCATTCTGAACTAACTTCCTCTTTACTTGAAATTATGGAAAACATGCGTTATTTAAGATTGAATTCAAGGAATTTAAAAAATCCCATGAATCCATATCTTCTGAAAATAATAAGCTTAAAGAAGATCTCTCCATTTTAAATGAAGAAAAGTTTTTTCTTAAAGATGATAAATCTGCCCTCAAAGGCACGAGAACTCTTTCAGAAGCTTCTGAGATTACTGATGATGTCATTAAGAAATATGACAAATATTTCCAGAAGTTCCTAGCCAAAAGCATAGAGAAGCATGATGGCTTCTATGATCTATGGAGTAAGCAGAAATGGGACAAATGGTGTTGGTTTTAACTCCTATGATGAACCTAATTTTCATAAGGAAGACAAACCTAATACTCTTGATTCCCATTTCGTCTTTGTTGGGTTTGTGCCAAAAGATAAGGGAAAAGAAAAGGAGAAATATGCTTCTGAACCTAAGAAAAAACCTTTGGCTAAACCTTATAGCCTTAATTACTGTAAATATGATTATTTTGATGCTAAACCCAAATTTGTTAAAAACTTTGGGAGAACTAAAAAGATAGGACCCAAGAAATTATGGGTACCCAAGAAATAGATAACTGATGTTACAGATATTCTCAGCAGTGCAGTTGAAACACCTATCATGGTACCTGGACTTTGGCTGCTTGCAACACGTGGTGGGAAGAAGGCATATGTTCCAAAGCCTGGAACTTAAGCTTGGAGGCATTATGGTCTTCATATGTGATAAGAAGGGAAGATCACAGGTTTTTCAACTGTTGGTCATGAAAGAAGTATCTTGGTCATAAGGATAAGTTTTAGTTTGCACTTTATTCAGAACTAAGTCTCTACAAAATACTCCCTGGATTGTGAAAGAACAAGAAGCCCAAGTTTTCTTACTATCATTTTCTATGCTCTTGCTTATCTTGAACTTGAATGAGATTCTTAAAAAGCTTAATTCCAAATCTCAAAGCTATATCATGTTAGGATATTCTGAATTCTCAAAAGACCACAAAATATTCAACAATGAAATGCTTATTGTTGAAGAATCAATTAATGGTTAAGTCTAACAATGAGCTTGAACTTGAAAAGTTAAAGCTAATTAGAATTTTTTAGATATAAATATTACTTTTCAAGCGTTAAAGGTAATAAAGCCTCTACAAAAGGACAACAAGACTCAGAAGATGCTCAACAAGAAGTTTTTGAAAGCATTGACACCTCTAAGGAAGCACTATCAGAGATAATCACTTTCTGAGGAATTGTTTTTGGAACTTCTGAACAAAGATTGGATTCTGGCTATTTAAGAAGAACTTCATCTCTTCTCATCAAATGATATATGGACTTCTAAGGTACTTATTATTCTTACTTCTAACTTATGGGGTGTGCTGCTTTAGAATAGTGAATATATCATAAGTATCCATGGTTAGAATATTCTCTCGAGAATACCTCTGTCTGTTGGTAACCGGAGAGTTTACTTCAATAAATAAGATGTTATATTAGTGAATAGTTGGTGATTCAAATTAAAGACAACTGTATTTTTTGAATCACTCCTTAACACTTGATGTGACATATTAGGAAACAAGATATTCTTGAGATTAAATAATGAATCACATTGATTAACCTCTTATCAGACTTTTGTAATATTCAAAATATTTTGTCATCATTACAAAAGAAATTTAAAACCCACTCACTTCACTTCACACACTTTAGATACTCTTATCCTACACTTTCATTTTTCGAGCCCCAAATCTCTTATAACCCTAAAATCATTCACTCTAGTCTGCGTTTGCATCTTTTTATCATTATCAATGGTTGCTCAACAACATTCTGCTAAAACTCAAGGTTAAATTCATCATCTGCAACAGGAACAAGTCTACGATATCTTTATATCCAATCTTGTTAATGAATTGATGGTTCTTTCTGAAGCCCTGGTGGATTTCGAAAACCTTATTGCTGATGGTTGTGATCTTCTAGATGTTGTTACTCTTCAAGGTTGGTCAGTTTACTTTGATCGTCTCTGTGGACCAATGCTTATTGACCTGGTTAAATAATTCTAGATACATGCCTATGCATCTGTCAGTGGACATGTTTGCTCAAGTGTCTACGGAAAAAAAAGACCTTCATTACTGAAGAAGATATTGCAAAACTATACAGTCATTACGGAACTGGATCTAGATTAATCAACATGGCGACCGATGGTTTCAAGAATTATGGAAAAGCATAAGTCATATTCAAAGAAGGTTATGAAGAACATAAACCCATATCTCTTCACGATAAGCTTAGGGTTTGGTTCAGGATATTTCTGGGTAGCATCACTCATCGTTGTGAAACATACTCCTCATATTACATCAATGCAGAACAAAATATATTTTGCATGCCATTCACACTAATTGAAAAATAAACCTACCGGCAGTTTTATTCAATCATTTGAAGAACACTATTATCGAATCAAGGGATGGAGGACCCTAGAATAAGAAGCACATTCCTTTTGGAAGACTTATTTCAAACATCCTTCTGGAAAGTAATCTTGATTGTTCTTTAAATCAAGAAGAAATGGTTGTAGCTGTTGAATTTTCCATAAATGGAAAAACCCTGAGAAATATTGGGGTAGCTAAAGAGATAGTTGTGGAACCTTCAGAACCAATTGATTCTGAGGTAATGAACAGAAGAAATCGTGTTGAAGATTTTCTTGAGTTTCTACTTGATCGATCTCCACTGATTAATCCAAAACCTTGTGTAAGAGTCTCTCCTTCTAAGAAGAAGAGAAAATCCTCCAAGAAGCCCAAAGTTGAAGAATCTCCTGCAAAAGTCCTGAAGATGAACATTGTCAAAAGAAACTGGGTGGTATATGATGGTCTTGATGATTCTAGACCTTCCAAAGTTACTAGAACATCCAAATTGTCTACTACTTCTTCTATAGCCAGAGCACCTCTAGATGTTCTTAACAAGCATGCATCGTCTGGTGATGAGATTATTTCATCAGTTCCTCTATCCATCTTCACAATTCCACCACCTATTCCATTAAATGTTTCCACGTTTGAAACATTTTTTGCTCCCTCCAAGAAAAATCCAAAGGTTTTAGAAGGCACCTCTTTTGATCCTAGAACCTTACCAAATCCAAAACCCTCTGAAGACTCTTCTTCAGCAAACACCTTCATCACTCCTCCTCATCAAATTACCACCCCTCTTCCTCAACCATCCTCTATCAATCCATCTGAATCCATCATCTCCATTATCCCCAACCAACACTTCTCCTTTAAATTAAGATGAGATTGACACCCCACCTTTTCAAAATTATCCTCCTTCATTTTCTCAAATTGAACTTCACATCTCTGATGCTCAACATACTCTAAAGACTCCATTTCAGAAGAGGATATCTTGAAAATCATTTATGTGCCAAATAGGGATCCCTCTCCTTATTCTGGAAAACCTTTGGCACACTTTTCTAGAACCAGCACTAGGAATATACCCTTGGATGAAATAATGTATCATTTTGGACTCTATGCTCGTAACTCGTTAAGATTTGTCTTAAGAAGATCTGTTTCAAGCAGGGATCCAAAAATGATAAATGATGTTTGGGAAAGCTTCATAAAATGGCTTGATGTCAATTCCAGAATCATGCAAGCCTATTGTTCTTTTGAAGCTGTTAGGAAACACAAGGAATGGCCCAAAGCTAAAACTTCTACAATTCCTCTGTGATTGCCTGCTCCAGAGGTTCCAGTCTCTAAACCTGAACAATAAGGTGTTGTCTCTGTTGGTACTTCAGATGTTGATGTTGCTACTGCTTCTGGGTCTGAAATGACTATGGCTGATGCTCAACCTACTTGTTCAAAGGGGAAGAAAGTTATGGAAGTGAAGACCAGCCATGTGGGTTGAAGGTTGTTTTATATAAACAACAAGAAGATAATTGTTTCATCCATCAACGCTTGGATAAGTAGGATGAAAGGATTGTTGCTCAGGAGGTTGTGTTCAAGCAACTGTCAGATGTGCTGATAAAGTTCATGGTAAAGTTTTAAAAGAAGGATGATGCTTAGAGCCTTAGTCTTTTGTCTTAGAACTTAAGAATATTTTTTCTTTTGTTTCCAAAATAATTGTATCTTTATCCCTTTGGTTATAATGAAAAAATTTCTTTTGTCTTTCAAATATTTTTTATTTCTGACAAAAGGGGAGAAAGAGTATACAATTTTGATAGTATTTACTCTCATAATCTCAAACCCAAACATGATATAATGATTTTGCTGCTAACCATATGTTTGATGTTTGATTCACGAACTTTGTGAAAGTTCACTGATTTTCACAGACAGTTTAATTGGCTATCAGAAGATTATCATCTGGAATTCAGAGGACAAGATCAAGATGCATGAAGTATGCTATGATGAGCTAAGCATATGAGAACATGTATTCGTTAGAAGTTGTGAACTGTCTAAAAATGAATTATGTCCTGATATTATGTATTGGTCAAAAGTTGTGAACTTTCTGATAAGGTCAAAGGGTGAAATAGGGTTTGATACAACGTATGTTTCAAAAGTTATGAACTTTGTGAAAATATGGTTAAATCAAGCTCCGATACACTTATTGTTCAGAAGTTGTGAACTTTCTGAAAGTAAGGTAATCAAGTGTTGATAACACCTATTGTTCAAAAGTTATGAACTTTGTGAAAATATGGTCAATCAAGCTCTGATACCCCAAAATGTTCAGAAGTTGTAAACTCTCTAAAAGTAAGGTAATTATGTCTTGACAACACCTATTGTTCAGAAGTTGCAAACTTTCTGAAGGTATGGTGATCATACTCTAACGCTTCAGAAGTTGTGAACTTTCTTAAAGTAAGACAAGGTTGATATGTTACTAAGTATTTGTTTCAGAAGTTGTGAACTATCTGAAAGAATGTAAACGTGTGCTTTGGCAACATTTGCTCCATTACCATGAAGCTTTTCAGAAGTTGAAAACTGTCTGAAAGTTTTGTATTCAGAACCTGATAAACCACACTTTGATACTTCAGAATTTGAGAACTTCTGAAAGTGTAGTAAGTCTGCTTTCAACTAGGCATTGTTCAGATGTTATGAACCTCCTGAAGACATGGTCAGATGACATGGTCTAAGACATGTTTTAAAGACATGGTCTAAGAAATGGTCTAAGACATAGTCTAAATACATGGTCTAAGACATAGTCTAAGACATGGTATAAGACATGGTCTGAGACATGTTTTAAGACATGTTCGGAAGACATGATTTAAGACATGGTCTAAAGACATGGTCTAAATACATGGTCTAAGACATGGTCTGAGAGATGGTCTGAGACATGTTTTAAGACATGTTTAGAAGACATGGTCTAAGACATGATCTAAGACATGGTCTGAGACATGTTCAGAAGACATGGTCTGAGACATGTCCTAAGACATGTTTAGAAGACATGGTCTAAGACAAAGTCCAAGACATGATCTAAGATATGGTTCGAGACATGTTCAAAGACATGTTCAGAAGACATGGTCAGAAGACGTGTTCGAAAGACATGGTCAGTCATGCAATGGTTCAGGTGATGCACTTTCTGATGACATGATGCTTTGCACCTTCTGGTGGACCGATTCAAAATTTCTGGAAGAATCATTGAATTAGTTCTGATGTTTGATGTGATTTATCAAGACATTTACTAAACAAGTTCTGGTACTTCATAGTGTTCTGATAGTAAGTCAAGTTCTGAGATGAAGACCATGCATTTCTAGTCAGACGCTAATGAGACGTCTATGGAGAATTATTCCTTCTTTATGTTACCTTCTGTAGGTGTTTAGGTATTGGCTTGCATTTTTGGTAAATCCCAAGTGTATGTGTGAATGTCATGACTGATGTCATAACATTCTAGTTCAGTTTGTACTGACTCATTAGGTACCTTTGCAGAAAAATATTGTAATTCAAATACTGATGTTTATAAGTGTGTATCTGAGCATTTTGCAAAATGATCACATTTTGCTAAATCAGTAGACAGGTTTTCTCAGATGTCATAACAGATGTTATGACATCCTGTTCTGAACTAACAGGATTGCAGGATTGGATAAGTCTGAGTTTTTTCAGGAAATAACTCAGTCCTTTCTGAACAGAATCCTGCGTTTTCTGAGGGGTAACCTAGCTCAACCCTAACCTGGTTAATAAAGTCTTGTGACTTGTTCTTTAGGTCAAACGGAATTATCCCTAGGTTTTTGGAAACACTAACTGAAGTTGCAGCTGCTATGTATTCAACAGAGCTGCTGTTTTTCAAGGATCCCTGCTGATTGATTAGAAGATCAATTTGTAATCTGTATAGATTTGATTATTGTACTCCAAGCAATTATCATTGTGATAAGTGCCTTGGAATAGGTTTCTATTGTAAGGGTTGTGTAGCACTCAAAGCTTTGAAGCAAGAGTGTTTGAATGTTCCTTGACTAAAGCTGTGAAGCAGAGTCAAGTTAGTTGTGTACATCACTCAAAGCTGTGAAGCACGAGTGATTGTGTTGCTTGATTAAAAAGCTGTGAAGCTTAATCAAGTGTGTGTTTTTGAAGAGTGTCTTCATTAATTCTTAAGTCAAAATTGGTTTATGTATCACTGCTGTGATTGAGGGGGAGTGAGTAGGAACTCAGGTTTAAGTTGTACTTAGATTAGAATTACATTGGGTAGGTCTTAAGTGAAGGAGATAAACTGGTTGGTTTATTCCTGAATTAACATCTCTTATAGTGGATTCTCTCCCTGGCTTGGTAGCCCCCAGAGTAGGTGTTGTTGCACACTGAACTGGGTAAACAATTGACTGTGTTCTTTATTGCTTTTGTATTTACTGTCATATAGTAAGTCAGATACGGTGTCATAACATTGAACGTGACATTGAGTATCTGCAGCCAGAATTTCAATTGGCATCAGAGCAGGCACCCTGCCTGTATTACTGGGTGAGATCTAGGGATATCACTTTCTGGCACTATGGACAAAGAAGGAGTTTTTGGAAATAGACCACCCATTCCGGATGGAACTAATTATGACTACTGGAAACCTCGTATGATTACCTTCCTAAAATCTCTGGACAAAAAGGCTTGGAGAGCTGCTGACAAAGGATGGATTCATCCCACCATAACTGAGATAGATGGGACAATCAGTCTGAAGCCTGAGGAAGATTGGAGTAAAGAAGAAGATGAGTTAGCTCTGGGAAATTCAAAAGCTTTAAATGCCTTGTTCAATGGAATTGACAGAAATATTTTCAGACTAGTACATCAATATGAACTGGCCAAGGAAGTTTGGGACACTCTCAAAACTACTCATGAGGGAACTTCCAAAGTAAAAATGTCAAGGCTTCAGATGTTGACCACCAAATTTGAGAATCTAAAAATGATGGAAGATGAAACCATTCATGAGTTTCACATGAACATCTTGGAGATTGCCAACACCTCAGGAGCACTGGGAGAAAAAATGTCAGAAGAAAAACTGGTGAGGAAGATTCTCAGATCCTTGCCTAAAAGATTTGCAATGAAGGTAACTGCCATAGAGGAAGCCCAGGACATTAGCAAGTTGAAAGTGGATGAACTTATTGGGTCTCTTCAGACTTTTGAGATGGGGATCACTGATAATGGTGACAAGAAGAACAAAAGCATAGCACTTGTATCCAACACTGATGTTGAATACAAGGAGGATGAAGAAGAAAACATATCAGAAGCTATTGCCATGCTTGGAAGACAGTTCAAAAGGCTCATCAAAAGAATGGACCCAAAGTCAAGGTCTAATGTTCATAACATTCCCTCTAACATTGACAGTTCCAGCAGAAGACCAAGGTCAGAAGATAAGGGAAACCAAGGCAGAGGTATTCAATGCCATGGATGTGAAGGATATGGACATATTCGAGCTGAATGTCCTACCTTTCTTAAGAAGCAAAAGAAAGGAATGACTGTTACTTGGTCTGACTATGATTCAGAAAGTAATTCTGAAGAAGAATCTGCCAAACTAGTTACTGCCCTAACTAGTGTTTGTACTTCTGAAAGTGACACTAGTGATGAAGAAGTGACATTTGAAGAACTGGCTGATACCTACAAGAAATTGTGTATCGGAAGTGCTGAAGTCTGTGTGCAGAATGAGAAACAATCAAAACTCATTATAAAGCTGGAGGCTGAAAAGAGGGCAAATCTTGAAACTATAAGTCATTTAGAAGGAGAAGTTCAACTGCTGAACTCACAACTGAATCAAATGACCAAATCTGTCAAGATGTTGACCAATGGAACAGACAAACTGGAAGAGATCCTTCAGGTTGGACAAAATGTGGGAAATAAATCTGGACTAGGATTTATGGAAGCAAAGAAATCTGGTACTGGTAAGCAAATGTCAAAACGGATGTCTCAACATAACTCTCAACATCAGGAACAAAGACATATGAAGAAAAGGTACCAAAGATGGAAATGCCATCATTGTGGTAGATATGGCCACATAAAGCCCTTCTGCTTCAGATTACATGGATACCCTAATCAGATCTCAGGTGTCAAACCTAAGTCTAAAAAGGTACCACGTGCTCCTCAATGGAAGAAAAAGGCTACTGCACTGATAGCTCACACTTCCCTGAGGGTCTCTGCAAAGGAAGACTGGTACTTTGACAGTGGATGTTCCAGACATATGACTGGAATCAAGAACCTCCTCAATAATGTTAAGCCTCACACCACCAGTTTTGTGACCTTTGGAGATGGGGCTAAAGGTGAAATCAAAGGAGTTGGTGATTTGGACTGCCCTGGAGTTCCAAGTCTGAATGAAGTACTGCTGGTGAAAGGACTGACCGCTAATCTCATTAGTATCAGTCAACTGTGTGATCTAGGATTCAAGGTCAATTTCTCAAGATCCGAATGCCTTGTAATCAATGACAAACAAGAGATAGTAATGAAAGGAGTCAGATCCAAAGACAACTGTTACTTGTGGGAGGCTGAGAACACTAATTTCTCATCTGTGTGTTCCATTGCAAAAGAAGAAAAAGAGGTGAAACTGTGGCAGCATAAGCTTGGTCTCCTTCATCTAAGAAGAATGAAGAGAGCCATCTCTATGGAAACTGTCAGAAGAACTCCAAAACTACAGGTTGATGATATCTGTGATGTGGGAAATAAACTTGAAGAAGAATGTGTTGTCAGAACCTTAAGTCATCTTGACAAGGATGTTGGAAATAACAAGTCTCATAAATTCTGTTCTCAAAACATCTGGTCAAAACAGATGCTCCCTGAGTACAATGTTACACAAGATGTTGTGACATTGTGTTGTGACAATCTGAAAACATTCAACATTTCCTTGAACCCTATTGACTTTGAAGAGAAGAAGTCATTTAAACTGGAACATAGTTTCTCTAAGCTTCAGCTGACTGATTCTTCTACCAAGGCTCTTGTTGGAAATAAACTTGAAAATTTGAGGGGCAGGTTGGGTATTCACCAACATGAGAAATTATAGCAATTAATTTTGCTTAAAACAAGGGTTGGAGGGATTAATTTTATTAAGTCTATATTTAGTGAGTTAATCATATTCTTTCACAATTCCTTCAAAAGCTTTAAGAAGTTGAAGAGACTCCCTTTTACCTCCTACCTCTCTCATCCTTGCAACCTTTTTCCTCCTCCCAATCAAAGATTTTTCTCAAACTGCTACCATTACTCAAAGTCAATCAAAATGTCTCAGACATCGTCTTCAACCAAGGCGACTTCGTCTTCCGCATCATCGTCATCATCTGACCAAGATTCTAGGGCAATCACTACATGCATAGAATCTGAAGTTCTGGAGGTCACTCCTCTCAGGGAGATGGCAACTGACCCAGCCAGAGTCAAAAAGCTCAGAACCAGACATGCAGGAAGAGCTCAAGCTACAGCCTCTGGTAATTCTTCTCATCCTTCGTCTTCTGTACCTAATAGAGAAGGATCAGTTCAAGTACACCAAGCTATTGCTAGGCTGGTTACTAGCATACTGAGTGGCAACCAATCTGTACCGGGGATTTCTATCCCTTTAAATCAATCAGAAAGTCCAAATGTGGAAGGTTCTGAAAATATAGATGTCACTAAGGATGTTGTGACACCAAAAGACAACATTCAGAACCCCTCTGAAAAGGCTGCTGATCCACCTATCATTGATGTGGATGAAGATTACTCAGATAATGAACTGATTGCTAATGTGAACCCTAGCATTGCTAGGAGATTGATGAAAAGAAAGAGTAGTCAGAATGATAAACCTGATGCTAAGAAATCCAAGGCTGAAGGGATGGCTGAGAAAAGTATTCAGACAAAAGGGAAGAAGGCACAGGTGCAGACTGCTAGACAACCAATCTCTAAGAAAAGTAAAGAACCTGAAACTTCTGATTCTGATGATGAATCAGAATTTGAGATTGATATTGAAGAAACTCCCATCAGAAGGAAGCTCCCCTCCAACAAGATTGCTAGAGTGCCTGAAGTGCCAACAGACAACATCTCCTTTCATCATCCTGACAATGCAAACAGATGGAAGTATGTTTGCTTAAAGAGAATAGCCTTGGAGAGAGAACTCAACAATGATGCCTTGGAGTGCAAAGACATCATGGATCTAATCAAGAATGCTGGGCTAATGAAGACAGTGATAAAGTTTAACAAATGTTATGAAAATCTGGTTAAGGAGTTTGTAGTGAACTTGTCAAATGATTGTGCTGATGGAAGGTCAGCTGACTTTGAAAGTGTCTTTGTTAGAGGAAGAAGGGTCAAGTTCTCTCCATCAGAAATCAACAAGTTTCTTGGAAGAACAAATAAGGACTGTCCTGATCTAGAGGCAACTGACAATGAAGTTTGTCTAACCATCACAGCCAGGCAAGTAAAGTGCTGGCCATTGAAAGGAAAGCTGAATGCTAGTAAACTCAGCATGAAATTTGCCATCTTGCATAAAATAGGTGCAGCAAACTGGGTGCCTACAAATCACAAATCAACTATCTCCACAGGATTGGGGAGATTTATCTATGCTGTAGGAACCAAGACTGCCTTTGACTATGGAAGGTACATCTTTGAACAAACTTTAAAGCATGCTGGCAGTTATGCTGTCAAAGGACCAATTGCCTTTCCCTCCCTCCTCTGTGGAATCATCCTTGCACAATTCCCTGATATCCTTGTGGCAAGAGATACAGTCTGCAAAAGAGCTCCTGCCCTTGGCCTGCACTACAAATTGTTTCAGGGATCTCATGCTCCAGACATTGTCATAACATCAGCTGAGACATCGTCTGTGAAGACCCAGTCCAAGACATCAGATGTCATAGCTGTTTTAAAAGAAACTTGCAAAGAGCTGGATACTAGAAAAAGGACCCTAGAACTTCTAATTGCCAGGCTAGAAAAGGAGGAAGCTGAAGAAAACAGAAGGGAAGAAGGTGAAGGACATCTCAACATTGAAGAAACTAGCTCCTCAGAATCTGATGACAGTGCTTGAAGGTTGATTGCTGTTTGGTGGAGTTGATGGTTGGTGCTGATATCTGGTGAAGTTTGGAAGTTGTTTTCTGCTGCTGCTCTTATTATTTTGTTTTGGATAACTGTATAAATTTATGAACATGTAACTTTGGCCCATTTGTGGCTAAAGAGGGGGAGAATATTTTGGTACTTGCTTAATTAGTACTTAACATTCTATTTTTCTGCTGTCACTTATTTCTGCTGCTATCTATCTCTGATTGTTTAGGGTCTTTAGCCAAAAATCTGCCAAAGGGGGAGTTTGTAGGTGTTTAGGTATTGGCTTGCATTTTTGGTAAATCCCAAGTGTATGTGTGAATGTCATGACTGATGTCATAACATTCTAGTTCAGTTTGTACTGACTCATTAGGTACCTTTGCAGAAAAATATTGTAATTCAAATACTGATGTTTATAAGTGTGTATCTGAGCATTTTGCAAAATGATCACATTTTGCTAAATCAGTAGACAGGTTTTCTCAGATGTCATAACAGATGTTATGACATCCTGTTCTGAACTAACAGGATTGCAGGATTGGATAAGTCTGAGTTTTTTCAGGAAATAACTCAGTCCTTTCTGAACAGAATCCTGCGTTTTCTGAGGGGTAACCTAGCTCAACCCTAACCTGGTTAATAAAGTCCTGTGACCTGGTCTTTAGGTCAAACGGAATTATCCCTAGGTTTTTGGAAACCCTAACTGAAGTTGCAGCTGCTATATATTCAACAGAGCTGCTGTTTTTCAAGGATCCCTGCTGATTGATTAGAAGATCAATTTGTAATCTGTATAGATTTGATTATTGTACTCCAAGCAATTATCATTGTGATAAGTGCCTTGGAATAGGTTTCTATTGTAAGGGTTGTGTAGCACTCAAAGCTTTGAAGCAAGAGTGTTTGAATGTTCCTTGACTAAAGCTGTGAAGCAGAGTCAAGTTAGTTGTGTACATCACTCAAAGCTGTGAAGCACGAGTGATTGTGTTGCTTGATTAAAAAGCTGTGAAGCTTAATCAAGTGTGTGTTTTTGAAGAGTGTCTTCATTAATTCTTAAGTCAAAATTGGTTTATGTATCACTGCTGTGATTGAGGGGGAGTGAGTAGGAACTCAGGTTTAAGTTGTACTTAGATTAGAATTGCATTGGGTAGGTCTTAAGTGAAGGAGATAAACTGGTTGGTTTATTCCTGAATTAACATCTCTTATAGTGGATTCTCTCCCTGGCTTGGTAGCCCCCAGAGTAGGTGTTGTTGCACACTGAACTGGGTAAACAATTGACTGTGTTCTTTATTGCTTTTGTATTTACTGTCATATAGTAAGTCAGATACGGTGTCATAACATTGAATGTGACATTGAGTATCTGCAGCCAGAATTTCACCTTTTGTACTTCAAAATTCATTTTGTGAGTCTTGGGCTCAAGGGGGGACTCTGAACAAGCATAAATGAGATTTTGGGTATTAATAGATTTAGGGGGAGCTGGTTAACTTTTCTGAATTTGTGTCCTATGGTGATTACCCTGTATGAATTGTTCTATCGAAATACATGGTTTTGTCATCATCAAAAAGGGGGGAGATTGTAAGAACAAAATTAGTTCTACATATGGCCTTATGTTTTGATGATAACTTTACTTCCTATCTTAGAGACCAGTTGTGTACTTCAATGGTTTCTGTATAGTGTGTAGATTTTTTTAAACATGTTCTGACTCTAGTAAGAAGGCATATAATGCCATCAGGCTCTGAACTCAACACTCTAGAAGAACACCTTTGGCGTGTTACAAGTTAAGTCAAGATTCTGGAATTCTTCTTATGTAACAGTTCTAAGGAACGTTAATACAAGAGCTTCTGATCGTGACTTTTGTAAGAAAGATTTGAAGGCCTTATAAAGCTTTACTTCTATTGTTCCAAGTTCTGAAGATGTTGAAGATAAGGTTCTGTTGAACGAGTTCTGAAGATCTGAAGACATTCTTCTGAAGACCAAGTGTTGAAGACTCTGAAGGCAAGGGTTCTCTGAACAAGCTCTGAAGACTTAAAGACTTAGGCTCTAAAAATACAAAGTTCTGATCCTTCTACAACATGCTTCACCAACATATAAATCATAAGCCTATGAAGATATAGAACACAAATATCAATATTAGGGATTGTGTGTGATGGTGAGTATAAAAGTACAAAGTACTCTGTGACCCCTACTCTAATATGGTGGTGTTAGGACAAACATTTTGTACTTTTTGTCTACCATTCCCACCATGACCATTGGGAATAAAACAATTGTATTTGTGTTTCCTATTCTATCCTCAAACATATCTTTTTTCAGCTATAAAAGGAGGACTTAGAAGAATTTGAAATCAAAGAATCAGTTCAACAAAACTACGCTAAAGCGTTGCACAAACTCTTTTGATATATTCTTTGTATAGTTTTGTAAATAAGTAAAGAGATTTTGTTTGTATCTTGTTACCAACACTTTTGTATTGTTGTATGTAAACATTGTGTAATCTGTTTGAGTAGAAACATCTTTTTATACACATATTTATAAATCAATGGTGGTTGGTAGGTTCCTTGAGAGACTCTGTGAGTCTGGATTCTCATGAAGACTTTGGTTGCAGTCATAGTGGATTGGCAATAAGGATCAACGGAAAAATATAGCTCCAAATGAACCTTGTGTCAAAAGATCTCACACTCTCTCAGAATTGAGAAGACCACTAAAAAATGGTGATTTACTAGAGGATGAAGATGAATTGATTTTAGATACAATATAAAGGTTGTGAACAAGTGTTCTCTTATTTTTAGTTTCAAAGCTATTGAAAATATTTTATAATTATGAAGGTATGAGCTAGAGAGAAAATATTTTATTTATATGTGCTTGAATTAATGCATTAAAATGAGTACATATCATGATTCAAATATATAATGAAAATGATTTGAATCAAAAACTTAAAATTCAGATTTTATGACTTTAAATCAAGTCATTAATTCCAACACTAATGAATGATCACTCCACAATCTAAGACATGAAGAAATGAGACCATAACATTAACCATAATTTGTGAATTGGCTTCAAAAATTACATTAGAATTGCATAAACATCATTTTTTATCTTTGAATTGCCCCGTTTTCACCCCTAATTGAAGAGAGTGAACAAGATTTATTATAAAAATTAACTTTGGCCCAAATATACATGTCATTAGAATTTGAAATCAAATGTGAGGCCAAATTAATGTTGGTTTCTTAACTTTGATACCAAATGTTAGAACTTGAATTTACTTAGTTGTTGAAAATGAGGGTTTGAATGTGTAGAATGAGAGAGAGGAAAAATTAAAAAACTGAAAAATTGAGGATGAGAATATTTTTATTAACAATGATAACACATGTTACATTTAAATCAATCCACTCATGAATTAAACATTGCTATTTAGGTAGTTCAATAACAAATTATTTAAGTTTTCTATTTAGGAAAAAACTTAGATGCATTTTCTTAGGTGTGATTTATACTTTTTTTTCCAATGAAAATATGACAAGTGTATAATTTCCTCTTACACATATGCAATTTCTTCCTATATTTACTCCATAAAAGATATTTAGATATATTTATCGTATTTTTATTAGAGAAAAGTATGAACCACACCTATAAAATTGTATCTAAGTATTCTCCTTCTACTTATTATACTTTAGTTGATTGTTCATTCCTCAAAGACTATAAGTTTATGTTGTCAATCTTTCTACTAAGTCAATGTGTATATGTATTTATTAATATCATTTTGAATAAATTTTAATCTAAATTTTATCATTATTACGATTAAGTTTTATTTGTCGGTCTTTCCTTTTAACTTCAATTTTCTTGAAATCTTTATAACTCAAATTGACTAAAAATGATGAATTTGATGAGAAATAAAGTGAAGAATCTAATCATAAGCTATGAAAACAAGTTTGTGTTTTTTTATTATAAAAAAATGTATTAAGAAGTGAGTATAAGAGATACTCAAATCTAAATACAAAGAGAGGTCCAAGTCACAAAGACCTAATTACAAATTTAAATACAACAAAGGATATGTTAAAAAATCAGTAAAATTACAACAAAGACTACTTATTTTATCAATGTTATTCCACATCCATACTAAGATTTTGATAGAATTCAAAACATTACTCAAGTTTAAGCTTTCTCCATAAAAAATAATCTTGTTCTTGTGAGACCATATGCTCCGAGTAATACTAAACCAAATAATTCTCTCTTTATCCTTCTTAACCTAAAACAACAATTCTAGAAATGGTTAAAGTGGATTTCTAGTCATTTACTGATTTCCAACCAAATTTGTAAGGAAAAAGGATAAGCGAACAGGAGATGTTAAAGATGTTCGTATTCCAACATAAATTAAATTGCTCGGATTGTTGAGAATCTTTGTGTTTGTTTTAATTGTCCAAGTTAAGTTAAGGATCACTTTATAATACAAAATTAACATCAAATATGGGTTTAAGAAATATTAAATAGAGTGTGATAATACACAACTCATCCATATTTTTCTTCTCTTTAAAAAAAATTAGTAAGAAATTCGTGTTATCGCACGGGTCCTGTCTGAGTTCACATTACACGTCTACCAAATTATCATTTATAAAACATGAATTCATTTTTCAATTCGTTAACATTTACATAGTTACAAATATAAGTTAATAATATGCAACAATTTTTAAGTATTGGTTCATACTTATAATAAAATGTACAGTCGATTTTCTAAATTCAATTATAGAAAATAGTGGGAAAAAATTTAAAAGATGAATATTCAAATTAACAGTCTATAGATAATATCTAATAGATACGTTCACATGTATTCGTGAGTCTACCAAAAACCATAAAATCATTTAGTTTTACATTAAAAACTTTTCTTTAGTAAATGACTAAAATATTTATTTTAGTAATAAAGTCTATGTAGAAACATCTTAAAGTGATTGATTCTTATGAAATTTAATTTATTGTACAATCATAAATCATAATATGATTTAGTTTTCAATTCAATAATAATGATTTAATACATTGATAATTGCCGAATTTTTTCAATTTTAAGTGTAATGTAATTATTTTTTAAATTATCCTAATTTAAAAAAATATGATTAGAGAAATGTGTAAAATTAGTTTATATTTTAAATTTAATTTTCAGTAAAAAAAATGCAATATTATTTAAATAATATTATACTTAAAAAAATATATATATTTGGGCTCATATTATACTTTAATATCATACTTTAAAAAAGAAATATATTTAGTAAAAAAACAATTTTAAAACACATATTCAAAATGTCATCAAATTTCATATTTGGAAGAGACTGATAATATTTATAGAAAATTATAGTTAATTATTTATTTTCATTATATTTATAGAAAGAATATAAATTTTCTCTTTCAAAAAATAAGTTAATAATAAAAATAAAAGAATTTTAATTGATGAGAATTGAAACAGTTTCTTGGATGAGAAAATAATGGTAATTAAAACAGTTTTTTTTGGTGAAGGGAAATAATTGATACAGCAATTACAACTGTGTTTTTTTTTTGCAAGGAACAATTAATTAAAAAATAGGGTTTAATCATCATGCACTGACAGTATAAAATTTTTACACTGTCATCTAATAAGATTATATCATTCTGGTATGTCATATAAATTTTTTAAAATTTTCGATCTGACTTGCCCTAATGCATAATTATCATTGATTCACAGTGTAAAATTAATTTACACTATCAATACATAATCTCTTTTTCCTAAAAAGTAAGACTAAAATTAAAAATAATTAAATTTAAAAATATATAAACCGATTAGCATCAAATAAAAATTGACATCCTTAAACTCAACTCATTTTAGCAACCTTAGCCTCAATTTCTTTTTCAAAATTTGCATTGCTTTAGTTTGACAGCGTCCACCTATATATAATAGTAGGATATGAAGAATAAAGGATATGTGTGTATTTATTAAATTATGTGTGCATTTATTAAATTAGAGGCTCAAGAAAATTAATAATATAATTGTTAAGCTTCTCTATAAAATGAAGTTTTTCTCTAAAAAAATAAATAAGTAAATTGTTGAGCTTCTCTATGAAATAAAGTTTTTCTATAAATTATTGATAATACATTATTCTAAAAGTTTGATTTGGTATAGTATTTATCATATTATCATTTTTTTTAAAGTCTGGTTTTAATTTAAGTTTTTATATAATATGTTAATGTCAACAAATTATTATATATCATTTTTTAAAGAGTGTGATTTCAATTTCCGGTGATCAATATCACAAAAAAAAACTCAATAATTTTTTTCCCCTTTTATATTATCATTTTTCTATAATAATATATTAATATTAGCAAATTATTATATATAAAAAAATGTCTGATTTCAATTTAAACTTTTATATAATATTATTAATGTCAGCAAATTATTATATATCACTTTTCAAAGAGTATGATTTCAATTGCCAGTGATTAATATCACAAAAAAATTCAATAAATTTTCTATTCCCTTTTATATTATCATTTTTCTATAATAATATGTTAATGTTAGCAAATATATATATATATATATATATATATATATATATATATATATATATATATATATATATATATATATATATATATATATATATATATATATATATATATATATATATATATATATATATATATATATAATGTCTGATTTCAATTTAAGTTTTTATAAAATATGTAAATGTCAGTAAATTATTATATATCATTTTTCGAAGAGTATGATTTCAATTGTCACTGATTAATATTACAAAAAAACTCAATAAATTTTTTATTTTCTTTTATATTATCATTTTTCTATAATAATATGTTAATGTTAGCAAACTATTATATATTATCTTTATATTTATTAGGGTTCATTAAACACGTAGAGCCATGTGTTAATATATACTATCCAATTTTTTTTAGACTGACGGTGAAGGTCAATGAGAAAGATTCAGCATAATAAGAATCAGAGAGAGAAAGAGATTTTCTAAATTGGTGTATTACGACTTTGTACATCTCTTATGTAGTACTTACACTAGGGAAAATGGAATCGTGCAAAGGAATATGAGAAGTTGTGTTTGTGCCTCTCCATGTTCGAAATAGTGTGACTGAACGTGTATTTAAGTTTTCCAAAAGTTCTAATGTATTTATTAATATGGTAAGCTTTTAATGTTAATTAAGTTATAAAAAATGGAATTAAAATAATATAATACAACAATAAATTTGGTGATTATAATAGATTATAATTATTTTTATTAATATTTTTTATGAAATTATATTTAAAAATTAATTTTAGAACAGTACTTTAGGGCTTGAACTATTCACGTAAAAACTCTTCTTCATTACCTCAAAACACCACCTTCCATCACACCATAATGGCATCCTTTCCATTTTTTTTCAACCTTAAAACTCCAATACTTCCATGCACTCTTCTTCTTCATAATAAACTCCACCTATAAACAACATATCTCACCACTTCACCCAACTCAAACCTCCTCATTAACACCATTGTTTCTAATCATGAAATCACATATCTAACTCACCTACACACATTGAACAATAAAATCATGGTTTATTTTCAGTTTTAGAGATTGCCCCAAATTCATATTCAATTAAATCACCAAGCGCTCAATCCAAACCAAAAACAATAAATCAACCACAAAACAACACATAATCATATCCATAAATCGAACAAATCCAAATGAAAAAATAAAAGAAAAAAAGAGAAAATTATGAAAGGGAGGAGGAGAAGACCGACCATAGTTATGGAGATGATGGTTGAAGGGGTGACACTTCTCGTCATCGACGAAGAGTTTAAGTGTGATTGGAGTTCACGGTCACGGTGATGATGATGAATTTGATTCGTTGACAGCAATAATAATCAAGTTTACACAGTGGTTTTTTCTTCTCCGGTGACGGCGGCAGAATAAAACTCGACGGTTCCCAGTGGTGAATTTTGAGTGATGCTTTTTTGTGTTGTTTCTCTTCTTATCTTTCAACCCAGATTTCTTGCTTTGGATCTGAGTTGTTATGCTTTGAAATTGATATGGGTATTGCTACAGTGAGAACAAATAAGGTGAAATAGATGAAGGAGTTGGGATGTGATGCATGGTGGTTGTGTTTTGTGGGTGTATATCAATTCATATCAGAAAAGGGAGTGAGATGTGAGGAGAGGTTATGAAAGTGTGGAATCAGTTTGGAGAGGGAAGATTTGGTTTTATTGAGAGGTTTCTTAGATCGGTTTTGGTGGAATATTGCTTCGAAGAAGATGATGTAGTAAGGTGGTTTATATGTGGATCTATAGAAAAAGATAGAAAGGTGATGAAATGTATCATTGGTCCGATTTCTGGAAATGAGAGAGAGGAAGTTATGGAGATAGAGAGAAGGTGGTGGTTTCTGTCAATGTTAGCAGGACGTTGTTGTTGTCTTAATCGAAGTTGTAGTCTCGCAGTGGTGGGGAGTTTTAGATTGTGAAAAAATATGAAGAGAAGGTGGTGAAGGTGGTTTTGATATGGATGTGATTTGGAGAGGAGGAAAAGGTGAAACGACTTATTTCTTTGTCTTTCCCAAATGTAATTTGAATCGAGAATAAACGTTAACTATTAATAGACCAACATTAATTAAAACTAATTTGAAATAATTTGAATTAAAAAAAAAAATTCAACAAATATTTTGGTGATGTCACATCATCCATATTAAATATCAAAATAATGTGGTTGTAGTATTTTACCAATAGTCATATTTATCCCTAGAATAAAAATAATTTTAGTTATTTAATTAGAAAGTTAGAATTGTAATAAACCAGTATTTTAAAAAAATATATATATATATATATATATATATATATATATATATATATATAAAAAATAGAAAATTGGTCAAATGTTATAAATGAAACTTCATTAAATAACTTTAGATGGTTTAACCTACATAAATATGTTCACTTACATCAAAACTGTAAACAAATAAAGAAGTTATATATATGTATAATAGAAAATTGGTCAAATGTTATAAATGAAACTTCATTAAATAACTTTAGATGGTTTAACATACATAAATATGTTCACTTACATCAAAACTGTAAACAACTAAAGAAGATTTTTCATTATATATATATGGTATACATTAATTATTAACTTATTTGTATATTTATATAGATTTGAAATGTTACAAAATTTTAGTTTTACGATTTTACTTTTTTTTTTTTTGTTAAAAAGTATTTTAGTCATTTTATCGTATGTGTAGGAGTGTCATGCATAAATGTAGGAGTGTCATATATAATTTTTTTTATATATCAAGTATTGTGCTTTGGATGCAGAAGTCCAATTAGAATGGATCTAGTCCAGTCCAAAACACTCTTATTTTACTATTATATTTATATATATATATATATATATATATATATATATATATATATATATATATATATATATATATATATATATATATATATATATATATATATATATATATATATATATATATATATATATATATATATATATATATATATATATATATATATATATATATATATATATATATATTAAAATTTTAATAAATATAATGTTCATCGTCACAAAATTTTGATAATACTATATAAAAATGTTAAAATAAATTACTCTAATTTATTAACATTTTATCATTAAAAATGTTACAATAAATAAATAAGTAAATAATATTAATGAATTTCTATATACAAATTCCTTAACACATGAATTAATTTGTACTCTTGAAAAGGAAAAATGCTAGGCATTTGAATTAGTCCAAAATGAAAAAAGTAACAATTATTTATATTAAATTAGGGGGAAAACAAATATATATTATTAAATTACTTTAATTCATTGTTTTGAGCGTTTTTTTTTTTGGACGTAAAATAGGCGAGAGAAAAGTTATCTACTGAAATATCCTATTTATAAATTAAAAAAAGATGGAGAAAAATGGCAAAACTTCAAGAAAAAATAGTAAAAAGAAATACAAAACGAGATTCAAAACTAGGGGGAAAAGCGTTTAGAAGAAATTATTGGTCTTAAAGAAATTGATTTGCACCTTCATTAGCAGCCATACTTGCCCAAAATTTTATAAAAATTATATAATCTCATTTTCCTATGTGATAGTAAAATATCATTATTTTTTAAAATGTTGAATTGAACTATAGGAACCATAATTCCATTAAATGCAACTTCAATAACCTCATTTACATTTTTAGAGTTGCTATTAAACATTCGAGGAGATTTTAATTTTAGATTTAAATATATTTTTGGTCTTTTTAATTAGATTTCTTTAATTTTTTAGTTTTTTTAAAAAAAATTATTTTTTAGTCTCCTATTTAATATTTTCTAAGTTGGTATTAACAATTTTTTAGTCCCACATCCCGGATGAAGCTAGAAAGGGGCAACCCTCGAGTGCTTCAAATTGCCACATAAAAATAAGATAAGGACATTCATATTCCTATCTAAGTGAACATACATTCATAAAATGGGATCGAACAATCGTCAGCCATATCTATTGTCGCTTCAATATCCATAATGGATAGGGTATCCACCACCTCTACATCCACCCAATCATACTTGACCGCGAAAACCATCTCCACTAACACCACGCCTCTCTGGGACATTTCGTCAACTTAAAAGTGCTTTTTGGGCTTGATCCAAGAAATTGCATCTGACCTACCCCGACACTCTAAGTAGACCCTAATTTTAGCTTCGTTGGGTTTGCTATTATAGGTTCTCCATTAAACCTGGACGAAATCGTCAACATGTTCTCTCATCGACTTGGTAGCGTGTATTTCTCCATTAGTTAAAGTTAAAGGGGCATAAGGACCTCATTGTGATCTTCCTCTCCATCGTCATCTAATAAAAGTGCTTCGAAAGAGTCAAATGAAGAAGCTCCCTCATCAAGGGAGTTCTCATATACCCTTTTCGAATCAGAATCGTTAGTCATGAATATAACTATGTGACCCAAGCGATCACGGGAAAAGGGAGGGTGATAAGTGCAATAGTGTAGTTATTTTGTATATAATTTTTGTTGCACTTATCGACTCTTTGTTGTTAATATCCTTGAATAATTCCCCACTTTTTGTATAATTATGTATAAATTGTATTTAATTGATTCTTTGTGTATTAGTGTACCGTTTGATCGTTTTCTATTCATTTTATAAGTATTGATGTGTATTTGGAGCATGAGCAATAAAGTGTCGAAGACACGACTTCAAACGCGCGATTTTGATCAACTCATCAATGAATAAGGATCAAAATAAAAGAATAAAAAATCATCCATTTAGTTTATATTTTGTCATTGTTATAAAGAGCATTGAATAAGCTTTACAGCGCTTCGAACCAAGCGCAAATTGGAGTTACGGTTCTCAAGTTATGGCCGAAATAATGCAGAATTTTCTGCTGTTTCTTGTGGTGTATTTCGCTCGGAGAAAATGGCAGGACATAAATACGTTAAAAGGGGTAAAAACACATTTTTTTTAGGTTATGTTTTGGGTATTTTTTATTCCAACTCATCAAACCTTCAATTTTTGGTAGATAGAGCTCAGAAAACAACTTAGAAGCTTGCATATGGATGATCCGGGATGGATTGATCATCAATCGGCGTTAACAAACTGGGAGAATTTTGGTTCATTTCTCTTCCTCTTTGCCTATTTATCTTTGGCTGGGTTTTGTATATGATTTTAATTTGAACTCATGTATATTTGTTTCCCATGGCGATATCTTTAATTTGCTTTATAAATCTGTGTTAATTGTTATCTTAGATTTTTGCTTTGTGCTCAGGGTTTGGGTGGTTATAGATATATACTGCTCAAATGCTTTTCTAGGATGATTATCTGTTAGTTTCTGGATTCTAGAGATAGATTCAAAGCTAAAAATCTTTATGGGTGTCAAAGCTTAATGCTCCCGTGTTGGTTATGTCGGTTGAGAGGTCGTCGATACGAGTAATATGGATGTCTGCTGTGTTATTGAGGTTGGCTAAGAGATCGTCGCTAAGATAATATAGTAGTTCTCTCTAATTTGGATTAGAAATAACTTAGGGAGTGAGCGATGCTAGATGACTCTGAGGAGTATTGTAGGTTGAGTGTAACTGGTTGATAATTTTAAGTTTGTGAGAAGTAGATTATATGCATGCTTGATAAATTTCTTCTCTCTAGAGAATAAACTCTTTCCTGTTCATATCTACTTTTGTGTTTTTATGTTTTACCAATTCAATCTAAACTCATTAATGAGAGATTTGTCGAACGGAGATTCAATAACCAATATCTGTGGACACGATACGATATAACCTAAATATCACATGGTAAAAATAATACTTTACTTTTTGCTTGCCGCTATATACCACAGCAACAAAATGGCACCATTGTCGGGGATTGGTTCTATTGATTTCTCATTGCGATAATTCTTTTGTTTTTTAGTTTTGTAATTAATATATATGTTGTATAGAAATTGTACATTGACTTGTATATGATATTTGTGTTTTCACGTATTGTTGTAAATTGTCTCGTTTTCGTAATGTTTTTGTGTGATTGTTAAGACACTTTCTTTAGGTATGCGCAGTGTGACAATACTATGGCATGACGAGAGGAGGTTACTAGCTTGCACAATAAAGGCGTCGAGATTATGACGTAAAACAATCATGTTTGTTTGTATTTCTTTATGTTTGTGGTGATTTGTGTTTTAACAAGTTGAAACAAGGAAATATTCTGAATTTCTGTAACACCTGAGGCCAAAGAAGGCTGGGATGATTACACCGTATGTAACACTCGAGGCCGGAGAGGGATAAGAGTGGTCGCCACATTGGAATGAGAGGGATCCTAAGACTGTGCAGGTATGGGACTGCATGGTTGAAGGAAAGCTTATAAGGATTAATTGGTACTACCTATACCAACAAGATGCATTTTTTTCCAGTAGCTCATTCATAAGAACTCTACAGTTAAGCGTGCTTGACTTGGAGAAATTCTTGGATGGGTGACCTTCTGGGAAGTTTCCTAGAAAGCGTGTGAGTGAGGATAAATCATGCTGAAAAGACATGTGTTGGATTGTGGGGTCAGTCGGTAATCCTGAAAGCAGTATGAGGCGTTACAAATAGTATCAGAGCCAGACCTCTCCCAATATGATGTGGTTCGAGAACGAACCATGCGGAAGCTGGTGGGCATGTAACACATGAGGCCAAAGAATGAGGGAGTGATTACTTCGACTGTACAGGTATGAGACTGCATGGTTGAAGGAAAGCTTATAAGGATTAATTGGTACTACCTATACCAATAAGATGCATCTTCTTTTCGGTAGCCTATTCATAAGAACTCTACAGTTAAGCATGCTTGAATTGGAGCAATTCTTGGATGGGTGACCTTCTTGGAAGTTTCCTAGAAAGCGTGTGACTGAGGACAAATCATGCTGAAAAGACCTGTGTTGGATTGTGAGGTTAGTTGGTAATCCTGAAAGCAGTCTCCCAGTATGATGTGGTTCGAGAATGAACCATACGGAAGCCGGTGGGCATGTAACACATGAGGCCAAAGAAGGCGAGGGTGATTACATAGACTATGCAGGTATGAGACTGCATGATTGAAAGAAAGCTTATAAGGATTAATTGGTACTACCTATACCAATAAGATGCATCTTATTTTCGGTAGCCCGTTCATAAGAACTCTACATTTAAGCATGCTTGAATTAGAGAAATTCTTGGATGGGTGACCTTCTTGGAAGTTTCCTGGAAAGCGTGTGAGTGAGGATAAATTATGCTGAAAAGACCTGTGTTGGATTATGGGGTCGGTCGGTAATCCTGAAAGCAGTCTGGGGTGTTACAATTTCAAATCTTCACTTTTCAACTTGTTAATTCATTTTCACCTGGTTTTCATATCGTTATTTGTATTTGTTTTGTTATATCAATTTGCGTTTTCTGAAAGCTTGTCGTGTTTAGCTTGAGGAGTTTTATTCATTGTAAATTTTGTACATTGAAATTTTGTAGGAGTATTATTTTTCGAATTCTTTTATTGTTGTTTAGACTCAAGTTTTGGTCCGGTAACTTGTAGAATATTGAGGTGATTTATCAAGTTTGATCGTTTCAACTTGTGAATGCATGGTAATGGTTTTGTTAAATTTTTGTACATATTTAAGGTATGCGTTTATCGCTTTCTATACTTTAGCATATTCATGATACTTATACTTTTTACAATTTTTATGTCATTCTTTCTTTTGTATACTTGTTCATTTATGAATCACTTTTAGTTCCCATCCTTTTTGTGAGATAGCTTTCCATTGTTCACATATGCTGGAGGCCACAATTCTTGTTTTAACTGGATTTTATTATGCTTAATCTTTTGTTTTGTGTTGATTGTATGAATGCAAGAAAAGTATCAAGGCATTTTTGTTTCATTTTGAGCACAACTACCTAGCCAAATATTCAATTCACCTTGTGAGTGTGTGATCATTAGTAACCCCTTTGAGCTTTTTGTCGATATCCATGTTGTATTTGCTAAATGCTTGTCTATGAGTGTTTAGTTCCCCTTTTTGCATGGATGTTGATTCGTTGTTTTCTTGAACCCTCAACCATTATTTTGGTTTGAATTTTCACCTTGCCTTAGAAAGTAGGAAGTATTCACTAAGATGTTGGTTAAATTCAAGTTGGGGAGAAAAATGATTGTGTATTTTTTGGTTGATTGCTATGAGGTTGAAAAGAAAAACAAAAGAAATAAAAAATGTGAAAAATAAGTGATAGAAAAAGAAAGAAAAAAATAGAAAATCTTTGAAAAAAAAGTATGGAATAATGTTGTGTTAATAAGTGATGTGTTTTGGTGTGAAACTTATGATAAAGAAGAAGTTTAATTGAAATTCTATTGTTTGAAAGTTTGTGGAAGTAATTACTCCCTTAGGTTTAGGCAAGTTTTTGTTTTGATTAGTTTTAGGAGTTATCACTTGTTTGTTAACCAAGCCACATTACAACCTTGAAAATCCCTTGAGATTCTTGCTTTTATATTTTCAACGTAAATTTTTGGATGAATGCATAATTTAGTCTATTGTTTGCAAGATTGTTGGATGAGTGAAAATATCCCATTTTGTGTATTTTTCATCTACTGATGATTGTATTTTCTAAGTGTGATTCATTTGTGAACTAGTATTGTTTTAGAATGTTTGGCATGATTTTTGTATTTAGCATTTGTTTCGTGTTTATGTTATAGTCGTAGTTTATTGGTAAGTGTTTACTTTGTGTGTACTAATTTTCATTTGAACCATTGCATTTGTTTTCCGTGTTCAAAACTTGTTGATTCGTGATTATTTGATTTATTATTCTTTGTCCTTTGGGTTATTAGACTTTGTTTGAGGACAAACAATGTTTCAAGTTTGGGAGAGTTTGATAAGTTCAATAGTGTAGTTATTTTGTGTATACTTTTTGTTACACTTATCGACTCTTTGTTGTTAATATCCTTGAATAATTCCCCACTTTTTGTATAATTATGTATAAATTGTATTTAATCGGATTTTTGTGTATTTGTGTACTGTTTGACTGTTTTCCATTCATTTTATAGGTATTGATGCGTATTTGGAGCATGCGCAATAAAGTATCGAAGACACGGCTTCAAACACGCGATTTTGATCAACTCATCAATGAATAAGGATCAAAATAAAATAATAAAAAATCATCAACTTGGTTGATATTTTGTTGTTGTTAGAAATATCATTGAATAATCTTTTCAACACTTCGAACCAGGTGCAAATAGGAGTTACAATTTTCAAGTTATGGCTGAAACAATGCAGAATTTTCTGCTGTTTCTTCTAGTGTATTTCGCTCAACGAATCCAGTTTCGTCCGGGGAAACTGGTATGACAGAAATACGTTTAAAGGGGTAAAAACACTTTTTTTAATGTTATGTTTTGGGTATTTTTTATCCCAACTCATCAAACCTTCAATTTTTGGTAGATAGAGCTTAGAAAACAACTTCGAAGCTTGCATACGGATGATCCGGGGTGGATTGATCATCAATCGGCGCTGATAAACCGAGATATTTTTGGTTCATTTCTCTTCCTCTTTGTGTATTTCTCTTTGGTTGGGTTTTGTATATGATTTTACTTTAAACTCATGTATATTTTTTTCCCATAGCGTTATATTTAATTTGCTTTACAAATTTGTGTCGATTGTTGTCTTAGGTTTTTGCTATGCGCTCGGAGTTTGGTTGGTTATAGATATATAATGCTCAAATCCTTATCTATGATGATTATTTGTTAGTTTCTGGATTCTAGACATAGGTTTAGAGCTAAAAATCTTTATGGGTGTCGAAGCTTAATGCTTCCGTGTTGGTTGTGTCGGTTGAGAGATCGTCGATACGAGTAATACAGATGCCTACTGTGTTGTTAAGGTTGGCTGAGAGATCGTCACCAAGAGGATATAGTAGTTCTCTCTACTTTGGGTTAGAAATAACTTAGGGAGTGAGCGATGCTGGATGAATCTGAGGAGTTTTTTAGGTTGAGTGTAACGATAATTTTAAGTTTGTGAGAAGTAGATTATATGCATGCTTGATAAATTTCTTCTCTCTAGAGAATAAATTCTTTCATGTTCATATTTACTTTTGTGTTTTTATGTTTTACCAATTCAATCCACACTTATTAACGAGAGATTTGTCGAACATCGATTCAATAAACAATCTCTATGGACACGATACAATATAACCTAAATATCACCCGGTAAAAATAATACTTTACTTTTTGCTTGCTGTTATATACCGCAACAATAGAGGGAAATGATAATCAAGGAATACACTCATCCCGCAACAGATGAAACATCGTCTTAGAATCACTTATTATAGGACTATCGCTCATCTTGATCAGAAAGCAAAAAATATTTAAGGTAAAAGCTTGATATGATAAGGGTACTTAGTTATACGAAGTTGATGAAGAGAAGTAATGTAGAAAGGCATAGACTTTGATCAAAGAACTGCAATTGCTCTAATAAATTCTCTCGAGAAGGAAGAGACGAAGGCGTTTGCTAATAAAAATTACTATGAATGAACTTGAATGCCAAAGATTGTGAAAAGTTTAATTAGGGCCCAAATTCTCCTTGTTGGTTAGGAATATAAATGTGAAAAAGTTCTAGAAGGAGGAATTGAATAGGCCGATCCACTTTAAAAACTATTTCATAACTTTTAAGACAAAATAAAAGTTTAATGGGAGGAAGCTAAAACAAAATAGAATGGGAGCATATAATTTCATCAATATGAATTCTAACCAAATTATTTTAATGGTATCACTAAGAACATGATCATACAAGAACATAAGCCAAATACGATAATTCAAGTTGCTTAATCTGAGCAATTTAATATACCAACATAGTCATGTTTTTTTTATCATTATTAACTTAAAGAAGATTCAATAAGTTTGATGCAACACATAGATGACATACAAACTATGCTATGATTTGACTTATACATGATGAATGAAGAAAATTAAAGAGAGATAGGGAAGAAGGAAAATACACAGAAATATATCCTGGATTAGTGCTATCGTCCTCGTAGGCACCTACTCCAGCCTCTAATGGCTTAAAACTATTGGGAAATAATCACGTCTTCCACTATTTTCACGAGTTAATATACAAGTATTTTGATGCAATGAACTATCATCAATCCAAATGCCAATATCCACACTTAATTAGCTTACACGCAAATTATATGACAATTCCTTACGTTGATGTAGATACTCAACTGCTACATACAAGATCCTCAATGATCTTGATTCAATAATATTTCTATCCATAATAACCCGCTTCAAGCTTCATTTTTATAACATTATTTCCTTGAAGTTGACAAAGATTTGTCTGAACGATTGTTATTAGCCTCGAATAGTTAAATAACTCCCAACTTTGTTCTGCAACAACCTTCACAGGATTTAACTATAGTCTTCAATTGAGTATAGAGACACTTTTCTCTCTTTGTGAATAACACAAACCAAAATCTATGTCTAAGAAACGATTCTTTCATATTATACACAAAAACATAACTTCAAAGGAAAAAAAATAGATGCCATAATGCACCTTTGGTCTCCTTCTCACACTCAATCTTTAGAGTTTGAGATTCATAACAATGGTTGATCTTGACAGAGGTTAAAGATAGTGAATAGTTTCTGAAGAATCTCACACACAAAGCTAAAACTACAGAATCCATATTCTATGAGGTTAATCACAAGGTATCAACAAGGAGATAGGTGTTGGTTGTAACACCTTAAAACCCCACACGTTTATTATTATAAAATAAAACATATAGAAAATACATAATTGCACTTAGGATGTTACTTGACATTAAACACATCTTCTCTATAACACGTAATTAGATATTAAGACATTCAACTCCTATCATCGCATATAAAGGTAAACTCAAAAAAATATAGCAAGAATCTCTTTAAATCAACATAATCAGCACCACGATGGGAGCATATCATCCAACTTTCTAAACAAAATAAATGAAATAAATAAAAAATTGTTCGCTCCATTCAGTGTTACAGATCAGAGCAACGTAATTCTAAGAATGCAACACAAAAAGGAAAGAAGAACAACCTCTTGCCATCCTCCCATTCCAAGCATCTACTCAGTTACCTGCTTATCGGTACTCCAAAGATAAGGACATACCACAACAACAACAAAGTGAGAAATTACATTAATAAAGTAAGCGGTACATACTGCAAGGTATAGTATAAAAACATAAATATTCTACATGAAAATGCATACAACATCACACTACACATTCTCACACCCAACTCAATAATCACACAATTTAACATCTAGCATATAACTCATTTATGTAATGCAACTCGACCATACAACTCAGTGCATATGTATGTTATACCAACACAATATTTGGTTCTCTTAAGAACCGGGTCCCCTCTCTGAACCCATGAGCCCCTCTCTAAGCTTGGAACAAGCCACCAGTCCCCTCTCAAAACTAGTAAACATGCCTCTTGACACGACTCAAATGATACATGATCACATCATCAATATCATTATGTTAAAACCCCTCTATGATCCTAACATAATACATTGACAACTCTCATTATCCCCTCTTTGGATTACCACATAACAACAATTCATATATGTGAAACATAACATAAACTCAGAAACTCAAGCATTTAATAATTCTTCTCAATCAAGTATATCCTCATCCATGCAACAATACAACAATTACAATTCAACATATTATAACATCACCTCAACTTATAAATCATTCTCAACACAACATCAAAACTCGCACCAATCTCCATTTACTCGATTAAATAATTTTAAAGTATTTAATTTTCATCATCTCAATCCCAACAGAAGTGAAATAGTGATTCAAAAGTCAAAATAACCAAAATCTACATTTTTATACTCAAACAAACTCACTACGCAAGTATCGGGTCCATGATGCTCTGGGCATCACTCCAGTGACACCCTTCACTGGTTCAAAGTGCATGATGACCTACATGTCACGCTGGTGACACACGTCACTCTGAACCAGAAGTAGAATTCACATTTTTTGCTATGGAGCACCCTCAAGCTTTGATTTTTGGATCCCAATCCCCCAAATTTTGATAACAAACATTGCATACATATCAAAACAGATAACCACACATATTTATACATCTATAACACCAATCTAATCAAATATATATGGATTAAATCATACAATTTTATGTTCATCATTCTAAATCAACAACACATATACATGGCATATTTTCATGGTAAAGGGTACACAAATTTTATCATTCAAAATAAATTATAACACTCATAGATAACCAACTTATAGATTCATATGATAACACAATAAAACATACACATTCATATCAACCTATTGGAGGTTAAGGACTCCTCTATCCCACTCTTCATGCATATACACTTTATTAAGGTTATTCCCCCCTTACCTTAATTCCTAGGAAGTATTCTTAATTGGAATTAGAGTGGATGGACTCTCCCTTCTCCTATCAACCTTTAGCCTCCCTCTTGTCTCCATTATCCTCTAGCCTATTTCTCTTTTCTTTCTATGTACTGATAGCAATTTCCACAACTCTAGGTTTATCTTCTAATTTTATATTTAGGTTAAATCTTCTCAAAATTACACACTTTGTTCAAACTTATCTACTTCTTACTCCTTCCTCTTTGTAACTCTCCTAATCCTCATATTTTGCCCAATTGTTCTATTTCTCTTATTTTATTTAAATAATAAAACTAAAAAATTATTTTAATTAATAAAATTATTCTAAATTATTCTATCCTCCACTAATTACTCTCCACACTCCCACCAAAAAAGTCACACACCCTTCCTATCACACACATTTATTTAATTACCACCATATAATAATTAAATAAATACAAAAAATTTATAAATAAATTAAATAAATAAAATAATTTAAATTGGGGTGCTACATTGGTAAACGAAGAACACACACTAAGTTTTCTCAAGATTCTTGGCAATAATGAGTTTCTAGGTTATTCGTGATGGTTCAAACATTGATCAAATATTTTTCTTTATTGATCAACTTTCTCTCTCTCTCTCTCTCTCTCTCCATATATATATATATATATATATATATATATATATATATATATATATATATATATATATATATATATATATATATATATATATATATATATATATATATATATATATATATATATATATATAAGTTTATATTTCTACAACAAAAAACACAATGAAATTGCAAGAGAATATGTTTCCTCACACTTCTCTTGAGAGTCTCTCTCAAGGCGACAAACTTTCACATAAAGACAAGAACAAAAGGATATATGATTAATTTGGTGCTAGAGTTTATCCTCTCACTAAAAGAAACAAAGACAATGAATTTTTATCAAATCATAAAGCAATGATTCGAATCAAATAAACAACCACTTTAATAAAATGTCGAAAAGAAAGGAAAGAAGCCATAATTCGAGTCATGTGTATCTCATAATTCGAGTCAAGTAGAGTTGTGATTTGAATTAAACTCTTTGATTAGAATCAAATGAGAAAAATCCAACTCCAAACTTTCATGAGCGATTATCTGAATTTGACGTAGTATTGAATGATTTGCAAATCCAATTTTATTGAACAAAACAACATAATGGTATACACTTTGAGACTTGATCACTCATGCTCCCCCTGCATTAAACACATATTGCGTGTAAACATCGACAATATCACAACAATTTCTACCCCTTTGACAAGTATCAAAAAAAGTGTAAGAAAAAAACGCAAACAAATAGCCATGATGATCATAAAGCCTAGAACTCAATGTCATACATTCAAATTAATCAAGCCCTAGAAACTTGTATACATGCATAACTACAATCGACACAATTTCAAAAAATTATAAGAGATAAAAGATGGATCAAATCAACGTCAGATCATAAAAAAATATGGTCAAATCATACCATGGAGTATCTAACATCAGTAACAATATCCAGATCAGTATCCAAAATAGTAAAATATGATATAATAAGTCTAAAAATAAAAACAATTAAAATGAGCATAAAATGCATGTGATGGTATGACATGATGCATGGATAAGTATGGTAAATCTGGAGGAAGGTGCAAAAGCATCAGCATTATCTCCCAGGTTGAACATAAGTGTATATCCTTAATGGTGATCTAAAACACCTTGCATAACAACAAGCCCAGCCAAGATTATCTATTCGATTTCCTTTGCTTCTTCTTTGATCTTCTTTTATCTTTCCTTTGCTTCATTTGCAACTACATTAACATAAACATGGATGTGAGTTTCTCTAGCTTGAGAATACGCTAAAATCTTGCCAACTAAAGCATCAAAGTATGCTTTTGCATCATTAAACAACACACCACTACAAGAACGAGATAAAACAGATGATGATTAATCAATATGCTCAGGAGTATCTTGACTAGGAGCAAATGCACACTTCTTCATTTTGGCTACAACAACTTTTGGCACTTCAATCTTCTCCTCATACACATATCTGCCAACATTATCCAAATAATAGTACTCTTCCTTATCATCCTAAAAGTAACGCATCATCTTGATTACAATTGAACCAATGAGCTTCAATGCTTCAACTCAATCTTCTTCAGTAGAAATACCATTCAGGTCCAAAATAAACTGGATAAAAGAAGAGAAAAACAAAGATCTCTTAAGAGAAATCCTATAATGTCAATCCTCTTTAGAATAAACTTAACCCAATTATATTGATCATATTTTAGAAGAACCCACATCAGATACAAGTCATGATCATCAAGCCTTGCCCAATTACAAGGTTTTTGAAATAAATTTTTTTAACAACAATCCAATACATAATTTTCATTTCAAAATTAACTTGAATAATATGAAAATTAGCCATGTCTAGACAAACCTTGTACACAGACTTAGAAATGATTTGAACAAAATCAGCTTGAACAATTTGATATACGAACTTCATTGCCTTTAGATTCTAAACCAAAATGATATGCTTAAAAACATCTAGAGTAAACTTAATAACCTGATTACAAATAACACATTCAAGACCCTTACTAGACACCTTAAGATTTCAATAAAAAGCAATAACTTGATCATGTTTATACTTCCTATTCAATCAAATAAACTTCAAAAGCTCGTGGTTTTCAAATGGTTTCAGAAATTTTACTCCCATGTCAGACTCAACATACATGTTCACAAAATACTCAACTTCAACAAATTTATTCATAAATCCTTTCACATACCTCTTAAGTTTTCCATCAGGAATTAGATGACTAACCTTTTAGTAGATGAAAGATAATTCTTGATCAAATGCTTGACCATTTTAATTTCTGCTTCCATTCGAATTCCTACACTGAGAACCAGAAAATCATGCATTAGCGGTATCCTTGTTTGCTTGAACTTTGGATATTTTATTCTTAGGAATGGGAGGAAGAATTCAGAAAATGAGTCAGATTTTATACCATATTATTCTAGAACTATTAGAGATTTTGTCGGGCAAAACTCAAGAATCGTTGTGATGAAATTGCATTGGTTATTCTTCATTACCCCAAAAGAGATTTTTTTTTCTTCAATGGTGGAGTTCACGAACCAAATGGGGATTTATTCTAAACCCCTAAAAAAAAACAACGACCTTTTATAATAGGTTTAGCTCCCAACCAAAATAAAAATTTCTTAAGGAAGAATGATTTACTAAAGAGAAAAGACTACTCTTGGTAAATTTACACTAAAGCCCTCACCCAGGACAACTTCCTCACTAAACTCAAGAATGCTTTTCAAACATTATGGCTAAAATATGTGAAAAGGTATAAATGATTTAAAGATATCGTGAGAGAAAGGAAACACGAAGGATTTTCACATTTTTGGATGATTTGAAATGATAGATAATTTCTTTATTTATAGGTCAAGAAACAGTTTAATTTTGGAAACAATCCATGGGCGAGATAAAATACCTAATGGATTAGTGTTCTGGACTGGGCCTGCCCTTGACCCATCTCCCAGTGAGGCCCAATCCAAGTGTGTCAACCTGCACCACTGACCGGTTCTGTCCTCGAATACGGCGAGAAACTGCCACCTTTTCCCCGCGAGGGGACAACCTCACCACACGGGGACAACACCCCGAGTAGACTAAGGAAGGTCACCTCCGACCATGAAGACTTCGAGGACACCCTGACTAGCTCGTTGACCAAGACTAGTCCCCTCACTCGACCTCGCGTATGGCAGGGATCACCCACGACGGGCAGATGCTTCTCCCGAGCATCCTCCTTGTAGGGCTGACTACCAACGTCTCTGGATATCACGGAGTCTTCGTGGCTCCGGAAAGATTGCATCCATATCTTCCTGACCTTGCGGAGGATGTCATCTAGGTACGGGACCACGTGCGGGTCCCCACTACTCACGTAGGACCTGGAAGTCTCTATGTTGGGCCTGCTTGACCAGCCCAATGTATAGACCTTGGTCCAGCGCTGGAGGCTATAAATATCCTCTCTTTCGAGAAGGCTAGGTATTCAACACTTTCTTACTCTCACGCTTTCTTGCTCATTCCACAACTTAATTTAGCATAGGAGTGTCTTGCAGGTACCCCCCACCTCACTCAAACTCTGCTCGGTGAAGTTGTGACGGTCCATTCTTACCAGGTACGATCAGTGACGCCATCTGTGGGAAACTTGCTTCTCCGTCTTCCATTTACTCAAGACTAAAGCTAAATCACTCTTCCAACTATCATGGCTGATCAAACAACAGAAAATAACATGAACGCCCGCATCACTGACATCAACAACAACATCGCCGATGATAATGTCAGCATCAACAACGCTGGTACTGTTGGCCACAACACGGCCCCCACCGTTAATATGCCCGGTCCTTCAGAATATAGAGATGGAGAAATTTCCTCGTCATCATCACTATCTCGATGACTTAAAGACGATCGGCCACCTCCTCAGAAATACCAACCCAACCAGTTCTAGGAGGTCCCCATTCCCATCGGAGCAGACGCCACGACCAGTGCACTGTTCGCGGCGATAAACCAAACAAATTATCTGATCTTCTTTCAAGGAGAGAGATTGAGCGTGCTCGAAGGTGCTCGGAGAGCCCCCAGAAGACATAGGAGGCCTCAGTCTCCCCCTTCTCGCCAAGTAGAGGAACATCCCCAATCTCCCCCGCGGAGACGTAGGCAGGACGCCTCTCAAAGTCCCTCTCCCCGACCAATCAGGCGATGCCCCGCATTGGAGTGGGACCAGCCCGTTGACACGGGGATACGCGATCATATCCCCTCGTGTCAAGAGAAAGACCCCTTAGAGATAGGATTAGGGGAAATAATGAGCGACCGTACCGCCCGAGGAACGCTCCGTGCGACCAGGGCTGCCACCATAACCACCACTACAACAAATCTCCTTCTCGCTCGCTAGAAAGGAGTGGTGAAGACGACCCCCGCGGTCTCTTGTCACAAGCCATCATGGGGGCACCCATCCCTCCGGGCATGGAGAAGCCTCCCCATCCGAAGGAGTACGACGGTATTGCCGACCCAGTCGACCATATAGACGGGTTTGAGGAAATGCTGCATTATGACAATGTCGAGGGACCAATCAAATGTCGGTTGTTTCCCATGATTTTGAGGAAAGTTGCGATGGACTGGTACAAGAGTCTCGCACCGACGTCAATCACCTCATGGAGAAATTTAAAGAACCAATTCATCAGTTCGCTTACTGCTTCATGTTGGTACCCAAAGAATGAAGCAGTTCTCGAGGCTATCATCCAGAGACACGACCAGACCCTGAGGGAATTTATTGATCAGTTCAACTGGGAGGCCATCCAGGTCCCCTGCATCAGTCATATGAAGAGATACCTACTCGAGAGGGGACTCCTCCCGGGCACAAAATTTAGAAAGGCTGTTGGCATCGAACCACCCCGGACATTCGATGCCCTTCTCGAGAAAGCTAGATCATACATGGACTACGAGGAGAGGGAATAGGCCAATAGAGCTCGGGACCCCAGGAATCATGGATCAACCAGCAATCCGCAACAACAAGACTCCGACCCTCCTCGACGAACTAGCGAGAAGAGGAGGCATGACAAACCCCGAGACCCTCGTGAGCAAAGAGGACCCTAGGGGAGGTTTATTGAGTACACTATGCTAATGACTTCCCGCGAGTGCATTTTGGCAGAGTGTGCGAACACAGATTTCAAGGATAGCAGCATCAAGTGTCCTCGCCCCCTCCTGCTAAGCCCGAGGCAGATTAGAGCAAATACTGCCAATATCATCGAAGCTATGGACACTTGACTGAAGATTGTGTCCATCTCAAGGATGCTATTGAGACCCTCATAAAAGGGGGAAGACTCGGGAAATATCGGCACGATGATGCCCCCCCCCCCTGTCGAGATGCCCGCGACATAAGGGAGATAGAGGAGGATGCCCGCCCATCTGATGATTCGGTCCCCATCCAGACCGTATTCTCCGTTACAAGACCGGAGGACTTCTATGTCCCCGAACATATGGAAGAGCCTCTGTCCATGCACAACAGGTGGGAAAACTTCCCCTCCGTAATGGTAATAAATGGTGGAGGGTTTAATGACATAACTATAAATTCAGCGAAGAGGAAGTTGGACGAGCTGGTCAACACGGCCCCTCCGCAAACTGTGACTTTTAACAGAGTTAAGGGAAAATCGAAGCCAATCACCTTTTACCTCGAGGAGTTGCCCGGAAGGGCCCCCAATTCAGCCATCCTTATTCTGATCAGGGCGAGAATGGCTAACTTTGATGTTCATCACGTCTTGGTCGACGAGGGAAGTTTCGTCGACATGATGTACAACCAGCTTTTCAGAACCCTGCAGCTTGACGAATCTCACCTTTCACCATATGTGGGGTCCGACCTACAGGGCTTTAACAGCTCGACCTCCAATCCATGGGGGTACGTGGAGCTCATGGTCACCTTCGGCGAAGATACTGCCTCCAGGAAAGTCAAGGTGCGCTTCCTGGTCCTCGACTGCCTGTCTCTATACAACTGCATCCTTGGGAGACCAACACTGGCAGAGATGATTGCGGTACCCTCCACCGTCCATTTGAAGATGAATTTCTACACAAAACGGGAATGCGTTGCACCATCCAAGGCGACCTAGCAGTTGCCCGAAGATGCTTCAATGCGGTGGCCAAGGGACAAAGAACGGTCGACACTAGGGCACGACCCTCCAAGAGAGCTGGAACAGCACAACCAGAGCCATAGCAATCAGAGCCACAACCCATCAAGGTAGAAGTACAGAGTTCTCCTCCAAAGTTCGACTCAATCTCATTGGACACATGCTTTGATCAAGACGAAGCGCCCAACGACAAGCAGGGAATCCTGCAACCAATTCCGGATGGGGACTTCGAGCTCGTCCCTCTCGGTGAAGACCCGAACAAAGGGGTGAAGATCAGCACCAGACTCCCCGACCTGGCAAGGAAGCAGATCAAGGCTTGCTTGAGGGAGAATGCAGATTTGTTTGCATGGAGCACTGCGGAGATGCCCGGTAGTGAACCATATTTGTGGATGGGGCGTCCAACTCGACTGGGAGTGGAGAAGGAATCCTCCTTGAAAACAAGGAAGGTGTCATGATCGAACACTCTCTCACTCTGTCCTTTCCGACCTCAAACAATCAGGCAGAATACGAGGCTCTGCTAGCAGGTCTATGACTGGTTGAGGATTTGGATGCTCGTGAGATATAAATTTTCACTGATTCCTAACTTTTCGCGTCTCAAGTTCAAGGGGAATACTAGGCTAAGAACAACAACCTCATTGAATATTTAAACTTGGTCAAAGAATATATGAAAAAGTTCGACCGAGCAGAAATCACACACGTACCACGCAAACAGAACACACGAGCCGGTATACTTTCAAAGCTCGTGAGCATGAAAAAGAAGGGCAAAAACAAGTCAGTCATACAAGAATCCTTGTCTCGGCCACGCATTGAAAGGTCTATGACTTTACTCGAAGTGAATGCCATCGGGGATAGCTCATGCTGGATGACCCCGGTGTTCAACTTTCTGACGAAAGGGGAACTTCCCCTAGACCAAAGGGAGGCAACCATTACCAAACGACGAGCATGCTCGTACGTGGTTCTCGAACATAAACTTTACCATCGGGGATTCTCTATCCCACTCCTTAAATGTGTCAAAGAGTCTGTAATCCCTGAGATACTGCGGGAAATCCACGAGGGAATCAACGCCTAACACATGGGCGGAAGATCCCTAGCACGAAAGGCAATTCGAGCAGGGTACTATTGGCCGACCATGCAACAGAATGCTAAGGAGCATGTCAAGAAATGCGACAAGTGCCAGAGGAACATGGATATGCACCACGCGCCCCCACACGAGCTCACAATACTATCCTCCCCGTGGCCATTCGCGAAGTGGGGAATGTATATCCTCGGACCTTTCGTGCAAGGAACCTATCAAAATAAGTTCCTTATCGTAGCTGTCGACTACTTCACAAAATGGGTAGAAGCCAAAGCTCTGGGTAAAGTCACGTCGCACAACATCCTCCATTTCTACAAGCAAAACATACTTAGCTGGTTTGGAATACCGCGAGCACTCGTCACTGACAACGGGACACGGTTCACCGATCAAAATTTCCAAAACTTCATTTCCAGGCTCGGCACCAAGCATCATTTCACATTGGTCGAACACCCCCAAACTAACGGGCAAGCTAGGCTGCAAATAGAGTCATCATGAGAGGACTCAAACGCAAGCTTGGCGAAGCTAAGTGGAGATGGGTCGAAGAGGTGCACAGTGTCCTACAGGCTTATCGAACAACGCCTTATTCGACGACTGGCGAGATGCCATTCCGATTGACCTACGGTACCGAGGTCATCATCCCGGTAGAAATCATGGATCCATCTAGGCGAACTAAAATGCCCCTCAACAAGGAGATGAATGACGAGGCCCTCAGAGACGAGCTCGACCTGGTCTAAGAAATTCGATCAGAAGAAGCTCTTCGCGAGGCCACGCTAAAACAGCAGGTAGCCTTACGCCATGACAACAAAGTCACAAAGCGCGAATTTCAGGTCGGTAGCCTAGTCTTGCAAAGAAACCAGAAGGTTTCCCATGAAGGGAAGCTGGTCGCAAACTGGGAGGGGCCTTACCGCGTCCAATAGGCTACGAGAACCAGAGCATATTACCTCGAGCAATTAAATGGAGAACCACTACCTTGACCCTGGAATGTTGTGAAGCTAAAAAAATATTATAGCTAAGTCCCTCACCGACTGAGGACTTTTGTTGTCGAATATTCCTCTTCATTCGATGAAGGGATAAGCTCGACCACGTAGGCGCGTTGAGGTACGGGCGCGACCTCCAAACATTGACAAAAGGCGAGATTTTTCTCATCTGGCGAGCAAATTCTAAGTCCGACAGAGACACCTTGATCGAGCTCTGCTGTCAAAGTACCTAACCTGGCAGAACACCCAGCTTGTGATGGGCAGTTCACGCCACGAGCGTAGGATCCCGACCGCGATCATGCACTCATTCCGCGGATCCCTACTCCGCGCCCTTGACACATTTCAACATGTGCATGACAAATATTAGGGTAGAGTACACATTTCCACGTGGAAAACAAGAAATTCGTGGAAAATTCATAACAACCACAATAATGGTCGAGCATATATTTCCACACAGGATATACAAGTATTCATGAAATAACCAAGTCAAAAACAACGACAAACAGAAATAACAATAAGCATCAAATAAAGCAAAATAATTATCAAAGGCGACCACTTAGGTCGAAGATGTCTGAATATTACAAATATTACGAGCACCCAGGCCCAAATATAAATAAGATGAAAAAAATAGTGTCAATCGCTCCCCAGAGTGCTAACTTCGACGTCAGGAGAGTCAGGAGGAGGAACCACCCGGCTATCAAAAACCTGGGACAGAACCCCAGTTCCTTCAGTGTTTAACCCCGCGTTCAGCATGGAAAGCTAATCCACAGTAGATTCAAAGCCCTCGGTTAAGGCATCAATGTAGTCCGACTCTAGGAGTTGAGTCCGAGCAATGAAGTTGGCACGCATGAGAAAAATAGGCTACCCCCTCAGGTTCATCCTCCGAGGGCATCATACAAGCCTTCAGATTTGCAACCTCCTTCGCCAGCCATTGGTTATCACTCTTCAGTCATTCCTTATCGAGTTGGAGGAAGTCTTTGTCCTCGATGGCTTTCTCAGCTCTCTCCTTCTCCCCGCCAGCATGTCGGCTTGCTCGCGAAACATTTCCCCGCTTCGCTCAAGAGCGGTATTCAGCTTACAGGTTTCCGTCACAAGAGTCGCCTTCTCCGACTCTAGTTCCTTGACCCGATCGGAGGAGTCCAACCCTTCGCCCACCAGAACAATGACCATCTCTGCCATCTTCACCACCCGACCATGCTGGCAGCGAGATGCTTCCTTCGACCTTCCTTGTCGAGCCTCATGATGATGTCGGAATCGTTATCAGACAAGGTTAAGGGGAAACCCTAGAAGAAGTCTTTTTCCAGGAAGCAGGGTGGTAGGATGAAGGCCCGGGAACCCGCCCCTCCGTCAGTTACATTAGCATGTCCACCTTCTGGACAACTCCGCTTCCTGCTCAACAACTCGGCTTGGCGCTCGGCGTCACGAGAACCTGAGGATCCACTAGATCCCTCCCTGGTCGGCTCGTGGGTTGCACCCATGTGCGTAGCTTGCTGCGGTTTCACCAATCTCTTGTTGCTCTTCTTCTCCTTGGTCAGCTTCAGCAATCTCTCGCGGCGCTCTGCCATGTGATCTGTAAAAACAAAGAAAGTATGCCCGGGTCAGCTTCGTCAAAGAAACAAAAGAAAGAAAACAATATAGTAAAGCAAGCAAGAAAAACCTAAGAGATCCACGGCCTGCCCATAAGATTGACACTCGACGGGCGCCTTTATATTGATCGGACGCGCCTCGAATGTTGGCTCGCCATCTTCGACCAGGATGTCATGCCCTTCCTGTGTGACCCATCTGGAGGGGAAGAAACCATCGACGAAACGATTGAGGACACCATATGCCTCTTCATATTTGACACTCATACCACCGGCGGAAGTGTGGTAATGCAAGGGACCGTGATCGTAGTGGCCCGAACACCAGTGGATCGGAAACTTAGAGATCTTCCCAATCTTAGGATTACCCTTGGCGTCCAATCATGACTCCCCATCCTCGTCCACAACGGTAGTCGGGTCGAACAAAGAATTCAAGACTGTTTGGGTAGATGGTTGCAAGATGTAACACTTGTCCTTAAAGTCCCGGACATAATCCATATACATCCTAAACAACCTCTTCGACTATTTAAGGGATACCCATCTATGTTTCCCTCCCCGGGTCTGCCGTTGCAAGTGAAAAACCCTGAAGAACAGGGGAATGGTCGCCCCGATCCTCAGGAACTGACATGTAAGTTCAAATGCCCAGATAAAGGCGATTGCATTGGGATGAAGCTGGGAGGGTGACAAGTTCAAATGACTGAACACCCCCATCTGGAAGTCGTTAAAAGGAAGCCCAAGCCCAAGGTCTTTGAACACGACATCATACACGAGGAAGGCGTCCTCGATGTACTCCGAGCATATGCGAGCATCTTGTGTCGGTCTCAGGATTTTGAAGTTTCTCTGAAAACCTTCCTGGTCGGCTCCGTACTCGACGACTGTGAAGGCTTGCCTCTGGATGTGACTGTAGATTGATGCTATCCCTCGGGGCTCGACACTGACCCAATCTAATTTAGGGTCGTCAATTACGTCAACCAAATCAATGTTCTCCTCAGCGGCGCTTGTCCCTTCAGTCTCCATGTTCTAACGATTCGGGAGTGTCGACCATTTACCTACAAAGCAGAGGAAACCAGTGAATTCGACAGCAAACCTAAACCCCCTTTTCGACGATGCAGATGAAAAGGCTAAGCACCGCCCAGACTAAGTCGACAGTCATCCACACAAAAAGGGGAAATACAGGGACCTCGACCGACCCATGAAAATTATGCCAATCCTCTAAGATCACACGACGAATATTGCAAGCAGATTATGAATCTAACGACCAAGTTCATAAATTTGTTATCCAAACACATGGGGATCACAGGGAAGACTAACCTAAGTACCACAAAAGGATGAATATCACGGGCATAATCGCAAATCATATGCCTAAACGCATGAATTCCCCGGGCAGAACCCCTCAGATGCGAAATCCTACTACTAAACATCATCAAAATCTATTTATACACAGGATATCAAGGAAAAAGAATGCTTACTTGAAGAATAGATGAAGAACGACGATGGTTGAGGAAGAGTACGCGGTGGACTGTGTGGCAATTTCAAAGATTCTGGAAAATGGAACGGTGTTGACAACGGAGAAATTGGAGAGCGCAAAAATATGAAAGTAAATTATGAGCCATGAAGCCCTATTTATAGAGCTGACGTGGAATGTGAAACGTCACATCGGGCAGCTCACAAGCCGCATTTCTCTTCGACACCTACATGTACAGGAAATGATGGCCCATACTGCCTAGGTCATCATTACTATTCCCAAGACCCACGCCACGTGTCTGACAAGTGTATCGTCTTCTCCCTGTGAGTCCTCCTCGAACCCACTCAAACTGATGCTCATGGCAAAATCTTGAACCGACGATGTTCCACGTCTATGGTATAAAAGCTCCATGTCGATCAACGCACCTCGTAAAAGGACGAACTAGAACTAAGTCATAACTCCTTCACCAGGAGCAACGAATTAGGGGGCTCCTGTTCTGGACTGGGCCTGCCCTTGGCCCAACTCCTAGTGAGGCCCAATCCAAGTGTGTCAACCTGCACCATTGATCGGTTCTATCCTCGAATACAGCGGGCAACTACCACCTTTTCCCCACGAGGGGGCAACCTCACCACACGGGGACAATACCCCGAGTAGACTAAGGACGTTCACCTCTGACCATGAAGGCTTCGAGGACACCCCGACTAGCTCGTCGACCAAGACTGGTCCCCTCACTCGACCTCGCGTATGGCGAGGATCACCCACGACGGGCAGATGCTCCTCCCGAGCATCCTCCTCGTAGGGATGACTACCAACATCTCCAAATATCACGGAGTCTTCGTGGTCTCAGAAAGATCGTATCTATATCCTCCTGACCTTGCGGAGGACGTCATCCAGGTAGGGGACCACGTGCGGGTCCCCACTACTCATGTAAGACCTGACAGTCTCTATGTTGGGCCTGCTTGACCAGCCCAATGTAGAGATCTTGGTCTAGCGCTGGGGGCTATAAATACCCTCTCTTTCGAGAGGGCCAGGTATTCAACACTTTCTTACTCTTACACTTGCTTTCTCATTCCGCAACTTACTTTAGGATCAGAGTGTCTTGCAGGTACCCTCCTCCCTCCACCTCACTCAAACTCTGCTCGGTGAAGCTGTGACGGTCTATTCTGATCAGGTACGATCAATTAGGAAATAAAAATAATAAATTATTTGTGCCCAAATTGAAAGGTTTGATAGCGAGTTATTAACAGTCATTAAGAGACTGTCATAATTAATTATAGACTCATTTATCGACTATCTAATCAGTTAGGGTAAATATCTAATCGATTAGACTGTTGAAAAAGTCTTCTAATTAATTGAACATTCTCCTAATCAATTAGATAGGCTTCAAAAACATATTTTGGGTGATTTTAGTTAAAAAGGAGACGTTTCAAAAATACTTTTTGTGTGTGTGATTTAGTTATACTACTTCCAAAAATGCCCCAGTGTCTTTACAATATAGTGATCACTCAAACACACACGATCGGGCGAGCTTTCATACTTCCTCTGTTTCACACTCTAAAACTTTAAAACTCTTTTGTTGGATATACCAATCATATAAGCACTTCACGAGAACCTTAAATTTTCTATTGAAAGAGGATTGCGATATCTTCAAGTTACTCACCATTATTAAATGGATGTAAAGACATCACTAGTGATCATAAACCTTAATTCATCACTTAAGGTAAATTTAGTCTGATTCGGAAGAGTAGCTCGATCTTGACCAACCACCTTATGCATCCTTGACCGCTGGAGCTAAATTTAGTAATTGCTTGACTTCATGCGTTGTTATCATCAAAACCACTTCAAGTGTTGTTACCACTTCATGTGTTATCATTATTAAACCCATGTTATCATTAAAGTTAATCAACTGCTTCTTAAGTCTTTCTATCAATGAGATTAATCATCTTGAATCACTTCATAATTATACATGCAAGCACGTGGATCCACAAATTCTACCAAACTCATCAATGGAGAAAAAATACTTATTTTTCCTCTACACGATCACAACATGAATCTTTGATCTGAAACTTGAACTTCACAAAAATAGCTCTAATTGAACCTTCTCTCAAAAGATTTCACACTCTCATAGAATTGAGAAGCTCACAAAAAAATGATGATTTGTCAGAGGATGGAGATGAATTAATTTTAGATACAATATAAAGGTTGTAAACAAGTGTTCTCTTATTTTTACATTCGAGGTTATTGCAAATATTTCAAAACTATGAGATTATGAGCTATAGAGAAAATATTTTATTTATATGTGCTTAAATTAAGACATTAAAATGAGTAAATATCATGATCCAAGTCTAATGAAAAATGATTCGAATCAAAAACTTAAAATTTAGATTTTATGACTTAAATTCAAGTCATTGATTCAAATACTAATGAATGATCACTCCACAATCTAAAACATGAAGACATGAGACCATAACACTAAACATAATTTGTGAGTCTATTTCAAAAATTATATTAGAATTGCATAAACATCCTTCAATATTTAATATGCACCAAATTTAACCCCTAATTGAAGACAGTGAACAAAATTTATTATAAATTTACTTTGGCTCAAATATACATGTCATTAGAACTTGGAATTAAATGTGATACTAAATCAATATTGAATTTTTAACTTTGATATCAAATGTTAGAACATAAAATCACTTAATTGTTAAAAATAAAGGGTTTGAATGTGGAGAATGAGAGAGATAAAAAATAAAAAATAAAAAAGAGAAATAATTAAGTGTGAGAATATTTTCATTAACATTGACAACACATGCCACATTTAAATCAACCCACACCTGAATTAAATACTATTTTTGATAGGAAGTTCAATAACAAGATATTTAAATTTTCTACTTAATTATTATATTTTAGTTGAGTGTCCATTCCTCAAAGGCTATAAGTTTATGTTTTTAATCTCTCTACTCAATCAAAGTGTATAAGTATTTAATGATATCGTTTTGAATAAATTTTAATCTAAATTTTATAATTATTACGATTAGGTTTTATTTATCAATCTTTTCTTTTAATTTAAATTTTCTTGAAATCTTTACTAATCAAATTGACTAAAAATGATGAATCTGATTAAAAATAAAGTGGAGAATCTAATTGTAAGCTATAGAAATAAATATGTGTTTTTTTATAATCTAAAGATGTATTAACAAGTGAGTATAAACGATACTTAAACTCAAATACAAAGAGAGGTCCAAGACCATAAATACCTAATTACAAATTTAAATACAACAAATGATATGCTAAACAATCAGTTAAATTACAGCAAAGACTACTTATTTTATCATTGCTATTCCACATTCACAATAAGATTTTGATAGAACTCAAAACATTACTCAAGTTTATGCTTTCTCCATCAAAAATAATCTTGTTCATGTGAGACCATAGGCTCCAAGTAACAGCAAATCAAATAATATTCTCTTTATCCTTCTTAACCTTTCCTTTTAGCTTGCTATGCAACTCTAGGAAACTAAAACAACAATTATAGGAATGATTAAAGTGGACTTCTAGCTATTTATTGATTTTCAACCAAACCTGTAAGGAAAAAGGACAAGCAAACATGAAATTTTGAAGATGCTCGTCCTCTCATAGACACTGAACACAAATTAAATCGCTCAGATTATTGAGAATCTTTGTATTTGTTTTAGTTGTTTAATTAAAGTTATGGGCCACTTTATGGTACAAAATTAACATAAGAAGAATTCAGAAAATGACTGAGATTTTATACTAGACTGATCTCGAACTAATAGAGTTTTTGACTGGGCGGAACTCGAGAACCGTTTTGAAGATATTTCACTAGTTATTCTTCATTATCCTAAAAGATATTTTTTCTTCAATGGCAGAGCTTACAAACCAAACGAGGACTTATTATAATCCCCCAAAGACAAAAAAAGAGCTTTTACAATATGTTTAGCTTCCAACCAAAATAAAACTTCTTAAGGAAGAATGATTTACTAAAGAGAACATACTATTCTTGGTAAATTTATAGTAAAGCTCTCACCTAGAACAAATTCCTCACTAAACTCAAGAACACTCTCTAAAAATTATGGCTAAAATATGTGAAAAGGTAGAAATGATTTAAAGAGATTACGAGAGAAAGGAAAAGTGAAGGTTTTTCATGTTTTTTTGGATGATTTTAAATGATCGAGAATTTAAATATTTAGAGGTCAAGAAATTGTGTAATTTTGGAAAATATTCATGGGCGAAATAAAAGACTTAATGGATTAGGCAATAAAAATAATATGATTATTTGTGCCCAAATTGAAAGGTTTTGATAGAGAGTTATTACCAGTCATTAAGATACTGTCATAATTGACTAAAATATTTAATTGATTAGATTGTTGAAAAAGTATTCTAATTAATTGAACAATTTCCTAATCAGTTAGCTAGACTTAAAAACATTTTTGGGTGATTTTAATTAAAAAGATGAGGCTTTAAAAATACTTTTGTGTGTGTGATTTAGCCATACTACTTCAGGAAATACCCTCGTGTCTTTACAATATAGTGATCATTCAGACGCACACGATTATGCGAGCTTTCACACTTCCTCTCTATCACACTCTAAAACTTTCAAATTCCTTTGCTGGATATACCAATCATATAAGCACTTCACTTGAACCTTGAATCTTCTATTGAATGAGGCTTGAGATATATTCAAGTTATTCACCATCATTAGAGAGATGTAAAGATATCAATCGTGATCATAAACCTTAATTCTTTATTTGAGGTAATTTTAGTCTGATTCAAAAGAATAGCTTATCTTGACCAACCACCTTGTGCATCTTTAACCGCTTAAGCTAACTTTAGTAATTGTTTCACTTCATGCGATGTTATCATCAAAACTAGGGGTGGAAAACAAGTTACCCGACCCGCCTCGCCCTGCCTTAAGCTCACCAAAAAAGATCAGGGCGAACAAGCCCACCATGTAGAAATGGCCATAAAAATCTAGCCCGACCTGCCAAGATGGCGGGTAGGCAGGCGACAGACTTGCCCGCCTATTTATTTATTTATTTAATTTTCATTTTTTTAATAGATTAATAGGCTTTTTATTTACATTTCAATTAGATTTTTCACTTATTTTTTAAAATAATTTTTTATAAAGCATTTTTTAAACAAATTTTATTTAAAAAATATTGCACATATTCACAAGTAAATATATAAAATAAAACCATCAAAAATTAGAATTACTATAATTAACTAAAATAAGGTGGGCTTAAGACTGGACGTGCTGAACGAATAGGCGGACGGAGTTTGGTAGGCGACATGTTTTGGTGGAGAGGGCTTTGGTGGGTCTAAAATTCCAACCCAATCCGCCATTTTTGGCGGGTGCGCGGGATGGCTCGGCGGGTCGTGGCCTATTTTGCCACCCCAATCAAAACCCCTTCATGTGTTGTTACTACTTCATGTATTGTCATCATCAAAACTATATTATCATCAAAATTAAGCAGTTGCTTCTTAAGTATTGTTATCCATGATATTTATCATCTTGAATCACTTTTTGATTATACATGCAAATATATGGATCCACAAATTCTACCAAACTCATCAATGGAGAAAAAACATTTCTTTTTCCTCTACACGGTCATAACATGTATCTTTGATCTGAAACTCGAACTTCAAAAAAAAAAAATAGCTCCAAATGAACCTTCTCTCAAAATATATCACACTCCCTCAGAATTGAAAAACTTATTGAAAAACAGTGATTTGATAGAGAATTGAGATGAATTGATTTTAGATACAATATAAAAATTGTGAACATGTATTCTCTTATTTTTAGTTTCAAAGCTATTGAAAATCTTTCAAAATTATGAGATTATGAGCTAGAGAGAAAATATTTTATTTATATGTGCTTGAATCTATTATCTATCTATTAAAAGTAAAGTACTTGGAAATTCCAAGTCTAACCTTTTGATTAGATGTTATAACTTTTCTTATTCTAAGGGTATATAGACTAATCAACACTATGCTGTTACCATATTCATTTGGCATTTAATTTTGCTGACATGTCAATCTATCATAATTTTACACTATTTTTTATTTATTTGATTTATTAATTTGTTGCAAGATTTAAATTGGCAGCACAAGATGAACAACCATCATAAATGTTGAGTTCTTGAAACGGTAAATCTATACAACCAAAGAAATCGTTTTTCCCAAGATGCAACAAATAACTCATTCACCCAACTCTATTAAACCACAAATCAGAAAACCTAATTTCATCTTCTTACCTAATTTCATCTTCTTCCTGCGCCGCTCTATCTCTTTTCATTCTTCTCTCTTTGTTGCTGCCAATTTCGTTTTGTTGTAATCTCAATCATCTAATATTCTCATCCTAACCTGTTAATTTATTTGTTTCAGACGTTCAAGCGTAAGAATGGTGGTCGCAACCAAGACCTCTGAATCTCAACAACATCAATAACCAACAACACCCGTTATAGATCTATAAAAGAATTTCCTTCAAATGTAATTTTTAACGTTAATTTGATTCATACATATGTAAGTGACGAAGGTGAGTGATTGAAAGTTGAAACTGAAATGTAGTTCGGAATATCATATTTTATGTTGTATTCTTTTCGTTTTCAGGGTTGTCTTACTATTTCTCCTTTTCCAAAAAAAAAAAGCTTAACTTGACACCTAAAATGGGATATCTTTATCTTTAGGTTTGAGAGTTGCAGAAGGGGATTTTTGAGCTTGCATGTGACGAACAACACAACCATGATATTGTTTATTTTTTTTGCTGTTAGGTATGTTTTTTTTTATTCAGATTTTATTTCTCAATTTTTTTAATTTTTTTAATTAAAATATGAGGTTGAGTTTTGGCTTTTTTTTATTTGTTTAGTCTTGGTGAATACAAAGCTCACACATATATATTTACGATTGATTCTCCAAATAGATAGAAGCTTATTTCTTTTGCTTCCTCTTTCAATTTATTATTGATCTATTTAAATTTCAATTTCTCCCATCACATCTTTGATAAAAGAAGTTTGATAAAAGAAGGCAGTATATTCTCATCAATTTTGTTGTTTATTTTGCTTACTATTATATTTATTTGTATCTAATTGAGATTTTTGTATTTATTTTCTTGATTTAATCGGTTTTCTTTTGGAATATGTATGGATATGGAGGCTGATAATTGATTTCACACTTGAATCAGTAGGGGACCAATCTAACAAATTGAATAACGGATTGTTTCACAGTTTAATTTTATACATTGATACGTAAAATGAAATTATGCTGATTGCGATTTGATTTTGTCATGTGAAAACAGGTTTAATAATGATCTTCCTAAACTCACTGTGTCCAATGATGGACAGTGCAATGATGGACAGGGCTGTCAACGGCCTTCTCCCATGAAAAGTTTATGGCGTGGCTTTTTATCATGCCCAACAAATATTACAATATTAAAAACAAATATTACAATTTTTTAATCAAATATTGGAGTACCATTTAATTCGATACTTTACCAATATATCTTTTGAATGGAGACGTTATTATCATTTATTTTTATTATACTTATATGGAAATTATTTTGAATGGTGACATAAATATATTTAATTTTTATATATGATTTGATTCCATAAAAGATTATGATCAATAAAATTTGAATTCTCTTTTAATATTATAGGTTTGATACTGTTTCATATTGTAGGAATATTATATACATTAAAATATATAAAGATATGAAAAAAATTAAATCAAAACTTTACAAATATATGTTTTGAATGGAGGTATTAATATTATTTATTTTTATTATATATAGAAAATATTTTGAATGGTCACATTAATACATTTTATTTTTATGCATGATTTGATTTCAAAAATTTATGATCAATAAATTTTGAATGGAATTATAATTTAACCAATAAAATTTTCTACCGACTTCTAAATATATTTGTGTATATTTTTGAAAGGTTACCTTTATATTCTTGAAAAAAATAATGTAGTTTAAAGGATGTATTGTTAACTATAAATATATTGTTAATAAAATTAACAAAAAAAGTATATTATAAATATATAAAAGATAAAGTAAATAAGAACTCTAATGTTTATCTTAAATATTTAATTTATTATTCTATAAATGTAAGAATAAATATTACTTTGTAATTATTTAGATTCTTATTTGACCTAAAATAAATTATTTCAATTTCTGTAAAAAGGTTAATAAAACAAAACAAAATCAATTGAGATTTGATAATTTTTTTAAGTTTATGAAATAACTAAAATATATCATAATCTTTTCAAATTAACTTTATAGTTGTAATCATGATAAAAAAATATTAAATGGTAATCATGAAAATTTAATGATAAATGATAATCATAAAAATTTATGATAAAATAAAAAATTAATTTGATCAACGATGTTTAAATATCGTCTAATGTTTGACTCACGGTTAATGAGAAAGGAATTGGAATGGCCAAATTAGATCTATTATAATTAAATGGAATATTATTCATTGCATGATTTAAAAATACCCACTATTTATCATTACACTACAAGATTAAATGTATATTATTGGAATTAGAATGGATTATTTTGATATTCCAAGATATCACAACTTCCCATGCATTCTAAACCCTATATATAGTCATTCTAAACCCTTACTCTTTCCCTCCTCGATCTTCTTCATTCTCCATTATTTTCAAAAGGTTACGTATTATTATCCAATTCTTCTTCATTCCCATATTTTGATTCTCTGTGTCCATTTTAATACATCAACGACTCAAACATTTAATTTTGCTGACATGTCAATCTATCATAATTTTACACTATTTTTTATTTATTTGATTTATTAATTTATTTTATTTATATTTGAATTTTATTTATATTTGAATTCCAATTCCAATGTTTCATTCACGGTTAATTTATTTATATTTGATCTATTATAATTAAATGGAATATTATTCATTGCATGATTTAAAAATACCCACTATTTATCATTACACTACAAGATTAAATGTATATTATTGGAATTAGAATGGATTCAAATTAGATCTATTATAATTAAATGGAATATTATTCATTGCATGATTTAAAAATACCCACTATTTATCATTACACTACAAGATTAAATGTATATTATTGGAATTAGAATGGATTATTTTGATATTCCAAGATATCACAACTTCCCATGCATTTTAAACCCTATTTTTTTATCACAACTTCCCACGGTTAATTTATTTATTTTGTATTGATATTTTTTTATTTTTAATTGCTATAATTTTAGAAACAAATATTATAATTTTTAATAAAATATTTACGATTTATTTTTTTAAAGTACGACTAATTAATATTTTTTTATACAATATTAAAAACAAATATTACAATTTTTTAATCAAATATTAGAGTACCATTTAATTCGATACTTTACCAATATATCTTTTGAATGGAGACATTATTATCATTTATTTTTATTATACTTATATGGAAATTATTTTGAATGGTGACATAAATATATTTAATTTTTATATATGATTTGATTCCATAAAATATTATGATCAATAAAATTTGAATAAATTTGAATTCTCTTTTAATATTATAGGTTTGATACTGTTTCATATTATAGGAATATTATATACATTAGAATATATAAAGATATGAAAAAAATTAAATCAAAACTTTACAAATATATCTTTTGAATGGAGGTATTAATATTATTTATTTTTATTATATATAGAAAATATTTTGAATGGTCACATTAATATATTTTATTTTTATGCATGATTTGATTTCAAAAATTTATGATCAATAAATTTTGAATGGAATTATAATTTAACCAATAAAATTTTCTACCGACTTCTAAATATATTTGTGTATATTTTTTGAAAGGTTACATTTATATTCTTGAAAAAAATAACTTAGTTTAAAGGATGTATTGTTAACTATAAATATATTGTTAATAAAATTAACAAAAAAAGTATATTATAAATATATAAAAGATAAAGTAAATAAGAACTCTAATGTTTATCTTAAATATTTAATTTATCATTCTATAAATGTAAGAATAAATATTATTTTGTAATTATTTAGATCCTTATTTGACCTAAAATAAATTATTTCAATTTCTATAAAAAGGTTAATAAAACAAAACAAAATCAATTGAGATTTGATAATTTTTTTAAGTTTATGAAATAACTAAAATATATCATAATCTTTTCAAATTAAATTTATAATTGTAATCATGATAAAAAATATTAAATGGTAATCATGAAAATTTAATGATAAATGATAATCATAAAAATTTATGATAAAATAAAAAATTATTGATAACTCATTTTAATAAATTAAATAATTTATAATTAATTTTATAAAGGTGAATAAATTACAAATAATTTTATAAATGTAATAAATTAAACTATTTATAAAATTATTTATATCAATAATAATAAATTACATATATTTTAATAATGGACACACGAATTCAACATGCTTATAAACCGGAAAAAAGTTACAATAATTTTATAAACAGGAATAAGTTAATATCATTTTATATAAATTAATGGTATAATATAATGTATTAAATATTTATATAACACTTTATTAAATAAATTTATTTCATGAAATTAATTTTATATAATATCATTAATATTTAATTATTGAAAATTCGCAATAAACTGAAAAATATTTATTACAAATCGAATATAATAAAACATAAGAAATAAATACATAATTTTGAAATGTTATATATGATTCATTGTAATAATAAATGTTAAATTATTATTTAATATTATAATAAATTTTCCGATATTCTTAGATTTAATTTATTCTTTTTCCCGTATATAATAATAATATTATATTATTATTTAATATTATAATTTTTTATTGACAATAATAAATTCATTTTAATTAGTTAGACATTAAGATAATAAATTTAATATATATCACTAATACACGATATTTATTTATAAATGTAATTAACTAAGAGACACATATTTATCACAGTTGAATAAATAAATTTAAGATGATATGTTAAATATTTATTTTTATAATTATTTTTATAAACTTAAATAACTTACAAATATTTTTATAAACGAACAAAATTCAAATATTGATGTAATTGTTTTTAACATGAATAAGTTAAAATGTTTTTATAAATTGTCACACGGGTTAAAGACACTTGTAAACGAGAAAAAGTCTACATATTAATATAATTAATTTTACAAACCAAAAATAAATTATAATAATTTTTAAAAACATGAATAAATTATAAATATTTTTATAAACCGGAAAAATTCAAGTATTGATACAATTATATTTATAAAAGAGTATAAGTTTCATATATTTTTATAAATAGACACACGCGTTCATTTTTATAAACGAGAATAATTTAAAATTATTTTTATAAATGAGAAATTCAAATTTGATAAATGATTATATATTGTAATTATATTAATATTAACCAACTGAGTACATGAAATAAATTCACGGGTAGAATAAATGTATCTATGACATACCAGATAATTGAAGTTAAAGAATTGAATGTACTGTTTTAAATGACAATTAAGTTATATTTTTAAATACAAATTAGAAAATAAATTCATCTAAAATAAATTTCATTCATTAAATAAATATAGAAAATAATATACAATAGTTTTATCTATAAATTTTATTTATTTTTTATGTTTTTTTTAAAAATAATTGTAATTTAACGGGAAACTGTTATACATTATAGGTTGTAAAAAAATATGTAAATATGATATAATATAAAAGTTTTAAAACTGAAATTTGACGGGAGATGTCATACATTTTTAATTTGAAAAAATGGATTAATATATAAAATATGTTTAATAAATTTTTAAAATTAATTTATTTGGATTCAACTGAAGTTCGTTAACTCACGTAGATGTGAGCACATATAATATAAAAGTATAAATTTGACGGGAGTTGTCATATATTTTAGGTTTGGAAAAATGGGTTGATATCTAAAATAGATTTAATAAATTTTTAGAACTAATTCATTTGGATTCAACTGAGTTTGTTAAATCATCTTAATTCACGGGTAGATGAGAACGCATCTATGAGATACTGATTATAGATTGTTAATTTTAATATTCATCTTTTAAATCTTATATAATTGAAGTTAGTGAATAGTCGGTATGATTTATTATAAATACATATTAATACTTAAAAAACAAGTGCATATTATTAGTCTATATTTATTAGTCATGCCTGTAAAGAACATAGATAACATCTTTTACATCCCTCGAATGTCTATGTCACATTTTGAGTCACTGTGACCATTTAAGTTGATTAGGAGAAAATTCCCAATTATTGTCTCTAACGCAATGACAATTAATAAATCTCAAGGCCAATCACTTGATATCGTTGGATTGTATTTGCCTACTCCTGTTTTTAGTAATGGACAATTGTTAGTAATGGACAATTGTGTGTAGCCATTTCAAGAGTTACAAGCAAAAGTTGTCTTAAAATCTTAATAAATGATAATGAGAATGTATCATCTTCTATCACTACAAATGTTGTATACAATGAAATTTTTCAATTGCTTTGTTAATGGGTAAGTACACGACAATACAAATGTTTTTGTTTATAAATTATTTGCATATTTGGTGTCTGATTTTTGCACAAATTATCATGCAGACTAATGAGTTGAAAACATCAATGGAAAGCAGGTTGCTTCATATCCAAAGTTCAAATACGATATTGTTATCATTAATGTTATCGATGGAAAGCAAATTAATTTGATACACTAATTTTTTGTCTCTAATTGATTGAACTTTGGTTAAATCATTTTAATATTTTAAATTTGAATAATATATAAGAATGATCTATTACAATTCAAAGTTAGTTCTATATTATATGTAATTCGGACAAGACTCATATGATACCACGGATTTTTTAATAGTTATATATCTAAAATCAAAACCATTGAACGAGCCCGCTCTCCTTAAAACAAAATTACAAAAACGCCTAAGGACATATGAAAACAAAACCACTGCTCTTATTCCATCTGAGTTGTGCACAGACCCGCCGCCATCTTACACATACTCCAATCCTCCGCTTTGCATGCAGATCCGCGGCGATGCCGCCACGCTCATTGCAATTGTTTGAGTTAAGAAGGTATTCGCAATGTATATCGTAGGTTCTCGATGGTACTGTACTAATTCCTTCTGCTTTACACACAGATCCGCAGCCACCTTATATGGACTCCAATCCTTCCGCTTTGCCTGCAGATCCGCGGCGACGCCGCCATGCTCACCGCATTTGTTTGAGTTAAGAAGGTATTCACAATGTATATCGTAAGTTCTCGATGGTACTGTACTAATTCATTCTGCTTTACGCACAGATCCGCAACCATCTTACACGAACTCCAATCCTTGCGCTTTGCGTGCAGATCCGCGGCGACGCCGTCAGGCTCACCGCATTTGTTTGAGTTAAGAAGGTATTCACAATGTATATTGTAAGTTCTCGATGGTAATGTACTAATTCCTTCTGCTTTACGCACAGATCCGCAGCCACCTTATATGGAATCCAATCCTTCCGTTTAGTCATGGTCAATTATATGTTGCAATTTCAAGAGTTAAGAGCAAAAGTGGGCTAAAAATCCTAATTCATGACAAGGAGAATGTACCGTGTTCTACTACTACTAATGTTGTGTACAAGGAAGTCTTTCAAGCACTTTGATAGTTTGTAAACTTTATATCTTATACTTTACGATTCAAATTAAAAATCTATTTTGAATTAAAATATATAGTATGTACATTTTCCATGTATTTCAAGAAGTATATAATTTTTCCTATTTGTTCATGCAGACGTGATTTGTTGATAGGATCGACGCTTGCTACAAATATGGAGTTAAATGCCAACATGGTTTACATGAGACATATACTCAACTGAAAACATGGTAACATACTTAATAATTTAATAATCTATAAATGTAATGTGAATCCAGACGAGACCCGTGCGATAGCACGGATTTGTTACTAGTTGATGCATTAAAATGAATAAATATCATAATCCAAGTCTAATGAAAAACGATTCGAATCAAAAACTTAAAACTAAAACTTTATAACTTTAATTCAAATCATTGATTCAAAAATTGCATTAGAATTGCATAAACATCCTTCAATCTTTGAATTACACTTATTTTTCTCCCCTAATTAAAGAGAGTGAACAAAATTTATTATAAATTAACTTTGTCCCAAATATACTTGTCTTAGATTGTTAACTCTGATACTAAATATTAGAAATTGGAACCACTTCTTTATTATAAATGAAGAGTTTAAATTTGGAGAATGAGAGAAAAATAAAATAAAATATAGAGATAACTGAGAGAGATAATATTTTCATTAACATTGACAACACATGCTACATTTAAATCAATACACCCATGAATTAAATACTATTTTTTATAGGAAGTCCAATAACAAACTATTTAAATTTTCTATTCCTCAAAGGCTATAAGCTTATGTTTTCAATCTCTCTACTCAATCAATATGTATATGTATTAATTGATACCATTTTGAATAAATTTTTTGATACCATTTTGAATAAATTTTAATCTAAATTTTATAATTATTACAATTAAGTTTCATTTTTCTTTTAACTTTAATTTTCTTGAAATCTTTACAAATCAAATTGAGTAAAAATAATGAATCTAATTAGAAATAAAGTGGAGAAGCTAATCGTAACCTATAGAAACAAGTTTGTGTTTGTTTTCGTTGTTCAAGTTGAGTTATGGGCCACTTTATGAAACAAAATTAACATCAGCCATATTTTTTATCTCTTTAAAAAAAATTAGTGCCAATGCATTGGCATAAATATTAATATGTTACGCATATTTATTTTTAAAATATAATTAGATTATAAATATATTTGAATTATAAATATAATTTTTTTATATATAAAAATATATTTTTTGTTTATAAATATTATTTTTATTTTGACATTATTCATAAAAATATTTAGATCAATAAGATATTTATTCTCTTTACAAAATAAATATATTAATAACATAAATAATTAAAAAAATATATAATTAACTTGACTATTAAAAATAAAATTGTTTGGTGAGGACTATATACAAACATGTTGATTATTTTTCAAATTATTGCAGCAGCTTTGCGATTTACGACGGTATTATGTGGAGGCTGTAAGTGTGTGGGGGTTGCGGATTCAATGGACGGAATGGCTTCAGGCATCTTTGTTTTCACTTCCTCTTCTCTTTATTTTTTTCTGCAAAGAATAAAACTTTATACAACATTGACGTTGGATTGTTGTTTATGAAGAAATTAAAGAAATGGGAGTGAACTGAACTTTCTCTTTTTTTTTTAAAAATTGTCCAAACGACTAATTTTTCATATCTGATACAACGTGATTTATATAAAATTATAAGATAGAATTTTAAAATTACATCAATAATTATTGCTAGTTCCCTAAAGGAATAAACTTCTCAATGTCCAAGAGAATCTGTTTTTTGCATTACTCAAGAAAGATTTGAATTTAACCAACAAAACTCCCCCATAAATTCAAATATTACTTCGCTCCATCATGCCTAACATTTTCTTGCCTCTGTCGAATAGCTCCTTCGACAGTGGTTTTGTAAGAATGTTTGTTGTTTGATCCTTGCTTGCAACGTGCTTCAGTTCGATGCTTCCATCCTTCACATATTCTCGAATAAAATTGAATCGAACATCAATGTGCTTGCTTCTTTCATGGTTGACTGGATTCTTCGCCAGTTCGATTGTAGATTTGTTGTCGACTTGAATTATTGTTGCATCTCCCTGTTTCGATTCCATCCTGTTCAGCAATCTTCTCAGCCATATTGCATGGCATACACACCAAGATGCCGCCACATACTCTACTTTACAGGTCGAAAGAGTTATTATGGGTTGCTTCCTTGACAGCCAGGTGAAAGCAGTGTTTCCCATGAAGAACACATATCCTGAAGTGCTCTTTCGATCATCAATGTCACCACACCAATCGATGTCAGAGTAGCCAGTCAACTTGTATTCTTCTGCTTTCGAATAAAACATTCTAAGTGACACAGTTCCTTGGATATATCGAAGGATTCTCTTCAGAGCTTTCCAGTGTGCAACAACTGGTTCTTCCATGAAAGACTCACAATTCCAACACTCAGCGAAAGATCTGGCCTTGTGCATGTGAGGTATCGAAGACTTCCCATCAAGCTTTAAAATTTGTTTGCGTCGACACGCTCTCCCCCATCAAATTTTGAAAGCTTTGCTCCTGGTTCCATTAGTGTCGAAATGGGATTGCAGCTATCCATTTTAAATCTTTTCAGGATATCTTTTGCATATTTTTATTGCGAGATAAAGATTCATGTTTCTTCTTGTCGAACCTCCAGACCAAGAAAGTATTTCATCAGGCCAAGTCAGTCATCTCAAATTCTTGTGTCATTGTGCCTTTGAATTCTTCGATCATGTGATTGTTGTTGCCTGAGAAAATTAAATCACCAACATAGAGCAACAAGTAATATTTTCTCTTTTTTCTTCTTCACATACAGGGCATATTCGTAGGGACATTGTTGAAGTCCATTTTCTTTGAAGTATGTGTCCATTCGTGTATTACATGCTCGTGGTTCCTGCTTCAACCCATAAAGTGCCTTCTTTAGCTTTAGCACCTTTCCTTCATTTTCGATTTTCATGAATCCAGGGGGTTGTTCAACATAAACTTCTTCTTCGAGCATGCCATTCAAAAAGTCTGACTAGATATTCATCTGATGTATTTTCAATTTGTATTGAGCAGCTTGAGATATAGGCAGTCGAATTTTCTCCATTCTCGCAACAGGTGAGAACACTTCATCATAAACGATTCATGCTTTCTGCTTGTATCCTTTCGCCACAAGTCACGCCTTGTATCTTTCGATTTCACCTTGTGCATTTATCTTTTTCTTGAACACCCACCTCACACCAATTGTTTGACTTCCTTTTGGTAACTCTGCTAGTTCCCAAGTATCATTGCGTTCGATGGCCTTAATTTCTTCATTCATAGCATCCTTCCAATTTTTGTTTCTTAATTCTTCGTCAAAACTGACATCTTCAGTGTCTTCCAACAAACATACGAGATGCACTTCTTCTGTGTTTTCATACAAGTCTTGTAAACTTCACAACCTGGGCTGTGAGAGTCCATCTTCATCATCAGAGTTTTTTGGTTCTGTCGAAGTGTCTTTTGATATAGCATTTTCTACTTCGATTATAACTTCAGTCGATTTGTTCCAATCCCACTTGTTTCCTTCGTTTACTCGATCATCTCTACTCACTATTGAAGGGTAAGAAAACACTTAAAAGGGGGGTTGAATAAGTTTCTCTTTTTCTTATCTAACAAAGCTTCAACAATAATTGAAAGACAAGGTTATTTTTATCCTGGTTCGTTTGAACTCAAACTACTCCAGTTCACCCGTCAAGGTGATTTCGCCTTTCTCAACAAGAACTTAATCCACTATAATCAACTGATTACAAACACACAACAACTGTTGTGACTAACAATACATAAGTAATCTTACAAGTGACTAACACCACTAAGACTTAAATCTAGTCCTAGTCTACTTGAGAAATCTGACCAAACTTGATGTCTCAAGGAACAATTACAAGAGTTTAATCTATACAGATAGTGAAATAAAGTTTGTTTCTAATAAAGCTATATCACAACTGTGATTTTTCACTTAGAATAATATTGCACAAGTGTATGAACAAAGAATTTGTGAGCCCAATATTTTTCACGTAGTTCTTGTTTTTTTTGAAATTGATTGGTTAGTTGGCTTGCAATAAATGTCCTTCTATATATAGTAAGAACAATATGACCGTTGCTGCCTTCAAAAAGTGGAGAGCATTAAATGCTTGCGTGTTTCCTTGCACTATTCCATTTTCCAATGAACTAGCGTAGACACTTGAGTGCATACAGCCGTCTTTGCATTAAATGAGCAAACGACACTTGTAATAACATGTTTCCTGAAGCTTGACAAGACAAGTTAGCTTTTACATTCTTTCAAAACTTGCTTCAACGTCTTGAATTCAGAACATGCTTGCTTATCTTCTAAACAATGTTTTGCTTGCTAAGAACTTGATCAGCGTTTGCTTTCAAATAAACTTCTGAACAGCCCTTTCTTTCAAGGTACTTCTGAACAAGGAATCCTGCTAAGTGTTAGAAGATGCATTTAAATAATTGTCATACCAGAGTCAGCATCAGCAGTTGCGCTTAAAGCAAATAGTTCTTTCATCAAAGAACTCCTTCATATAATTTTAGCTCAGCACACCAAATATGCTTATGTCAGAACATTATCTGAAATAGTCAAATACGTTCATCAGAGTATAAATTATCTAAAATATAATTTATTGTTATCATCAAAACTCTGAGATATGATCAGAACTAATCTTGTTCTAACAATCTCCCCCTTTTTGATGATGACAAAAAATATTCAGATATAGAAATAAAATATACTAAGAGATAAGAATCTCCCCCTGAAATAAATATTTCTATATATAAAAAAAAACTTCCTGAGAATATTTATCAGAGCTTTGAAAATATCTTCTTGGATTTCTTCAGAACTTCTTTTGAAGATAATGTTCAGCTGAATTAATCTTCCAGAGTTTAAGTGATACCTGCAAAAAAATTCTTTTGCACATAGAAAGAAATCTTGTATTTTGTTAGAATGTCTGAGACTTAGTCCCATAACTGTTAATCAGAGGTTAGATCAAAATACTCATTTTCTCTCCCTTTTTGGCATAATCAAAAAGTGTATAAAAAAGTTGAAGAGCTTTAAAGTTTTAATAAAATAACAAAAGATATCCAGAAGTACAAAACAACAAACAAAAGACAAGAAACAGAATGACACTAGGATTTCTTAGTAACAAGGGCCATAAGAAGATTCTTGATCTCAGATGCAGATTCCTCTTGTTTCATCATCCAGTTTCTGATTTCTTGGTTTGTCTGGTCTTGCTTATCCAAGCGCTCATGAATGGCTTCATTTTCCCTCTTAAGCTCATTCAGAGTATCCATGATAAGTGAAGTAGGAGCAGAGGATGAAGAAGCTTAAGCAGATACATCTTTTGGAGTATCAACCGTTGAGTCAGAACGAACAAAAGTTGACAGAAGAGTACCCAGATCCATCACAAGAGTTGGCATTGATTCAGGTGCAGCTTTTGCAGAAGGTTGATTCAACAAAATAATTGCCATAGGATTTGAATCTTCAGAGGATTCTTCAGATTCATCTTCTGAAATGTCCATTTCATCAGCTGGAGCATCAGCAATCATCAGAGAAGACTTCTTGTCCCAAATATCAGCAGCTTATGATTGAAAGGCATGCATATGCTTGGAGAAGTTCTCAATCACCTGAGAGTGACATAAATCTTGCAGCTTCAGTGACTCAGCATCTAAAGTTCTTCTGAAAGTTTCCCATAGAAGATCTGTTGCTGCTGGATTCATATTTCTGGTGCAATCTGCCTTCAGCAGGTCCAACCAAGCTTGAACTTCTATTAAAAAATTATGAAAGAATATATTTACATCTGGTTGAACAGATTTTGGGACAACCTTTTTGAAAGTTTTGTTTCTCAGAAATTGTAAAGATTCAAAATCAACTACAGTTCTTAGAAAGTTAGCTGGTTCAGGATTTTCTGTTTGTTCATGAGTTGCTGATTGGTCAGGTTGGTCAGGTTGTTCAAAAAGGTCAGGTGTTGCTGATTGATCATGAGGTTTAGATGATGCATGAGTTTCAGAGGATTCGTGTGTTGGTGAAGGTTCAAATGGTTCATGAGTTTGGTGTTCTGGAATGTGAGGAGGTAAAATCACTGGTGAGTCAGGAGTTGGAAGTTGTGGAGATGTGGGTGGTGTGATGTCAGGTGAAATGATTATGGTGTTGTCAGCAGTTGGGGTAGGATTTTGTGTTTGTGTTCTGTTTAAGGCAAAAATGTTTTCAGAAGGTAGGTTGAATGGAGGCTTTAGAGTGGCCAGAGGTTCATTGATTCCCGGTATTCTCCAAGAGCCAGCATCATACCATCCACTAGGTCTGGGTGATAATGGTCTGGGTGGAGGTCTAGAAAGGTTTTCAGCAGATGTTTGAGAGGGTTCTAAGTGAGAAGGTTTTGTTTGTGTTTCATAATAATCATCAGAGTCAAAATCACTCAAGTCTGATAAAACTTGATTTCTTTGAGGATTTTCAACAATAAGATCAGAGGGTATGGTCAGGTCTATATCAACATCTATGACTCTTAGGGTTTGGGGTTCAGCGGATGTAGATATATTTTCAGAATCATAAATAGATACAGTTTTAGTTGGTGTACCTGATTTTTCTTCTTCTTCTGAGGTCTGGCAAAAGGTCCTTCAACAGCTTTACTCTTCAAAGGTTGCTGAAGAACAACATCTAGAGTAGCTTCGTGTCTTCCTTTGAGCCAAGCAGGATCAATTGGTGTTCCAGTCTCTTTACAAATTTCAATGTAATGCAGGATGATGCATGGATGATCTCCTGAGTTGAACAAAGGGAAATCAACAATTGGTATCCTTCTTCTCTTAACAGTTGTTGAAACATACGGAGTTGGTTCTACCAGTAGCTTGTCAATAATTTTCCTCTTCACTAAATTCTTTCCAGTCATAGCCTTTCCACAAGTAAGCTCTAGCTCCCCCAGAAGATTAGCTTCATCCAGGTGAGCAATCAGACCATTCTCAGATAGAATGTATGAAATTAATCTACCCATAGGAATCCAATTCCTTTTGGATTTGGGGTTTTTCATCCTTTCAGCTTCCCTAGTCTCTTTGACATGATTCCAGAGATGTTCAAACAACAGATAAGGCAAATCAATTTTGACATTTGTTCCAAGACAGAACAACAAGTATTGTTGATCAACATTAATGTAGTTTGGAGAGCTAGTTTCCTTCCTATGGTGAATGCATCCATGGATTATTCTTGCCCATATCTTGTACTTATTTTTCAAATCCCTGACTTTAGACGATCCTTGTCCATTTGTAAAAATTTCTGCATAGACCTTTGACATTTCCATTCTTCCACTTGAAATACCTGTTACTCCATATCCTTCAAAACCTAGCAGCTTTCTGATTTGATTTTCAGTAATGGAGATTTCCTTACCCATTACGAAAGAGGGGATGACTTTAGGGGTAGCAATTACATGTATCCAGAATTCCTTCACAAGGTGTGGAAAAACTGGACCAACAAGACGGTAAAAAAAGTTTCCCCAACCTTGAAACTCAACAGCAGGAATCAGATCAAAACCATTATCTCTAAGATTCTCAAAATCCACCATTAACTCACTTAACACTTCTAAGCTATCCACTAGAATGAGAGTTGTTCTCTCAGGAACGATGTATTGCTCAGAGTGGGTATTCTCAGAATGGGTAGAGGAGGAAGCCATTGGAGCTCTTAGAGTTGAGAGAGGAAAAAGGGTTTCAGAAAAAAAATCACAGAAACGATTTGATTTTTGAAGGAGAAGGTAAAAAGTGAAAAAGGGTTTTTTCAAAAGTATTTATATGAAAAAGTTTCAGAAATAGGTTTAGAAATAAAACTGTAAAAAAAAAATTTTTTTAAATTAAAATGAATCTCATTATTACAAGCATTTAATGATTTTGCAAAATTAGGGGAAAACGTGAGATTAGAGCTAATCATAACAGTTACCTAGAACGACGTCAATAGCTTTTGCACGCGTGACCTTTCAGAAACACACCACATGTTTATCTCCTGAAGGTTGCATGGGACAACTGTTTGTTATAATGAATTTCTGAACTATACTAGAAATGAAACGTTAAAACATTTCAGAACTTTTCATATAGCTTCTGATGTAACTTCTCTTGTAACTTCTGAAGAGTTGTTAATCAGAACATTTATTTCAGAACATTTATTTCAGAACATTCTGAAGTCAAACACAGAAGATAAATATTATTTTATTCAGGACATAATTCCATACAAATATTTTTCGAAATGAATTTAAATCTATCTTCTGAAAGGGGTTTGGTAAAAATGTCAGCCCATTGATGGTCTGTTTTTACAAAAATTAAATTTAAAATTCCCTTCTGAATATAGTCCCTTATAAAATGATATTTAATTTCAATATGTTTAGCTTTAGAATGTAAAATAGGATTTTTAGAAATACAAATAGCAGAAGTATTGTCACAGAAGATAGAAATCTTACTTTCATAAAGATTAAAATCTTGTAGCTCACTTTTCATCCAAATCATCTGAGAACTACATCCAGCAGCAGATATATACTCAGCTTCTGTGGTTAAAAGTGAAATTGTTGCCTGCTTCTTGTTGTACCACGAGATAAGATTGTCACCCAGAAACTGGCAGCTTCCAGAGGTGCTCTTTCTTTCAATTCTATCTCCAGCAAAGTCAACATCACAATAACCTACTAGTCTGTAATCTTGTGATCTTCTGTAACACAAACCCAAATTAGTAGTACCTTTCAGATACCTAAGAATTCTCTTAACATCAGTTAAGTGAGATTATCTAGGATCTAATTGGAATCTAGCACATAAACACACGTTGAATAGTATATCAGGTCTAGATGCAGTCAGATAGAGAATGGATCCAATCATACCTCTGTAGAGCTTCTGATCTACCTTCATACTTACCTCATCTTTTCCCAGAATGCAGGTTGGATGCATTGGTGTCTTGGCATCTTTTCTTTCTGACATCTGAAATTTCTTCAGAAGTTCTTTAACATACTTCGTCTGATGTATGTAAGTACCTTATGGAGTCTAGTTGATTTGAATTCCCAGAAAGAACTTCAATTCTCCCATCATGCTCATTTCAAATTCTTCCTGCATGGTCTCAGCAAATTCTTTTCCAAGGGAGATATTAGAGGTTCCAAAGATTATACCATCAACATAAATTTGATAAATTAAAATATCATTTTTAAATGTCTTTCTGAAAAGAGTTGTGTCCACTTTCCCCCTGGTAAAATCTTTCTTTAAAAGAAAATTACTCAGACGATCATACCAAGCTCTGGGAGCTTGTTTTAAACCGTACAAAGATTTTTTTAATTTAAAAACATGTTCTAGATGTTTTGAATCATTAAACCCAAGAGGTTGATGGACATAAACTTCTTCTTCTATATAGCCATTTAAAAATGCACTTTTAACATCCATTTGATATAATGAAATGTTATTTTGAACAACAAAAGAAATTAGTAATCTAATAGACTCTAACCTGGCTATTGGGGCAAAGGTTTCATTATAATCAATTCCTTCTTGTTGACTATAACCCTGTGCAACCAGTCATGCTTTGTTTCTGATCACCTCTCCTTACTCGTTCAGTTTGTTTCTGAAAACCCATTTGGTTCCTATAATGTTGAATCCTTTGGGTCTTGGAACTAGATCCCATACATCATTTCTGGAAAATTGATTGAGTTCATCTTGCATTGCTAAGATCCAATCATTGTCTTCCAGAGCTTCATCAATAGAAGTTGGCTCAATCAGAGATACCAAACCAAACAATGATTCTTCATTGATTCTGAGAGAGGATCTTGTTCTGATGGGATATTCTTTTCTTCCAATGATTACGTCTTCTTTATGAGCTGAAGAGATTCTAGGAAACCTTTTCTGAGTGGGTTGATCAGAGATTCTGAGATTATCCAGAGCATTTTCAAGAGGATGATCTTCTGAGTCTTCCTTTGCTTATGAGGTTTCATAGTTTGAGGGATGATCTTCTATACCTACAGAAAAATCGATTTTCTTTGGCTGTTGCTGGCCAAACTTATCATCAAACCTGACTTTGATTGATTCTTCAACAATCAGAGTTTCTGTGTTGTATACTCTATAGCCTTTTGAGCGTTCAGAATATCCAAGCAGAAAACACTTTTGTGCTTTAGAATCAAACTTGTTCAGAGTTTCTTTAGTGTTCAGAATAAAACAAGTACATCCAAAAGGATGGAAATAAGAAATGTTGGGTTTTCTGTTTTTCCACAATTCATAGGGAGTCTTTTCAAGAATATGTCTTATAGAGATTCTGTTCTGAATGTAACATGTTTTGTTCACAGCTTCTGCCCAAAAGTGCTTTGCCATATTAGTTTCATTGATCATGGTTCTTGCCATTTCTTGTAATGTTCTATTCTTTCGTTCTACAACTCCATTTTGTTGGGGAGTTCTAGGAGAAGAGAAATTGTGAACAATACCATTTTCTTTAAAATATTTTTCAAAATAATAGTTTTCAAATTCACCACCATGATCACTTTTGACTTTTATAATTTTAAAATCTTTTTCGTTTTGCACTTGGTTACAGAAGTCAACGAACACAGAATGTGACTCATCCTTGTGTTTTAAAAACTTGACCCATGTCCATCTGCTGAAGTCATCAACAATGACCAATCCATACTTCTTGCCTCTGATGGATGCAGTTTTAACTGGCCCAAACAGATCAATATGAAGTAGTTCTAATGGCTTAGAGGAAGAGACAACATTTTTGGATTTAAAGGAAGGTTTTGAAAATTTCCCTTTTTGACATGCTTCGCACAGAGCTTCTGAGTTGTACTTCAGATTGGGAAGTCCTCTGACTAAATTTAATTTATTTAGTTGAGAGATTTTTCTTAAACTGACATTTCCCAATCTTCTGTGCCATACCCATTGCTCATCGCTAACAGACAAAAGGCATTTAACATTCTGAGATTTAAGATCTGACAAATCAATTTTGTATATGTTGTTCTTTCTCTTGCCAGAAAAGAGGATTGATCAATCTTTTTGACTAACAGCTCTACAGGAGTTTTGATTGAAGATAATGTCATAACCATTGTCACTTAATTGACTTATGGACAGCAGGTTATGAGCTAATCCTTCTACTAATAAAACATTAGAGATAGAAGGAAGGTTACAGTTTCCAATGGTTCCATAACCAATAATCTTCCCTTTCTGATTACCTCCAAACTTCACGTCTCCTCCAGCTTTAAATTCCAGGTTTTGGAACATAGACTTTTTTCCCGTCATGTGTCGTGAGCACCCAGAGTCCAGGTACCATGATTGGTGTCTCAATTGAGCTGTTAAGGACATCTGCAACAAATATTATTTTATCCTTAGGTACCCATATCTTTTTGGGTCCTTTTGGGTTAGAGTGTTTAAAGTTCTGTTTGAACTTTGGGTTAGCATAAGAGTTTCCAGAATGTGATGTATATTTTATATCATGTGAGTGTCCAAACTTGAATTGTTTGTTCAGAGGTTTGTAAGTGAAAGTCATCTTAGCAACAGGTTTTGGTATGTATGTCTCCTTCCCTTTGGGAGGTTCATATCCAATTCCTCTTCTATTTTTTCCACTAACTCCATAGATCATTGAAGCCATTTTTCTTCTATCTATGCTTTTAGCCAGAAAAGTTTGAAAGCTACAGTCATATTCTTTCAGAATATCTTTTGAACTAGACACAGATTCTGAACTAGAATTTTTTTGAACATTTTGAATTTCTTCTTTAAGTTTAAAATTATTTTCTATGAGTTCATATTTTTCTGATTCATGTTTCTCAAGATCAGATGCAAGACTCTTCTTGAGTTTCTTGTATTTGATTTTGAGCTGACTATAGTTTTCCAGAAGTTCTGATAAACTATCAGCAAGTTCATTTCTAGTAAATTCAGAAAATACCTCTCTTGGTTCTGACTCACAGTCTGAGTCATCTGCTGTGGTAGCCATCAGAGCTAAGTTGGCATTCTCATCTTCAGAATCAGATTCATCTTCAGAGGATTCTGAATCATCCCAGGTTGCCATCATCCCTTTCTTTTTACCAAACTTTTTCTTTGGTTTTTCTCTTTGAAGTTTTGGACAATCACTCTTGTAGTGTCTAGGTTCTTTGCATTCATAACAAATGATCTCTCTTCTGTTTGAATTTTTGTGTCCAGAAGATTCTGGTTTATCTTCTGACTTTTTGAAGTTCCTGAACTTCTTCTGTATGTGCTTCCACAAATGATTGATCCTTCTGGAGAGCAAGGATAGTTCGTCTTCTTCTGAAGCTGATTCTTCAGAGTTTTCCTCTTCAGCCTGAAAAGCGTTAGTATCATATTTCTTAATTGATTTAAGAGCAAGAGACTTACCTTTCTTCCGAGGCTCGTGCTCATCAAGTTATTTCTCATGACTTCTGAGAGCGCTGATGAGTTCTTCCAGAGACACGTTGTTCAGATATTTTGAAACTTTGAAAGCAGTGACCATTGGTACTCATCTTCTGGGTAAGCTTCTGATGATCTTTCTAACATGATCTGCTTTAGTGTATCCCTTGTTCAAAACTCTCAGACCAGCGATCAGAGTTTGAAACCTTGAGAACATTGCCTCTATAGATTCACTTTCTTCTACTTTGAAGGCTTCATACTTCTGGACTAGAGCCAGAGCTTTAGACTCCTTCACTTGAGCATTTCCTTCATGAGTCATTTTAAGAGACTCAAACATATCATGTGATGTATCTCTATTTGTGATTTTTTCATATTCCACTTTAGAGATAGCATTTAGAAAAATATTTCTAGCTCTATGATGATTTTTAAAATCAGCTTTTTGTTGTCTATCCATATTTTTTCTATCAACTTTGTTTCCTTCTGAGTCTGTAGGATGTGTGTAACCATCCAAGACTATATCCCATAAGTCACTATCATGACCTAGAAAGAAACTTTCTAGTCTATCTTTCCAATACTCAAAATCTTCTCCATCAAATACAGGAGGTTTGTTGTAACTATTGTTGTTTTGTTCAGCGGCCACTTGTGTTTTCTTCTGGATCTTTTCCTGACACGGTTAAGTGTTGTGCTCAGAGTCAAGCTCTGATACCAATTGAAGGGTAAGAAAACACTTATAAGGGGGGGTTGAATAAGTTTCTCTTTTTCTTATCTAACAAAGCTTCAACAATAATGGAAAGACAAGGGTATGTTTATCCTGGTTCGTTTGAACTCAAACTACTCCAGTCCACCCGTCAAGGTGATTTCTCCTTTCTCAACAAGGACTTAATCCACTATAATCAACTGATTACAAACACACAACAACTGTTGTGACTAACAATGCACAAGTAATCTTACAAGTGACTAACACCACTAAGACTTAAATCTAGTCCTAGTCCACTTGAGAAATCTGACCAAACTTGGTCTCTCAAGGAACAATTACAAGAGTTTAATCTATACAGATAGTGAAATAAAGTTTGCTTCTAATAAAGCCATATCACAACTGTGAATTTTCACTTAGAATAATATTGCACAAGTGTATGAACAAAGAATTTGTGAGCCCAGTATTTTTCACGTAGTTCTTGTTTTTTTTGAAATTGATTGGTTAGTTGGCTTGCAATAAATGTCCTTCTATATATAGTAAGAACAAAATGACCGTTGTTGCCTTCAAAAAGTGGAGAGCATTAAATTCTTGCGTGTTTCCTTGCACTATTCCATTTTCCAATGAACTAGCGTAGACACTTGAGTGCATGCAACCGTATTTGCATTAAATGAGAAAACGACACTTGTAAGAACATGTTTCCTGAAGCTTGGCAAGACATGTTAGCTTTTACATTCTTTCAGAACTTGCTTCAACGTCTTCAATTCAGAACATGCTTGCTTATCTTCTAAACAATGCTTTTCTTGCTAAGAACTTGATCAGTGCTTGCTTTCAAATAAACTTCTGAACAACACTTGCTTTCAAGGTACTTGTGAACAAGGAATCCTGCTAAGTGTTAGAAGATGCATTTAAATAATTGTCTTACCAGATTCAGCATCAGCAGTTGTGCTTAAAGCAAATAGTTCTTTTATCAAAGAACTTCTTCATATAATTTTAGCTCAGCACATCAAAAATGCTTCTGTCAGAATATTATCTGAAACAATCAAATACGTTCATCAGAGTATAAATTATCTAAAATTTAATTTATTGTTATCATCAAAACTCTGAGATATGACCAGAACTAATCTTGTTCTAACAACTATAACCTTTTTGTTTATTGGGTTGAAAAGTCTGTAACCTTTCATTTTCTCATCATACCCAATGAGTATGTATTTCTGACTCTTATCTTCCAGCTTTGTTCTTCTTTGATCAGGTACATGTGCATACACCACACTTCCAAACACTTTGAAGTGAGAACACAATTGGCTTTTGTCCACTCCAAGCTTCTTGAGGTGTTAAATCTCCCAACTTCGAATGTGGACATCTATTATGAACATAGATTGCACATTGTACAACTTCTGCCCAAAATTCCTTCGACATGTTTTTGCTCTTAAGCATTGATCGAACCATGTCAAGGACTGTTTGATTATTTCTTTCCGCCACACCATTTTGTTGAGGTGAGTATGCTTCAGTAAAAAATCTCCTTATGCCTTGCTCGTTACAGTACTTCATAAAGACTGTCGAAGTATACTCCCCACCTCTGTTTGATCGAAGAGCTTTGATGTGCTTGTCTGTTGTTTTCTCCACCATCATCTTAAACTTCTTGAATACTTCAAAGGCTTCTGACTTTTCTTTCAGAAAATACACCCAAGTTTTCCTTGAGAAATCATCAATAAAGGATATAAAATACTTTTTTCCACTGAAGGATTCTGGGGTAATTGGTCCACATATGTCAGTGTGAATCAATTCCAGAATTTGTTTGGCCTGATATTCTGCCTTCGATTGAAATGAGGTTCTCGTCTGTTTTCCAAACACACATTCTTCACAAAAATTTCCTTCGAATTCTACGTCTGGCAGTCCATGCACCATATATTTTTTTGCTAACCTCCTTAGTCCAGCTTGATGTAGATGACCAAAACGTAGATGCCACATGGATGCTTGGTCTTTGACATTGACTTGCAAACACTTTTCTCAAATGCTTCTTGTAGGTGTTTAGGTATTGGCTTGCATTTTTGGTAAATCCCAAGTGTATGTGTGAATGTCATGACTGATGTCATAACATTCTAGTTCAGTTTGTACTGACTCATTAGGTACCTTTGCAGAAAAATATTGTAATTCAAGTACTGATGTTTATAAGTGTGTATCTGAGCATTTTGAAAAATGATCACATTTTGCTAAATCAGTAGACAGGTTTTCTCAGATGTCATAACAGATGTTATGACATCCTGTTCTGAACTAACAGGTTTGCAGGTTGGATAAGTCTGAGTTTTTTCAGGAAAATAACTCAGTCTTTCCTGAACAGAATCCTGCGTTTTCTGAGGGGTAACCTAGCTCAACCCTAACCTGGTTAATAAAGCCCTGTGACCTGGTCTTTAGGTCAAACGGAATTAACCCTAGGTTTTTGTGGAAACCCTAACTGAAGTTGCAGCTGCTATATATTCAACAGAGCTGCTGTTTTTCAAGGCATCCCTTTTATTGATCAGAAGATCATTTTTAATCTGTATAGATTTGATTATTGTACTCCAAGCAATTATCATTGTGATAAGTGACTTGGAATAGGTTTCGAATTGTAAGGGCTGTGTAGCACTCAAAGCTTTGAAGCAAGAGTGTTTGAATGTTCCTTGACTAAAGCTGTGAAGCAGAGTCAAGTTAGATGTGTGCATCACTCAAAGCTGTGAAGCATGAGTGATTGTGTTGCTTGATTAAAAAGCTGTGAAGCTTAATCAAGTGTTTGTTTTTTGAAGAGTGTCTTCATCAATTTTTAAGTCAAATTGGTTTATGTATCACTGCTGTGATTGAGGGGGAGTGAGTAGGAACTCAGGTTTAAGTTGTACTTAGATTGGAATTGCATTGGGTAGGTCTTAAGTGAAGGAGATAAACTGGTTGGTTTATTCCTGAATTAACATCTCTTATAGTGAATTTCCTCCCTGGCTTGGTAGCCCCCAGAGTAGGTGTTGTTGCACACTGAACTGGGTAAACAATTGACTGTGTTCTTTATTGCTTTTGTATTTACTGTCATATAGTAAGTCAGATACGGTGTCATAACATTGAACGTGACATTGAGTATCTGTAGCCAGAATTTCAATTGGCATCAGAGCAGGCACCCTGCCTGTATTACTGGGTGAGATCTAGGGATATCACTTTCTGGCACTATGGACAAAGAAGGAGTTTTTGGAAATAGACCACCCATTCTGGATGGAACTAATTATGACTACTGGAAACCTCGTATGATTGCCTTCCTAAAATCTCTGGACAAAAAGGCTTGGAGAGCTGCTGACAAAGGATGGATTCATCCCACCATAACTGAGAAAGATGGGACAATCAGTCTGAAGCCTGAGGAAGATTGGAGTAAAGAAGAAGATGAGTTAGCTCTGGGAAATTCAAAAGCTTTAAATGCCTTGTTCAATGGAATTGATAGAAACATTTTCAGACTAGTACATCAATATGAACTGGCCAAGGAAGTTTGGGACACTCTCAAAACTACTCATGAGGGCACTTCCAAAGTAAAAATGTCAAGGCTTCAGATGTTGACCACCAAGTTTGAGAATCTAAAAATGATGGAAGATGAAACCATTCATGAGTTTCACATGAACATCTTGGAGATTGCCAACACCTCAGGAGCACTGGGAGAAAAGATGTCAGAAGAAAAACTGGTGAGGAAGATTCTCAGATCCTTGCCTAAAAGATTTGCAATGAAGGTAACTGCCATAGAGGAAGCCCAGGACATTAGCAAGTTGAAAGTGGATGAACTTATTGGGTCTCTTCAGACTTTTGAGATGGGAATCACTGATAATGGTGTCAAGAAGAACAAGAGCATAGCACTTATGTCCAACACTGATGTTGAAGAAAACATTTCAGAAGCTGTAGCCATGCTTGGAAGACAGTTCAACAAACTCATCAAAAGAATAGATCCAAAGTCAAGGTCTAATGTTCATAACATTACCTCTAACATTGACAGTTCCAGCAGAAGACCAAGGTCAGAAGAGAAGGGAATTCAAGGCAGAGGAATTCAATGCCATGGTTGTGAAGGATATGGGCATATTCGAGCTGAATGTCCTACCTTTCTTAAGAAACAAAAAGGAATGACAGTTACTTGGTCTGACTGTGATTCAGAAAGTAATTCTGAAGAAGAGACTGCCAAACGAGTTACTGCTTTAACTGGTGTTTGTACCTCTGAAAGTGACATCAGTGATGAAGAGGTGACTTTTGAAGAACTGGCTGATACTTACAAGGAATTGTGTATCAGAAGTACTGAAGTCTGTGTGCAGAATGAGAAACAATCAAAACTCATCATAAAGCTGGAGGCTGAAAAAAGGGCAAACCTTGAAACTATAAGTCATCTAGAAGGAGAAGTTCAATTGCTGAACTCACAACTGAATCAAATGACCAAATCTGTCAAGATGTTGACAAATGGAACAGACAAATTGGAAGAGATCCTTCAGGTTGGACAAAATGTGGGAAATAAATCTGGACTAGGATTTATGGAAGCAACGAAATCTGGTTCTGGTAAGCAAATGTCAAAACAGATGTCTCAACACAACTCTCGACATCAGGAACAGAGACATATGAGGAAAAGGTACCAAAGATGGAAATGTCATCATTGTGGGAGATATGGCCACATAAAGCCCTTCTGCTTCAGATTACATGGATACCCTAATCAGAACTCAGGTGTCAAACCTAAGTCTAAAAAGGTACCACATGCTCCTCAATGGAAGAAAAAGGCTACTGCACTGATAGCTCACACTTCCCTGAGGGTCTCTGCAAAGGAAGACTGGTACATTGACAGTGGATGTTCCAGACACATGACTGGAATCAAGAACCTCCTCAATAATGTTAAGCCTCACACCACCAGTTTTGTGACCTTTGGAGATGGGGCTAAAGGTGAAATCAAAGGAGTTGGTGATGTGGACTGCCCTGGAGTTCCAAGTCTGAATGAAGTACTGCTGGTGAAAGGGCTGACCGCTAATCTCATTAGTATCAGTCAACTGTGTGATCTAGGATTCAAGGTCAATTTCTCAAAATCTGAATGCCTTGTAATCAATGACAAACAAGAGATAGTAATGAAAGGAGTCAGATCCAAAGACAACTGTTACTTGTGGGAGCCTGAGAACACTAATTTCTCATCTGTGTGTTCCATTGCAAAAGAAGAAAAAGAGGTGAAACTGTGGCACCAAAAACTTGGCCATCTTCATCTAAGGGGTATGAAGAGGATTATCTCCTTGGAGGCAGTCAGAGGGATTCCAAAACTACAAATTGATGAAGGAAGAGTTTGTGGTGAATGTCAGGTTGGTAAGCAGACTAGGATGTCACATCCAAAGTCAAGACATCTGACCACCTCTAAGGTTCTAGAACTCCTCCATATGGATCTGATGGGACCAATGCAAGTAGAGAGTCTTGGTGGTAAAAGATATGCCTATGTGGTTGTGGATGATTTTTCCAGATTCACCTGGATTAATTTCATTAGGGAAAAATCAGATGCATTTGAAGTTTTTAGAGAACTGTGCAAGAGAATTCAAAGAGAGAAGGAAGGATGTATTGTCAGAATCAGAAGTGATCATGGGAAGGAATTTGAAAACAGCAAGTTTGATGACTTCTGTTCTTCAGAAGGAATCAGTCATGAGTTTTCTTCTCCTATAACACCTCAGCAAAATGGAGTTGTGGAAAGAAAAAACAGGACCATACAAGAATCTGCCAGAGCAATGTTACATGCCAAAAGACTTCCTATGTATTTTTGGGCTGAAGCTATGAATACAGCTTGCTATGTTCATAACAGGGTCACCTTGAGAAAGGGAACCTCATCCACCATATATGAACTCTGGAAAGGAAGAAAACCAACTGTGAAGTACTTCCATGTGTTTGGCTGCAAATGCTATATTCTGTCTGATCGTGAACAAAGAAGAAAACTGGACCCCAAAAGTGATGAAGGCATATTTCTAGGATACTCCTCAAACAGCAGAGCTTATAGAGTATTCAACTCCAGAACCAAAACCATGATGGAATCAATAAATGTTATAATTGATGACTATCATGAAGAAATAGATGTTCCTTGTACTGTTGAGACATTCTTTGAGACTTCAACCCAACAGAATGACCTACCCAACTCCACCACAACAGAATCTGAATCAAAGGAAGCTAGCAAGATCCCTTCCATCAGAATTCAGAAGGATCATCCAAAAGAGCTCATCATAGGAGATCCCAATAGTGGAGTCATCACAAGATCTCGAGAAATCATCTCAAACTCTTGTTTTGTGTCTAAAATGGAACCAAGAAATGTCAAGGAAGCCTTAACTGATGAATATTGGATTGGTGCAATGCAAGATGAACTGAACCAATTCAAGCAACATGAAGTTTGGGAACTGGTTCCTAGACCTGAAGGAACTAACATCATTGGGACAAAATGGATATTCAAGAACAAGTCAGATGCTGAAGGAGTTGTCACCAGAAATAAGGCAAGACTTGCTGCTCAAGGATACACCCAGGTTGAAGGGGTTGATTTTGATGAAACCTTTGCACCTGTAGCCAGGCTGGAATCAATCAGACTCTTGTTGTCAATTGCTTGTCTTCTGAAGTTCAAGTTATTTCAGATGGATGTGAAAAGTGCCTTTCTAAATGGGTACTTAAATGAGGAAGCTTATGTGGAACAACCTAAAGGTTTTGTGGATCCAACCCACCCTGATCATGTCTACAAATTGAGAAAAGCTCTATATGGCCTGAAACAAGCTCCTAGAGCATGGTATGACAGGTTAACAAAGTTTCTCTCAGACAAAGGCTACAGAAAAGGAGGTTTGGACAAAACTCTCTTTGTCAAAACTGAAGGAGGGAAGTTGATGGTTGCCCAAATATATGTTGATGACATAGTGTTTGGAGGAATGTCAGAACTATGGTTAAACACTTTGCTGACCAGATGCAGGCTGAATTTGAAATGAGTCTCATGGGAGAACTAACTTATTTTCTTGGACTACAAGTCTCACAGATGGAGGACTCAATCTTCTTATCTCAAAGCAAGTATGCTAAGAATATTGTAAAGAAGTTTGGTATGGAGAATGCAAGTCACAAAAGGACTCCTGCTCCTACTCATCTAAAGCTGTCCAAAGATTCAAGTGGGGTTAAGGTGGATCAAAGTCTGTACAGAAGCATGATAGGAAGCTTGTTGTACTTAACTGCCAGCAGACCTGATATTGCCTTTGCAGTTGGAGTTTGTGCTAGATACCAAGCTGATCCCAAAGTCAGTCATATCAATCAAGTGAAGAGAATTTTGAAGTATGTAAGTGGTACTTACAACTATGGATTGATGTATACTCATGGCTGTGAACCAGCTCTGACTGGCTACTGTGATGCTGATTGGGCTGGTAGTGCTGATGATAGAAAAAGCACCTCTGGAGGATGTTTCTTCTTGGGAAGTAATCTGGTTTCCTGGTTCAGCAAGAAATAGAATTGTGTGTCTCTTTCCACTACTGAAGCTGAATACATTGCAGCTGGTAGTAGCTGCTCTCAAATGATATGGATGAAACAGATGCTCACTGAGTATAATGTCACACAAGATGTTATGACATTGTACTGTGACAATCTGAGTACAATCAACATATCCAAGAATCCCATTCAGCATAGCAGGACCAAACATATTGACATACGACATCACTTTATCAGAGACCTTGTAGAAGAGAAGACAATCAAATTGGAACATGTTGCCACTGAGCTACAGCTGGCTGACATTTTTACCAAGGCTCTGGATGCAAATCAATTTGAAAACTTAAGGGGTAAGCTGGGTATTTGCCAACATGAGGAATTGTAGCAATTAATTTTGCTTAAAACAAGGATCAAAGGAGTTATGCCTGTTCTGATTGGTTTAAAATTGTATTTTCTCATTTCCTACAAGAAGTTGAATAGACACTCCCTTGCTTCCTTCCTCTCTCGTCTCCTCATCAAAACCCAGTCTCTCAATCAGAAATTTCTCCTCAGTTGCTGTTGGTCCTCTAAGACTGTCAAAATGTCTCAAACACCATCATCATCCAATACGACTATTTCAACCTCTTCCTCTGATCAAGATTCTAGGACAATCTCTTCTTGTCTGGACTCTGACGTTCTGGAGATCTCTTCTCGTAGAAAAGTGGGAACTAACCCCACCAAGGTCAAAGAGTTGAGAACAAGACATGCAGGAAAGCCCCAAGCTTCTGCCTCTGGTAATCCATCTCATCCTTCTTCTTCAGTTCCCCCTGAAATTGCAAGTAGGGAAGGGACAGCCTATGTTAATCAAGCAATAGCAAAAATTGTTTCAAGAATTCTGAACGAGAACCACTCAGTTCCTGGCATTTCTGTTCCTCTGAACCAAGAAAGCTCAAATGCTGAAACAAATCCAGATGTCTCTAAGAATGCTGAGACATCAAACAAAGAGAAGAATGCTGACATTGCTCACAAGAAAAGAAAGAAGCCTGAATCCTCTGGATCTGATGACAGTGCTTGAAGGTTGGTTGCTGTTTGGTGGTGTTGCTGGTTGGTGCTGATATCTGGTGGAGTTTGGAAGTGTGTTCAGTTTTTTTCTACTGCTGCTCTTATTAATTGTTCTTGGATAACTGTATAATCATTATGAACATGTATCTTTGGCCCATTTGTGGCTAAAGAGGGGGAGAATAGTTTGGTACTTACTTAATTAGTACTTGACATTCTATTTTTCTGCTGTCACTTATTTCTGCTGCTATCTATCTCTGATTGCTTAGGGTCTTTAGCCAAAAATCTGCCAAAGGGGGAGTTTGTAGGTGTTTAGGTATTGGCTTGCATTTTTGGTAAATCCCAAGTGTATGTGTGAATGTCATGACTGATGTCATAACATTCTAGTTCAGTTTGTACTGACTCATTAGGTACCTTTGCAGATAAATATTGTAATTCAAGTACTGATGTTTATAAGTGTGTATCTGAGCATTTTGCAAAATGATCACATTTTGCTAAATCAGTAGACAGGTTTTCTCAGATGTCATAACAGATGTTATGACATCCTGTTCTGAACTAACAGGTTTGCAGGTTGGATAAGTCTGAGTTTTTTCAGGAAAATAACTCAGTCTTTCCTGAACAGAATCCTGCGTTTTCTGAGGGGTAACCTAGCTCAACCCTAACTTGGTTAATAAAGCCCTGTGACCTGGTCTTTAGGTCAAACGGAATTAACCCTAGGTTTTTGTGGAAACCCTAACTGAAGTTGCAGCTGCTATATATTCAACAGAGCTGCTGTTTTTCAAGGCATCCCTTTTATTGATCAGAAGATCATTTGTAATCTGTATAGATTTGATTATTGTACTCCAAGCAATTATCATTGTGATAAGTGACTTGGAATAGGTTTCGAATTGTAAGGGCTGTGTAGCACTCAAAGCTTTGAAGCAAGAGTGTTTGAATGTTCCTTGACTAAAGCTGTGAAGCAGAGTCAAGTTAGATGTGTGCATCACTCAAAGCTGTGAAGCACGAGTGATTGTGTTGCTTGATTAAAAAGCTGTGAAGCTTAATCAAGTGTTTGTTTTTTGAAGAGTGTCTTCATCAATTTTTAAGTCAAATTGGTTTATGTATCACTGCTGTGATTGAGGGGGAGTGAGTAGGAACTCAGGTTTAAGTTGTACTTAGATTGGAATTGCATTGGGTAGGTCTTAAGTGAAGGAGATAAACTGGTTGGTTTATTCCTGAATTAACATCTCTTATAGTGAATTTCCTCCCTGGCTTGGTATCCCCCAGAGTAGGTGTTGTTGCACACTGAACTGGGTAAACAATTGACTGTGTTCTTTATTGCTTTTGTATTTACTGTCATATAGTAAGTCAGATACAGTGTCATAACATTGAACGTGACATTGAGTATCTGTAGCCAGAATTTCACTTCTCAAGTTCAACTTGTACATTTGATTTCTCCCCATTTCGACTTGAGCAACCAGACGTCCTGACTTGTCTTTTAAGTGCAAGCTTCGATCTTCCATGAGAATCAAATAGCCCTTTTCTGTGAGTTGTCCCAAACTCAAAATATTTTCTTTGAGGTTTGGTACATAGTACACATCTTAGATTGATCCTATCAAATCATCCTTCTGCAATAAACTGATTGTTCCTTTTCCTTCGACCCTTACTTTTGATGCATCTCTAAAGGAAACATGACCATCCTCAATTTTCTTTGTTTCTTTGAACAAGTGCTTATGACCACACATATGGTTACTTGCTCCTGAGTCCAGGTACCATATAGTGTCATTTTCTGCATCTGCTTCCTTTTGAGTCATTAACAGAAACCCTTCATTCGATTATGTTTCTAGGGCAAGATTTGTTGTTTCTTATATCTTTCTTCTGAGTCGACAATCTTTTGCAAGATGTCCCATTTTACCACAGTTGTAGCAATTATAGGAGGTTTAATCTTTCGCATAGTGCCCATGTTTGTTACATTTGTAACATTCGATATTGTTGTAATTCGATTTACCACCTCTCTGGTTACGTCCTCTGCCACGTCAGTTTTGTTGGCTTGATTGACCTCTGTCGAAGTTGTTATTTTGGTAACTTCGACCACCATTACGTCCTCCACGACCATGTCCTCTCCCACTCCAATTTTGAGAGAAAAGTGCCTTTTCATCTTGTTGTACCCCAAAATTTGCCCTCCCATTTCCTCAACATTTTCTCATCCCAAGACCCTTGGAGCTCAAGATCAAGTTAGGGTTTGCTCTGCTCAAGACTCCTCCTTGCACTATTGACCCAAATTAGGGTTTGTGTTTGCACAAAGATGTTTTGACCTAAAAGGCCCAAAATGACTTTCATGCTTCATGTTGGACCCACAAGTTTATCCATACCAAGTTTCAATCCTTGATTCCAATCTTTGCCCAGTCAATTGGACAGTTGACCTAGAAATCAGCTGTATTGGGGAAAAAGTCAACTGCGGTCAATTGATAGTCAAACTTCATGATTTTTGACCCACATCAACATTATGAACTCATATGAACCATTTGGTCAAGTTTGGATCACAATTCCACAAAAAATTTGATCAGATCATCAAAAGGGCAAAATGGTCATTTTTAGGGTTTTGACTGCACAAAGGCAATTTTTGACTGTTTGACCTAGCCAATGGCAAACCAAGCTCACATATGGACTCAAGGACCTAATGGCATTGTCTTGACATGTTCAACAAGTTCAAAAGATCCCAAATGCATAGGATTGACAGATGAATTTTCCAGTCAACTGAGCCAAATTTGACTGTATAGTGAAAAGTCAAACTTTGACTTTTTGGTCAAAATCAAATGCCAAGATTCATTTTTCATCAAGACATGTCAAATTATGAAACTTGTTCATCAAGAAATCAAAAATCACAAATTAGGGTTTTGAAATGAAGAAATTTCATAACTTAGAAATTTTCTAAGTTATGAAAATTCCTAATTTTTTCCTAACTTTGTCCCATTTTTTCATCAAGATACATTTGGATTCAAACAAAACTCAAAATATGAAAGTTGTAGTCCATTTCAAAATCTACAACTTTGATTCACAAAGTTTCCTCAAAATAAGCTTGTAGCTCAAGTTATGATTTTTGGAATAGGGGTGCAAAACATTCTTAACTTAGAAATTTTTTGACCTATTCTAGGCAGGATTTTTGCCTAACTTCATGGCCACTTTTCACATGCTTCCACTTGGAATTTCAAATTGCATTACAAATATGGATTGTAGTACACATTCCAAGCTTTCCAAATTGTCCAAGAACTTCTCAAACACCCTTGTGGTTAGGGAGAATCGAATTTGTCAATATGGGCAAAAGTCACTTTGTTCATGAGCCATTTCCATGTTCATAACTTTGCATTTTTGAACTCAGCATGTGCAAGCTACATTACAGGCCTCTAATCTCATTTACACTCAATAATTAAATGCCAATCCATTGTGCCAAGATGTTATTTTGTGCATTTGGACATTACATGAAGAATTAAGCCATATTTGGAAAAAGTAACTTAGCCATTTTTGAAAAGGTGAACTTTGTCAAGTTTGCAAATCAAGAGGTACAGGCCAAATATTTTGGGCAAAAGTTCATGAGCAAAGTCCACTGATCAAGAGTGATTTATGCAGCATACTTGAGGGGCCTGTGTGAGCCTAGAAAACCAAGTTGACAAACTTTGCTTACATTAGAAGAAACCTTGCATTTTGAAACACAACTCTCATTCCTGTCAACACAAGCCAAAGTAAACTTGTTGAACACATTCCAAACATCAAACCTGAGCTAAGACACGACCTAACCACCTTACCTCCCCATTCACAGAAACACCATTGTACTGCACAAAACAGGGCATCCCTGCAGATTGAGTGGCACAACTCAATCCATTCGTGCGCCTTGGACAAAACCACTTCATACACACTCCATAACATCCATACAAACTATCCCAAGCCCTAGCTTCAGACTGTAACACCTCTAACCAACTTCACCATTTTCACTTTTTCTGTTTTGCAGGTTGACTTCTATAGCTCGATTCATTTAGTTTCAAAGTAAGCTAAAGGTTGGAGAAGCATCCCTGAACTTCAAGCAAGCTGTACAAGTCCTCAAGTTGCACTGAAAGTACCTCCATTGTTATACACAAATCAAGCTGAACAGGTAAGTTTTTGAACTTCTATCTCTCTATCCAGGCATAGTTAGGTTTAAGTTTGTGAAGAAAAAATGTTCTAATCATAGCCCTGAAGCCATCCATATAGTTACTTTTCATTTATGTTGTGTGTGCTAAGAGTATTTTGAACCTGAACATTAGGAAAAAGTTAGGTCAAGAATTGGGGGAGAAGAAATTCTCTCTCATTTCTGAGAGTTAGATCAAGTTCTTGGTATGTATGGATTCGTGGTTTGATGCTTGACATTTTTTGTGTTATAAGTTTGTGCTAAAAGTCCAAGAATCAGGATGTTTGAACAAGGTGGGAAAGGCGCGCGTTTTTGACAAAATTGTTGCTGGAGGTTGAAGACAAGCCTTCTTGGGCTGGGCCTGACTTGTTCTTTCTTTTTGCACTTTCATTTTTCACATACACCCCCCTTGGCCCATTGTGTTTATTTTTATCATTTTTTGACTTTTTCTTTTTGTTTCTGACTTGTTTATTTTTGTTAAAATATAAAAAACATTTTTTCAACATTTTTTGCATTTTATTTGGTATTTATTTTGTTTCATTTAGTTTATATGTAAATAAATAGGTATTTACTTTTTACTTAAAATACAAAAATATTACAAATACATTTTTATTTTCTGATTTTATTTTATTTTACCTTTTGAAAACATTTTATAAAAAATATACTTTTTTTTGTAAATAATAAATATTGTTATTTTTTGTACATATTTAATATATTTAGTAAATATTATAAATACTTATATATTTATTAGAATATTTAGGATAAAAATACAAAAAAAATAACACATTTTTATTTTTATTAATATTTAACTTAAAAAATCACTTTTTTACAATATACTTCCTTTTTATTTATTTTTTGTGCATAATTAATAAATGTTGTATATAATAAATAATTAATACCTTTTATTTAGCAAAATTAGGGTTTGCCCTAAAATGTAAAAATATCCAAATTTTTTCCTTTTTATTTTTGTTTATTTGTCACATGAAAAACACTTTTACATACATATAAAAATCATTTTTTGCATCTTGCATATTTATTTTATTTTTATTTAATTTGTACAATTAAATACCTTGTAAATTCAATTTGGATGTAATAGTCGAGATTTTAATTTCTTGCTAAATATCCCCATTTGAACATTTGTACCCCCCATCCCATAATTGTGTTGTAATAATTTAGGACCTTTAAATTCCGCATTTAAAAGCTTTCTAAATATGCCATGATAGACTTAGGGTTTTGTATGCAAAAAATCAACCAACAATAATTTGACCTAATTCAAAGATAACAAAGCATGAAAATGGACAACACCAATCACACTTGCACCCCTAGGGTTACTCCACTTGTTGCCTTCAATAATGGGCCATGTTGCATGTTAGGTGTCTTTGGCAAAACAAAACAATAATCAAATGATCACAGTCCCTCGATGACGCTTTCGAAAGTTGCCTAAAAAATGATCAAGTCCCTTAAAGGAAAAATTGCCCAAAGACACTTGGCACCATTGCAATCATGGTCTAAACGATGACCCGCGCCCGTCCCGTTCACATCCTAACACAAGATTGTCCACCAAATACAATGGTGGAACAAAATTGTTAAAAGGGTTAAAAACATAGGAAAGATCTTTGAGAAATTTAGGGGTAGACCAAAGTCTTAGTTACTTGAATCAATTTGCAAAAACACTTGCCTACTTTTCAAAACACACATCACAACACACTTTCAAAACAAACTTTCAAAAACATTGAAAACTTTTCAAAAGATAAGTACACCTTTGTATACATCCCAACATGGATCATTACAAAGGTTGCCACCACATTGGCCTCTTTTCAAAACATTTTCAAACCCACACACAAAACACCATTTCAAACAATTGAAAGCACCATTTCAAACAATTGAAAATCAATGCAAGTTGATCTAAGCAAGTAACTAAGAGCCCATGGATAACCATGGATAGAAAGGGTTCTAATACCTTCCCTTTCTATAATCTACTCCCCGAACCCAAGAAAACATCTCAAAGGTTTTTGCTGTGCTTTTTAACCTTTCCTTAGGATAAAATAAAAAGTCGGTGGCGACTCTTGCTCAACCGAAACATTTGCGAAAACAAACGCAAAACCCAAGTCAGTTCTCCCACCGTATCACAGAACTGGCGACTCTGCTGGGGAGTATTTTTAAAGTGGAGTAACCTTAGGGCTTAGATCACCCTCTTGCATGACTAATTGTTTGCTTTGATTGCTTTATATCTTGGCTCTCTTGTTTGGGTTTGAAATCCTACACCCGGATTTGGGGAAACATTCATAGATAGCAATACGTTGTGGAAACTGTGTGGGGTATACCGACACGGTTGAAGCAATAGCTATATTAGTGCGACATATTTGTGAGTACCGGTAACCCTTGAGTTCAATCAAGGAGAGTACGGGGCCGCTGAGTGATGTCACTAAGCACTAATGACCTAGAACCTTACTTGACCATCTTGGCCTTTCATTATGGGTAGTGAGATGACCGGCTTTGGTGCAGTCCGAAGTTGGTAGATACTCGATACTACACTCATTGAGGGTTGTTTTCTTGGAATATTTTGGTCGCTAGTTAAGTGGCTAAACCAAAACAATGAACATGGAAAACAATCCAATGATATTGAGTTCCTTAGAACCCGGTTACTATTTATAGGACAGGTTTTTAAGCCAACTACACTCAAGAGGGTACTTACCTATGAACCCCATGCAAGCCTGAAACTAGGGTTTTTGTGTGATTTGCTTGTACATATGTTTGTGCATACATCATGAGCATCATAAAGCATCATATGCATACACTAACCATTTCAAGGGTTTGGATCTTCATCTTTGTTCTTGTTTTGTAGGTCATGGAAATTCTTCGCAGGAAAACTATCCAAGTCAACCTTGTGAGAATCCCTCCTCAACTCAAGGAGCTCACATCCAGAATTCCGGAAAGCTCTCCCTTCAGTGAAAGACATGGTAGACTGCTCAGCCTAGTCAACACCAGCATTGAAGAGGACATGGTAAAGGTGTTGTTTCAGTTCTTTGACCCCCTTCACCACTGTTTCACTTTCCCCGACTACCAATTGGTGCCCACTTTGGAGGAATTTTCTCAACTCCTGAGAATTCCTATTCTTAATCAACTACCCTATAACGGTACGAAAAAAGAACCAAAGCCTGAAGATGTTGCTCAAGCACTACACTTGCAACCATCTGACATCAAGGGGCATAGGGAAACTAGAAGCGGTGTCAAAGGCTTCTTGGCAAAATTCTTGTTTGAGAAGGCACAAGAGTGTTGGAATTCATTGGATCTACAAGCCTTTGAAGAAATTGTGGCACTCCTCATTTATGGGTTAGTCCTGTTCCCAAATCCCGACCAGCTTATAGATGTCAACACCGTCAAGATCTTCTTATCCAGGAATCCAATACCAACATTGCTTGGGGATATTCTTCACTCATTTTACACACGAACAATGAGAAAGAGGGGTGTTCTCATGTGCTGTAGTTCTCTCCTTGCAAGGTGGTTTATTTCGCACCTTCCACAATCTGTCTTGAAGAATGACCAAGGCCTAAGGTGGTCACAACGGTTGATGACCCTCACTCACTCTGATGTACATTGGTGCTCTCGGTCTAGAGAAAATGTCATCATCATCGATCGTTGTGGAGAGTTCCCTAATGTTCCATTACTTGGCATTAGGGGAGGCATTACCTACAACCCTTGTCTAGCTTTGAGGCAATTTGGATATGCACGGAGGGATGGCCCTCACGACATGTTGATTCCTGACATAGTTTTTGACTTCGACAACGATGCGCAAGGACTTCGCCAAAGATTCATCAGAGCTTGGAGGATGCCTAACAAGGTAGACAGCAAGACACTGGGGCATAAGAACTCCATCCCTCTTGAGCCTTATCTCAAGTTGGTACGAACCCGAGCCCAGAGTCTAATGATGCCTTATCCTCATGTTCTCCCTGTGATTAAAGAGCCCGTTAAGGAAGGAGAGGTTCCCTACACCATCCTATATCCTGACATGCCTACATCGTGGGAGGAGATGCAGAAGAGTTGGATCCAACTCAAGGAGGAACGAAATAATTTTGAAGCCAGCTTCTACGCCAGTGAGAAGAAGGTTTTGGAGCTTACCCGCCGACTCAATGAGGAAGAGACCCTTAACACCTACATTGCACCAAAGAGGATGCGTAATGTCTTTTTACCTTGAGAAGTTTTTTGTAATATTTGGCCCATGGGGCATTTATGTACTGACAAATTTCTTCTTATTAATATGACGTGCGTTCCTTTTTGTTTGCAACAATTTTGAATTTTCTAAATCCTTGAACGCATTGCATAAACAAACATATCATTCATCATGCGCATAAGCAGGTCTCCACACCAGGTTTCCTTATCTTTCTGCTGTTTATTTCAGTAGGATGGATCTCGAACAGTCGGTCAAGGATTTACAGTCTCAGAATTCACAGTTTCAACATCTCCTGATGACCTTGGCTAAGGGTCAGGAGGATCTAAAAGCCCTGCTTGGGAACAAAGAGCAAGTGAAAAAGAAGAAGAAGAGAGTCGGGGTGGCTACCCTAGGAAGAAGGTTTGAGGGTGAAGCCAGAAGAGTGCTTGAATTTCCCCCTACATATGAAGAGGGAACCAGTAAAGGAAATGCGGCTGCGGTACCTTCCGAATCCGAAGCTGAAGAAGGAGAGGCTGAAGAAGAAGAAGACTACTCAGAACAACAATACCCGCCCGCCGATGATAAGTACAAAATCTTAGAAGACAGGTTGGCAGCTATGGAGCTGCAGAGAGTTCCCGGCTTAGATTTCGAAGATTTGGGATTAGTTGCTGGAATTGTGATCCCCCCGAAGTTCAAAGTGCCAATTTTTGCAAGATATGACGGGCTGTCTTGCCCAAAAATGCATCTCAGATCATATGTAAGGAAGATCCAACCTTACACTGCAGATAAGAACCTGTGGATCCATTTCTTTCAGGATAGCCTTTCAGGGGCTCAACTCGAATGGTTCTATCAGCTGGATGGAGCCAGTATCCGAAACTGGGAGGACTTGGCTACTGCTTTTTATAAGCAATATCAGTACAATTCTGACCTCGCTCCCACGCGTACCCAACTCCAGGGTATGTCACTGGGGACGGGCGAAGGATTCAAGGAGTATGCGCAAAAGTGGAGAGACCTGGCTGGAAGGGTGCAGCCACCTTTGACTGACCGTGAACTTGTTGATATGTTCCTGGGGACCCTGTCTGGTCCGTTCTTCAATCATCTGATTGGTAATTCTTCTGCTGGGTTTACAGACTTGATCTTGACTGGTGAGAGAATATAAGCTGGTATCAAGTCGGGGAAGATACAGAAAAGTGCCTCCGCGAATACTGAGAAGAAGCCCTTCAAGAAGGAAGCCAGTGCTGTTTATGGTCCCAGAAGACAAATTAAACCGGAGCGCCACCAAGCTGTCAATGCATTGGTAATTTCAAAGCCTGTCGCTGCTCCTCAGCAGTTTAACCAACCAAGGGGTGAGAGACCCAAAAGACAGTACACTCGGCTCAGCATGACCCTGTCTCAGATTTTGCCGCAACTACTGTCAACCAATCTGGTAACTGTCAAGGAAGCTCCGAAGGTAGTGAACACAGCTTCCCCAAAGTACAACCCCAACGCCCGTTGTGCTTATCACTCTGATAGCCCGGGGCATACTACGGATGATTGCTGGGCTCTGAGGAATAAGGGTCAAGACCTTATTGATGCTAAAGAAATACAGTTTGAGGCGCCCGAAAGACCCAATGTTGTGACTGCTCCCATGCCCCAGCATGGAGTGAATGCTGTGGAAGAAGACCGGTATATGGCCTCCGTGGAAGAGATTGTTACTCCATTGTTGACTGTCAAAAGGAATCTGTTGCTAGCCGGTTTATTTCCGGGATGTAGTAAAGGTTGCCTTCTATGTGCTGTTTCACCTGTTGGTTGTCCTTTACTGAAATCAGGTATCCAAAGCCTGATGGATAGCAAAGAGATCTTGTTCGAGAAGATTTCCGTTCCCGCTATCCCTATTGAAGAAGTTTCTATTGTCACTATTTTCAACAAACCTCCTAAGGCTCCTTCAAAGAAGCCTGTCAAAATCATGTCCACTCAGAAGATTGCTCCTATCATCATCACTGTTCCGGGGCCTCTCCCTTATACATCCGACAAAGCTGTCCCATGGAACTATGGGGTAGATGTTTATGTTCTTGGATTAAAACAAGAGTTTGATGCTAGTACCGGCGTCAGTAACATCACCGGGCCTGCCAAAGTTACTCGCAGTGGTAGGCTGTTCTCACCAGATATTGCGCCACCAGCTATTCAGAAACCTCTTATCATCACACCTGCAAGTGTGCATGCTTCCCTTCCTAATCAAGTTCCTGTTCCTACCCCTGCTGCCAAGTCATCTGACGCTCGGGGCAAAGGGATTTCTACTGATTTGCCTGCCCTGACGGAGGCACCAAAGACAACCACTGTTGAGGCTTCCCAGCAAGAGATGGAAGAGATCCTCAAGATCATTAAGAAGAGTGATTTCAACGTAGTTGAGCAGTTGGGGCACACCCCATCAAAAATTTCTATGCTATCACTGTTGTTGTGTTCAGAGGCCCATGCCAAGGCCCTGATTTCCTTCCTGAAGACGGCCCATGTGCCACAAGAAATGTCTGCTGATCAATTTACTGATTGTGTGGCCAACTTGACTACTGATAATGGTTTGGGCTTCTCTGACGCTGATCTGACTGCCAAAGGAAAGAACCATAACGACGCCCTGCATGTCTCCATTGAATGCACGGGCACTACTCTTGCCCATGTGTTGGTAGACACCGGTTCTTCTTTGAACGTCTTACCCAAGAAGGCTCTAGACAGGCTGGATTGTGAGGGTTTAGAGCTCAAGCCAAGTAACATTGTTGTCCGAGCCTTTGACGGTTCGAAAAGGATGGTACATGGTGAAGTTGACATTCCAATCAGGGTTGGTTCTCAAGTTTTTGATTCTACATTCTATGTGATGGACATCCGTCCATCCTATTCTTGTTTACTGGGTCGTCCATGGATCCACAAGGCTGGAGCTGTGACCTCCACACTACATCAGAAGCTTAAGTACCCGGTCAGGGGGAAGATTGTTACAGTCCAAGGGGAAGAAGAGTATATGGTCAGTCACCTTAACTCGTTCCGATACATAGAGATGGATGGGGAGTTCATCGAAACCACCTTTCAACACTTTGAAGAGGTGCCTCAGACATTGGCATCAACTAAAACTGTGATTGAAGACCCTCCTTTGAAGATGGCTTCCTTAAAGGATGCCCGGGCTATGATTGAGAAGGGTGAGTGCGCAAACTGGGGCCGACTTCCTGATTTCACTCCGAAGACTGACAAGTTTGGTTTGGGCTTCACTGTAGAGGCTCAGAAGTCTGTTCGTAAGGCAAGGATTAGAAGACCTCCTGTGTTCATCACCAACCCGGGAGTGAATGCTATTGAAGACGACGTGGGGGAATCTGAATTCGAGAGCTGGATCTACCCAACAACCGACGATGGACCAAGCAACTGGACTGTGAAAGACTTCACACCTATTACTTTTGTCACTCAGTAATGAACTCTTTTGTTTTCAATTTGTAACAAACAATATGTTGAAACTTTTATGGCTCGGTGTCCTACCCGGGGCATCGTGGCTCCATTTGTGAGGGCTTTTGTATGTCATTTTCATATATCATTAATCAAAACATTGGACGTTTGTTGCATTTCAAAATCTTGCGCTCCTTTTATTTTTTTATTATATATTGCAAAACAGCTATATTTACACACACTCACTTATACAGGTTCCAATCCACTCTGGATCTCACTGGTAACAACTCTGCTACTGCCAGTTATGACTTCGAAAATCCGATCAACTTAGCCGAAGATGAAGGTGAAGATGATTGCGAAGTACCTGGTGAACTTGCAAGACTGCTACTCCAGGAAGAGAGGGCCATTCAGCCACATGAAGAGCCAGTGGAAACGGTAAATCTGGGTACTGAGACAGATAGAAAGGAAGTCAAGATTGGTGCCAATCTAGAGCTCAGTGTTAAACAACGGTTGATTCAGATGCTGCATGACTATGTGGAAATCTTTTCCTGGTCTTACGAAGACATGCCTGGGTTGGATACCGACATTGTGGTTCATCACTTGCCTACCAAGGAAGACTTCCCTCCGGTAAAACAGAAGGTCCGCCGTATGCGTCCAGAAATGTCCGAGAAAATCAAAGCTGAGGTTATGAAACAATTTGATGTCGGGTTTCTAGCAGTGACTTCTTACCCTCAGTGGGTTGCCAATGTGGTTCCAGTGCCAAAGAAAGATGGTAAGGTCCGAATGTGTGTCGATTACAGGGATTTGAACAGGGCGAGCCCTAAGGATGATTTCCCTCTGCCTCATATCGACGTGCTGGTTGACAACACTGCTCAGCATAAAGTATTCTCCTTCATGGACGGCTTCTCCGGTTATAATCAGATCAAGATGGCTCCTGAAGACATGGAGAAGACCACTTTCGTCACTCAGTGGGGCACCTTTTGCTACAAGGTCATGCCTTTTGGGTTGAAAAATGCTGGGGCAACCTACCAACGTGCCATGGTTGCTTTATTTCATGATATGATCCACCATGAGATAGAAGTATACGTCGACGATATGATTGCAAGGTCCCAAACTAAGGAGGAACACCTTGACCACCTACAGAAGTTGTTTGACCGTCTGAAGTTGTACAAACTGAGGTTGAACCCAAACAAGTGTACCTTTGGGGTGAGATCTGGAAAATTGCTAGGCTTTATCGTAAGCGACAAAGGTATTCAAGTGGACCCTGCCAAAGTGAAAGCCATACAAGAGATGCCAACTCCCAAGACAGAGAAAGAAGTCAGAGGCTTTCTAGGATGGTTGAACTACATTGCCCGATTCATCTCTCATCTAACTGCTACCTGTGAACCAATCTTCAAGCTGCTGAAGAAAGATCAAGTAGTACGTTGGAACGATGAATGTCAGGCCGCTTTCGAAAAGATCAAAGAGTATCTCCAAGAACCACCCATTCTTATGCCACCGGTTGAAGGGAGACCTCTAATCCTATACTTGACAATACTTGACAACTCAATGGGGTGTGTGCTGGGGCAGCATGACGAGTCTGGCCGAAAAGAACACGCCATTTATTACCTTAGCAAAAAGTTTACCGACTGTGAGACCCGGTACTCACTGCTCGAGAAAACTTGCTTCACTTTGGTATGGGCTGCTCGCCGGCTGAGACAGTATATGTTGACTCACACTATTCTGTTGATTTCAAAAATGGATCCAATCAAGTACATATTTGAAAAGCCTTCCTTGTCCGGAAGAATAGCAAGATGGCAGATGATCTTGACGGAATATGACATCCAGTACACGACTCAAAAAGCAATCAAGGGAAGTGTATTGGCAGACCATTTGGCACACCAAGCAGTGGACGATTACCAGTCAATGAACTTTGAATTTCCAGACGAGGATATCATGGTAGTGACTGATTGTGAAGTACCTGGACCGGATGAAGGACCTGAGGAAGGATCCCGATGGTCTATGCACTTTGACGGAGCCTCGAATGCTTTGGGTAATGGTATTGGCGCTGTGATCATATCCCCTAAAGGCACTCATACTCCACTCACCACCCGGCTATGTTTCAACTGCACCAATAACATGGCGGAGTATGAGGCATGTATCATGGGTCTTCAAGATGCAATTGACTTAAGGATCAAGTTTCTGAGTGTCTTCGGAGATACCGCTCTCGTGATCAATCAGGTCAAAGGCGAGTGGGATACGAAACACCCAAATCTTATTCCTTACAAGGAGTATGTGTTGACGTTGATTCCCCACTTCGAGGAAATAACTTTTGAACACTTCCCAAGAGAAGAAAATCAGTTGGCGGACGCGTTGGCTACGATGTATTTTATGTTCAAGGTCAAATGGGATAACGAGGCTCCCCGGATCATCATTTGGAAATTGGATGAACCTGCGCATTGCTGCGATATTGAGGCTGAAGAGGTAACTGAAAAACCTTGGTATCATGAAGTGAAGAGGTACTTGGAAGCTCAAGAATACCCCGAAGGTGCATCTGTTAATGACAAGAAGTTTCTGAGAAGGTTTGCGGCAAAATTCTTCCTCAGCAACGACATTCTCTACAAGCGAAACCATGATTCGACATTACTGCGTTGTGTGGATAAGACTGAAGCAGAAAAGATCATGGCGGAGCTACATGAAGGTACCTTCGGAACGCATTCCAGTGGACATACCATGGCAAAGAAAATCCTTCGGGCAGGATATTTCTGTTCCATAATGGAAGCCGACTGTTATCAACATTCTCGGACTTGTCATAAATGCCAGATCTATGCTGATAAGGTGCACATTCCTCCAGTTCCTCTGAACGTCTTCACAGCACCTTGGCCTTTTGCAATGTGGGGCATTGATATGATCGGCGAAATCAGACCTACGGCATCCAACGGGCATCGCTTCATCTTGGTAGCGATTGATTACTTCACGAAGTGGGTCGAAGCAGCCTCCTATGCTTCTGTATCCAAGAACGTCGTGGCACGTTTCATTCGGCACAACCTGATATGTCGATACGGTGTACCTGAGAGGATCATTACGGATAATGGTACCAATCTTAACAACAAGATGATCACTGAGCTCTGCGAGCAATTCAAGATACAACACCACAATTCTTCTCCCTACCGGCCGGAGATGAATGGGGCTGTCGAAGCAGCAAATAAGAACATCAAGAAGATTGTGCAGAAGATGACAGTGACCTATAAAGATTGGCACGAGATGTTACCGTTTGCTCTTCATGGGTACCGTACCTCAGCACGGACGTCAACAGGGGCAACTCCCTTTCCTTGGTCTATGGCATGGAGGCAGTCTTGCCTATCGAATTCCAGATACCCTCTCTCCGGATAATGAAGGATGCCGATTTGAGCGAAGATGAATGGATCCAGACTCAGCTTGATCAATTAAACCTAATCGACGAAAAGAGACTCACTTCTATTTGTCATGGTCAGACGTACCAAAAACGGATGATCAGGGCATTTAACAAGAAGGTCAGGCGACAAGAGTATCAGGTCGGAGACCTGGTAATCAAGCGCATCATTCTTCCTCAAAGTGATCCCAGGGGCAAATGGACCCCTACGTACGAAGGGCCATTTGTGGTTAAACATATCTTCTCAGGAGGAGCTATGATTCTAACCACCATGGATGGTGACGACCTTCCTCACCCCGCCAATGCAGACATAGTAAAAAGATACTACACATGAATTAAAGACCCGCTAGGTTGACACACCTAGGCAAAAATAAGGGCTTCCCGGCGAACTAAAATGGTTCGGGCAAAAATAAGGGATGAAATGAAAAAATCTGTACACCCGGCAAGTCGAAAACCTGAAAAGGCGGCTTGGGCAAAAATGGGTATCCCGGTGGACTGAAAACCCGAAAGGGCGGTCCAAGCAAAAGTTAGGGATAAAGCGTAATACTATGTCTCATTGGATCACCTTGCATCCAGAATTCGGCATCAACTGTCAGGCTCAGATGACTCCAATCAATCAGCTTCATCTTCAACTAAGCAGCAGAGTGATGAGACACTTGAAGACATAAAGGCGATAGCAGAGTTGGAACCCAGTGGGATTATTTTTCACATAGCTGTTTTGTTTCCTTTTCACAAAATTGTATAAACTCTATGTTGCTCGGCGGCGTTCTCTTACTAGGACGTCAGCCTCCTGTACATAAAAAGCCTATTTACAGGCAAATTTCAAATCAATACAAGCTCAATTTTTCAGACAAATTACCCATCATTTTTCCTTTTTCTGCTTTTGTTTTGCAAAGAACGTCCAATGTTCATTTTTGATATATGCATTTGACGTTAATTGCTAATCATGAATATTTGCATGCAAAACAAAGGACTAATTACAGGTGACATCAGAAACAGGGGCAATAAGGAATTGTCCAAGCGATCTAGTTGCTCTGTCTACCAATGTACCAAGTTAGGTTCGGCTGAAGAATGTAATCAAGTTACCTCAACTCCCCACAGAATAAGACCAGATTTCAGCAGTACTCTCCAGGCAGATTTGGTCTCCCATCTTCCCTAAAAAGGCACATTGTTCCCTTAGCAAGTCAGCAATACTCTCCCCAAGCAGAGTTAGTCTACTGTCAGCCTTAAGGAAGTTGGGTATCCCCAGAAAATCTCAACATTCCCCAGCGGAGTATAGACATTCCTCAGCAAGCATCCCCGACAGTCTTAATATAAGATTGTTCCCCGGCGGAATACAGACACCCCAGTGGGACCATTCCCCAGTACAATCCAAAGTTTCCCCATGAGAGTGGAATCCATATCCCCAGCAGGTCTTGAGGCTTATCCCCAGTAGATTCTGGAAGCTTATCCCCTGCAGAGTATGAACGCGTCTCCCTGGTTTTTATTCAAAGGTTATTTCCCCACCAGGTTATAACTGGGTTATCCTCAGCTAATTACCACGGAAAGATCGTCCTCGGCAAAGTTCTTCCTATTCCCCAGCGGAGTTCATCAAGTTCCCCAACATAACTTACCAGTGGAATCCCCAGAGGAGCTCCCATCAAAACCTCAGCGAAGTATCTCTTCCCACAGAGTAATACCTCGCAGAGTAATCTCTTCACCTATTTTTTTCCCCTCAGAGTAATCTCTCCAACAAGTTTATCCCCCGACGGAGTCATCTTCTCCTACCGGTTTATTCTTGCAACCATCATCCCTAGCGGAAAGCGAAGAACTCTACTCTTCAACATCAGCCCAGGATTCCACAAGTTCCCGGCACTCGTCAAGGATTTATTTTCCTAGACAAAAATACATTCATAAACATTTCACATTTCATACATCCTGCTTACATACATGATAAAGTGCATACAACACTATCTCATTTTGAGCATCATGCCATCATGCATTTCATACACCATGACATTGCATACAATTGATGTTTTGCCTTTTCAGGAAAAGGTCAATCCAAAGATGATTACTATCAACTATCGCAATTCCAGATTCGATACCTGTATCTAGCCAGGGCACATCTGTGAGTGATGGATTATAGATTCGATTCCTGTATCTAGCCAGGGCATATCTGTGAGCGATTGATTCCAGATTCGATTCCTGTATCCAGCCAGGGCATATCTGTAGACAACAATTTCCATATTCGATTCCTGTATCTAGCCAGGGCATATCTGTAGACAACAATTTCCAGATTCAATACCTGTATCCAGCCAGGGCATATCTGTAGACGACCAATTCCAGATTCGATTCCTGTATCCAGCCAGGGCATATCTGTGAGTATTTGATTGTGGATTCGACACCTGTATCTAGCCAGGGCATATCTGCACGAATAGTTTAGAGATTTGATACCTGTATCCAGCCAGGGCACGTCTGTAAGTAACCTTTTTGAAGTTCCGGATTCGATTCCTGTATCTAGCCAGGGCACATCTGTGAGCAACTAATTATAGATTCGATACCTGTACCTAGCCAGGGCATATCTGCATGAAGAGTTTGAAGATCAACACCTGTAACAAGCCAGGAAACCATCTTCCTTTCTCAAAGTACGCAAGTTCTCGCTAAGGAATCTCTTACGCGATCGACACTTCCAAATGGCATCTATAAGTCCATTCCCGACAAGGTTCTGTCACACCTCCAAATGGCATCTATAAGCCCATCCTCCTATCCACCATCTCTCCAAATGGCATCTATAATCCCATTCCCGCCATCACATTGCTGATACTCTACCATGCGAGTGCAAATTTCAGGGCACTCTAGTGTCCAATCTCCTTTTACCCTCGAGTCGCGAAAGGCAAACTTGCCAATCTAACTCTTCAGGTTCAAGAAGATTAAACAGGGGTAACTGTTGTACCCCAAAATTTGCCCTCCCATTTCCTCAACATTTTCTCATCCCAAGACCCTTGGAGCTCAAGATCAAGTTAGGGTTTGCTCTGCTCAAGACTCCTCCTTGCAATGTTGACCCAAATTAGGGTTTGTGTTTGCACAAAGATGTTTTGACCTAAAAGGCCCAAAATGACTTTCATGCTTCATGTTGGACCCACAAGTTTATCCATACCAAGTTTCAATCCTTGATTCCAATCTTTGCCCAGTCAATTGGACAGTTGACCTAGAAATCAGCTGTATTGGGGAAAAAGTCAACTGTGGTCAATTGACAGTCAAACTTCATGATTTTTGACCCACATCAACATTATGAACTCATATGAACCATTTGGTCAAGTTTGGATCACAATTCCACAAAAAATTTGATCAGATCATCAAAAGGGCAAAATGGTCATTTTTAGGGTTTTGACTGCACAAAGGCAATTTTTGACTGTTTGACCTAGACAATGGCAAACCAAGCTCACATATGGACTCAAGGACCTAATGGAATTGTCTGGACATGTTCAACAAGTTCAAAAGATCCCAAATGCATAGGATTGACAGATGAATTTTCCAGTCAACTGAGCCAAATTTGACTGTATAGTGAAAAGTCAAACTTTGACTTTTTGGTCAAAATCAAATGCCAAGATTCATTTTTCATCAAGACATGTCAAATTATGAAACTTGTTCATCAAGAAATCAAAAATCACAAATTAGGGTTTTGAAATGAAGAAATTTCATAACAGAAATTTTCTAAGTTATGAAAATTCCTAATTTTTTCCTAACTTTGTCCCATTTTTTCATCAAGATACATTTGGATTCAAACAAAACTCAAAATATGAAAGTTGTAGTCCATTTCAAAATCTACAACTTTGATTCACAAAGTTTCCTCAAAATAAGCTTGTAGCTCAAGTTATGATTTTTGGAATAGGGGTGCAAAACATTCTTAACTTAGAAATTTTTTGACCTATTCTAGGCAGGATTTTTGCCTAACTTCATGGCCACTTTTCACATGCTTCCACTTGGAATTTCAAATTGCATTACAAATATGGATTGTAGTACACATTCCAAGCTTTCCAAATTGTCCAAGAACTTCTCAAACACCCTTGTGGTTAGGGAGAATCGAATTTGTCAATATGGGCAAAAGTCACTTTGTTCATGAGCCATTTCCATGTTCATAACTTTGCATTTTTGAACTCAGCATGTGCAAGCTACATTACAGGCCTCTAATCTCATTTACACTCAATAATTAAATGCCAATCCATTGTGCCAAGATGTTATTTTGTGCATTTGGACATTACATGAAGAATTAAGCCATGTTTGGAAAAAGTAACTTAGCCATTTTTGAAAAGGTGAACTTTGTCAAGTTTGCAAATCAAGAGGTACAGGCCAAATCTTTTGGGCACAAGTTCATGAGCAAAGTCCACTGATCAAGAGTGATTTATGCAGCATACTTGAGGGGCCTGTGTGAGCCTAGAAAACCAAGTTGACAAACTTTGCTTACATTAGAAGAAACCTTGCATTTTGAAACACAACTCTCATTCCTGTCAACACAAGCCAAAGTAAACTTGTTGAACACATTCCAAACATCAAACCTGAGCTAAGACACGACCTAACCACCTTACCTCCCCATTCACAGAAACACCATTGTACTGCACAAAACAGGGCATCCCTGCAGATTGAGTGGCACAACTCAATCCATTCGTGCGCCTTGGACAAAACCACTTCATACACACTCCATAACATCCATACAAACTATCCCAAGCCCTAGCTTCAGACCGTAACACCTCTAACCAACTTCACCATTTTCACTTTTTCTGTTTTGCAGGTTGACTTCTATAGCTCGATTCATTTAGTTTCAAAGTAAGCTAAAGGTTGGAGAAGCATCCCTGAACTTCAAGCAAGCTGTACAAGTCCTCAAGTTGCACTGAAAGTACCTCCATTGTTATACACAAATCAAGCTGAACAGGTAAGTTTTTGAACTTCTATCTCTCTATCCAGGCATAGTTAGGTTTAAGTTTGTGAAGAAAACATGTTCTAATCATAGCCCTGAAGCCATCCATATAGTTACTTTTCATTTATGTTGTGTGTGCTAAGAGTATTTTGAACCTGAACATTAGGAAAAAGTTAGGTCAAGAATTGGGGGAGAAGAAATTCTCTCTCATTTCTGAGAGTTAGATCAAGTTCTTGGTATGTATGGATTCGTGGTTTGATGCTTGACATTTTTTGTGTTATAAGTTTGTGCTAAAAGTCCAAGAATCAGGATGTTTGAACAAGGTGGGAAAGGCGCGCGTTTTTGACAAAATTGTTGCTGGAGGTTGAAGACAAGCCTTCTTGGGCTGGGCCTGACTTGTTCTTTCTTTTTGCACTTTCATTTTTCACATACACCCCCCTTGGCCCATTGTGTTTATTTTTATCATTTTTTGACTTTTTCTTTTTGTTTCTGACTTGTTTATTTTTGTTAAAATATAAAAAACATTTTTTCAACATTTTTTGCATTTTATTTGGTATTTATTTTGTTTCATTTAGTTTATATGTAAATAAATAGGTATTTACTTTTTACTTAAAATACAAAAATATTACAAATACATTTTTATTTTCTGATTTTATTTTATTTTACCTTTTGAAAACATTTTATAAAAAATATACTTTTTTTTGTAAATAATAAATATTGTTATTTTTTGTACATATTTAATATATTTAGTAAATATTATAAATACTTATATATTTATTAGAATATTTAGGATAAAAATACAAAAAAAATAACACATTTTTATTTTTATTAATATTTAACTTAAAAAATCACTTTTTTACAATATACTTCCTTTTTATTTATTTTTTGTGCATAATTAATAAATGTTGTATATAATAAATAATTAATACCTTTTATTTAGCAAAATTAGGGTTTGCCCTAAAATGTAAAAATATCCAAATTTTTTCCTTTTTATTTTTGTTTATTTGTCACATGAAAAACACTTTTACATACATATAAAAATCATTTTTTGCATCTTGCATATTTATTTTATTTTTATTTAATTTGTGCAATTAAATACCTTGTAAATTCAATTTGGATGTAATAGTCGAGATTTTAATTTCTTGCTAAATATCCCCATTTGAACATTTGTACCCCCCATCCCATAATTGTGTTGTAATAATTTAGGACCTTTAAATTCCGCATTTAAAAGCTTTCTAAATATGCCATGATAGACTTAGGGTTTTGTATGCAAAAAATCAACCAACAATAGTTTGACCTAATTCAAAGATAACAAAGCATGAAAATGGACAACACCAATCACACTTGCACCCCTAGGGTTACTCCACTTGTTGCCTTCAATAATGGGCCATGTTGCATGTTAGGTGTCTTTGGCAAAACAAAACAATAATCAAATGATCACAGTCCCTCGATGACGCTTTCGAAAGTTGCCTAAAAAATGATCAAGTCCCTTAAAGGAAAAATTGCCCAAAGACACTTGGCACCATTGCAATCATGGTCTAAACGATGACCCGCGCCCGTCCCGTTCACATCCTAACACAAGATTGTCCACCAAATACAATGGTGGAACAAAATTGTTAAAAGGGTTAAAAACATAGGAAAGATCTTTGAGAAATTTAGGGGTAGACCAAAGTCTTAGTTACTTGAATCAATTTGCAAAAACACTTGCCTACTTTTCAAAACACACATCACAACACACTTTCAAAACAAACTTTCAAAAACATTGAAAACTTTTCAAAAGATAAGTACACCTTTGTATACATCCCAACATGGATCATTACAAAGGTTGCCACCACATTGGCCTCTTTTCAAAATATTTTCAAACCCACACACAAAACACCATTTCAAACAATTGAAAGCACCATTTCAAACAATTGAAAATCAAGGCAAGTTGATCTAAGCAAGTAACTAAGAGCCCATGGATAACCATGGATAGAAAGGGTTCTAATACCTTCCCTTTCTATAATCTACTCCCCGAACCCAAGAAAACATCTCAAAGGTTTTTGCTGTGCTTTTTAACCTTTCCTTAGGATAAAATAAAAAGTCGGTGGCGACTCTTGCTCAACCGAAACATTTGCGAAAACAAACGCAAAACCCAAGTCAGTTCTCCCACCGTATCACAGAACTGGCGACTCTGTTGGGGAGTATTTTTAAAGTTGAGTAACCTTAGGGCTTAGATCACCCTCTTGCATGACTAATTGTTTGCTTTGATTGCTTTATATCTTGGCTCTCTTGTTTGGGTTTGAAATCCTACACCCGGATTTGGGGAAACATTCATAGATAGCAATACGTTGTGGAAACTGTGTGGGGTATACCGACACGGTTGAAGCAATAGCTATATTAGTGCGACATATTTGTGAGTACCGGTAACCCTTGAGTTCAATCAAGGAGAGTACGGGGCCGCTGAGTGATGTCACTAAGCACTAATGACCTAGAACCTTACTTGACCATCTTGGCCTTTCATTATGGGTAGTGAGATGACCGGCTTTGGTGCAGTCCGAAGTTGGTAGATACTCGATACTACACTCATTGAGGGTTGTTTTCTTGGAATATTTTGGTCGCTAGTTAAGTGGCTAAACCAAAACAATGAACATGGAAAACAATCCAATGATATTGAGCTCCTTAGAACCCGGTTACTATTTATAGGACAGGTTTTTAAGCCAACTACACTCAAGAGGGTACTTACCTATGAACCCCATGCAAGCCTGAAACTAGGGTTTTTGTGTGATTTGCTTGTACATATGTTTGTGCATACATCATGAGCATCATAAAGCATCATATGCATACACTAACCATTTCAAGGGTTTGGATCTTCATCTTTGTTCTTGTTTTGTAGGTCATGGAAATTCTTCGCAGGAAAACTATCCAAGTCAACCTTGTGAGAATCCCTCCTCAACTCAAGGAGCTCACATCCAGAATTCCGGAAAGCTCTCCCTTCAGTGAAAGACATGGTAGACTGCTCAGCCTAGTCAACACCAGCATTGAAGAGGACATGGTAAAGGTGTTGTTTCAGTTCTTTGACCCCCTTCACCACTGTTTCACTTTCCCCGACTACCAATTGGTGCCCACTTTGGAGGAATTTTCTCAACTCCTGAGAATTCCTATTCTTAATCAACGACCCTACAACGGTACGGAAAAAGAACCAAAGCCTGAAGATGTTGCTCAAGCACTACACTTGCAACCATCTGACATCAAGGGGCATTGGGAAACTAGAAGCGGTGTCAAAGGCTTCTTGGCAAAATTCTTGTTTGAGAAGGCACAAGAGTGTTGGAATTCATTGGATCTACAAGCCTTTGAAGAAATTGTGGCACTCCTCATTTATCGGTTGGTCCTGTTCCCAAATCCCGACCAGCTTATAGATGTCAACACCGTCAAGATCTTCTTATCCAGGAATCCAATACCAACATTGCTTGGGGATATTCTTCACTCATTTTACACACGAACAATGAGAAAGAGGGGTGTTCTCATGTGCTGTAGTTCTCTCCTTGCAAGGTGGTTTATTTCGCACCTTCCACAATCTGTCTTGAAGAATGACCAAGGCCTAAGGTGGTCACAACGGTTGATGACCTTCACTCACTCTGATGTACATTGGTGCTCTCGGTCCAGAGAAAATGTCATCATCATCGATCGTTGTGGAGAGTTCCCTAATGTTCCATTACTTGGCATTAGGGGAGGCATTACCTACAACCCTTGTCTAGCTTTGAGGCAATTTGGATATGCACGGAGGGATGGCCCTCACGACATGTTGATTCCTGACATAGTTTTTGACTTCGACAACGATGCGCAAGGACTTCGCCAAAGATTCATCAGAGCTTGGAGGATGCCTAACAAGGTAGACAGCAAGACACTGGGGCATAAGAACTCCATCCCTCTTGAGCCTTATCTCAAGTTGGTACGAACCCGAGCCCAGAGTCTAATGATGCCTTATCCTCATGTTCTCCCTGTGATTAAAGAGCCCGTTAGGGAAGGAGAGGTTCCCTACACCATCCTATATCCTGACATGCCTACATCGTGGGAGGAGATGCAGAAGAGTTGGATCCAACTCAAGGAGGAACGAAATAATTTTGAAGCCAGCTTCTACGCCAGTGAGAAGAAGGTTTTGGAGCTTACCCGCCGACTCCATGAGGAAGAGACCCTTAACACCTACATTGCACCAAAGAGGATGCGTAATGTCTTTTTACCTTGAGAAGTTTTTTGTAATATTTGGCCCATGGGGCATTTATGTACTGACAAATTTCTTCTTATTAATATGACGTGCGTTCCTTTTTGTTTGCAACAATTTTGAATTTTCTAAATCCTTGAATGCATTGCATAAACAAACATATCATTCATCATGCGCATAAGCAGGTCTCCACACCAGGTTTCCTTATCTTTCTGTTGTTTATTTCAGTAGGATGGATCTCAAACAGTCGGTCAAGGATTTGCAGTCTCAGAATTCACAGTTTCAACATCTCCTGATGACCTTGGCTAAGGGTCAGGAGGATCTAAAAGCCCTGCTTGGGAACAAAGAGCAAGTGAAAAAGAAGAAGAAGAGAGTCGGGGTGGCTACCCTAGGAAGAAGGTTTGAGGGTGAAGCCAGAAGAGTGCTTGAATTTCCCCCTACATATGAAGAGGGAACCAGTAAAGGAAATGCGGCTGCGGTACCTTCCGAATCCGAAGCTGAAGAAGGAGAGGCTGAAGAAGAAGAAGACTACTCAGAACAACAATACCCGCCCGCCGATGATAAGTACAAAATCTTAGAAGACAGGTTGGCAGCTATGGAGCTGCAGAGAGTTCCCGGCTTAGATTTCGAAGATTTGGGATTAGTTGCTGGAATTGTGATCCCCCCGAAGTTCAAAGTGCCAATTTTTGCAAGATATGACGGGCTGTCTTGCCCAAAAATGCATCTCAGATCATATGTAAGGAAGATCCAACCTTACACTGCAGATAAGAACCTGTGGATCCATTTCTTTCAGGATAGCCTTTCAGGGGCTCAACTCGAATGGTTCTATCAGCTGGATGGAGCCAGTATCCGAAACTGGGAGGACTTGGCTACTGCTTTTTATAAGCAATATCAGTACAATTCTGACCTCGCTCCCACGCGTACCCAACTCCAGGGTATGTCACTGGGGACGGGCGAAGGATTCAAGGAGTATGCGCAAAAGTGGAGAGACCTGGCTGGAAGGGTGCAGCCACCTTTGACTGACCGTGAACTTGTTGATATGTTCCTGGGGACCCTGTCTGGTCCGTTCTTCAATCATCTGATTGGTAATTCTTCTGCTGGGTTTACAGACTTGATCTTGACTGGTGAGAGAATATAAGCTGGTATCAAGTCGGGGAAGATACAGAAAAGTGCCTCCGCGAATACTGAGAAGAAGCCCTTCAAGAAGGAAGCCAGTGCTGTTTATGGTCCCAGAAGACAAATTAAACCGGAGCGCCACCAAGCTGTCAATGCATTGGTAATTTCAAAGCCTGTCGCTGCTCCTCAGCAGTTTAACCAACCAAGGGGTGAGAGACCCAAAAGACAGTACACTCGGCTCAGCATGACCCTGTCTCAGATTTTGCCGCAACTACTGTCAACCAATCTGGTAACTGTCAAGGAAGCTCCGAAGGTAGTGAACATAGCTTCCCCAAAGTACAACCCCAACGCCCGTTGCGCTTATCACTCTGATAGCCTGGGGCATACTACGGAAGATTGCTGGGCTCTGAGGAATAAGGTTCAAGACCTTATTGATGCTAAAGAAATACAGTTTGAGGCGCCCGAAAGACCCAATGTTGTGACTGCTCCCATGCCCCAGCATGGAGTGAATGCTGTGGAAGAAGACCGGTATGTGGCCTCCGTGGAAGAGATTGTTACTCCATTGTTGACTGTCAAAAGGAATCTGTTGCTAGCCGGTTTATTTCCGGGATGTAGTAAAGGTTGCCTTCTATGTGCTGTTTCACCTGTTGGTTGTCCTTTACTGAAATCAGGTATCCAAAGCCTGATGGATAGCAAAGAGATCTTGTTCGAGAAGATTGCCGTTCCCGCTATCCCTATTGAAGAAGTTTCTATTGTCACTATTTTCAACAAACCTCCTAAGGCTCCTTCAAAGAAGCCTGTCAAAATCATGTCCACTCAGAAGATTGCTCCTATCATCATCACTGTTCCGGGGCCTCTCCCTTATACATCCGACAAAGCTGACCCATGGAACTATGGGGTAGATGTTTATGTTCTTGGAGTAAAACAAGAGTTTGATGCTAGTACCGGCGTCAGTAACATCACCGGGCCTGCCAAAGTTACTCGCAGTGGTAGGCTGTTCTCACCAGATATTGCGCCACCAGCTATTCAGAAACCTCTTATCATCACACCTGCAAGTGTGCATGCTTCCCTTCCTAATCAAGTTCTTGTTCCTACCCCTGCTGCCAAGTCATCTGACGCTCGGGGCAAAGGGATTTCTACTGATTTTCCTGCCCTGACGGAGGCACCAAAGACAACCACTGTTGAGGCTTCCCAGCAAGAGATGGAAGAGATCCTCAAGATCATTAAGAAGAGTGATTTCAACGTAGTTGAGCAGTTGGGGCACACCCCATCAAAAATTTCTATGCTATCACTGTTGTTGTGTTCAGAGGCCCATGCCAAGGCCCTGATTTCCTTCCTAAAGATGGCCCATGTGCCACAAGAAGCGTCTGCTGATCAATTTACTGATTGTGTGGCCAACTTGACTACTGATAATGGTTTGGGCTTCTCTGACGCCGATCTGACTGCCAAAGGAAAGAACCATAACGACGCCCTGCATGTCTCCATTGAATGCAGGGGCACTACTCTTGCCCATGTGTTGGTAGACACCGGTTCTTCTTTGAACGTCTTACCCAAGAAGGCTCTAGACAGGCTGGATTGTGAGGGTTTAGAGCTCAAGCCAAGTAACATTGTTGTCCGAGCCTTTGACGGTTCGAAAAGGATGGTACATGGTGAAGTTGACATTCCAATCAGGGTTGGTTCTCAAGTTTTTGATTCTACATTCTATGTGATGGACATCCGTCCATCCTATTCTTGTTTACTGGGTCGTCCATGGATCCACAAGGCTGGAGCTGTGACCTCCACACTACATCAGAAGCTTAAGTACCCGGTCAGGGGGAAGATTGTTACAGTCCAAGGGGAAGAAGAGTATATGGTCAGTAACCTTAACTCGTTCCGATACATAGAGATGGATGGGGAGTTCATCGAAACCACCTTTCAACACTTTGAAGAGGTGCCTCAGACATTGGCATCAACTAAAACTGTGATTGAAGACCCTCCTTTGAAGATGGCTTCCTTAAAGGATGCCCGGGCTATGATTGAGAAGGGTGAGTGCGCAAACTGGGGCCGACTTCCTGATTTCACTCCGAAGACTGACAAGTTTGGTTTGGGCTTCACTGCAGAGGCTCAGAAGTCTGTTCGTAAGGCAAGGATTAGAAGACCTCCTGTGTTCATCACCAACCCGGGAGTGAATGCTATTGAAGACGACGTGGGGGAATCTGAATTCGAGAGCTGGATCTACCCAACAACCGACGATGGACCAAGCAACTGGACTGTGAAAGACTTCACACCTATTACTTTTGTCACTCAGTAATGAACTCTTTTGTTTTCAATTTGTAACAAACAATATGTTGAAACTTTTATGGCTCGGTGTCCTACCCGGGGCACCGTGGCTCCATTTGTGAGGGCTTTTGTATGTCATTTTCATATATCATTAATCAAAACATTGGACGTTTGTTGCATTTCAAAATCTTGCGCTCCTTTTATTTTTTTATTATATATTGCAAAACAGCTATATTTACACACACTCACTTATACAGGTTCCAATCCACTCTGGATCTCACTGGTAACAACTCTGCTACTGCCAGTTATGACTTCGAAAATCCGATCAACTTAGCCGAAGATGAAGGTGAAGATGATTGCGAAGTACCTGGTGAACTTGCAAGACTGCTACTCCAGGAAGAGAGGGCCATTCAGCCACATGAAGAGCCAGTGGAAACGGTAAATCTGGGTACTGAGACAGACAGAAAGGAAGTCAAGATTGGTGCCAATCTAGAGCTCAGTGTTAAACAACGGTTGATTCAGATGCTGCATGACTATGTGGAAATCTTTTCCTGGTCTTACGAAGACATGCCTGGGTTGGATACCGACATTGTGGTTCATCACTTGCCTACCAAGGAAGACTTCCCTCCGGTAAAACAGAAGGTCCGCCGTATGCGTCCAGAAATGTCCGAGAAAATCAAAGCTGAGGTTATGAAACAATTTGATGTCGGGTTTCTAGCAGTGACTTCTTACCCTCAGTGGGTTGCCAATGTGGTTCCAGTGCCAAAGAAAGATGGTAAGGTCCGAATGTGTGTCGATTACAGGGATTTGAACAGGGCGAGCCCTAAGGATGATTTCCCTCTGCCTCATATCGACGTGCTGGTTGACAACACTGCTCAGCATAAAGTATTCTCCTTCATGGACGGCTTCTCCGGTTATAATCAGATCAAGATGGCTCCTGAAGACATGGAGAAGACCACTTTCGTCACTCAGTGGGGCACCTTTTGCTACAAGGTCATGCCTTTTGGGTTGAAAAATGCTGGGGCAACCTACCAACGTGCCATGGTTGCTTTATTTCATGATATGATCCACCATGAGATAGAAGTATACGTCGACGATATGATTGCAAGGTCCCAAACTAAGGAGGAACACCTTGACCACCTACAGAAGTTGTTTGACCGTCTGAAGTTGTACAAACTGAGGTTGAACCCAAACAAGTGTACCTTTGGGGTGAGATCTGGAAAATTGCTAGGCTTTATCGTAAGCGACAAAGGTATTCAAGTGGACCCTGCCAAAGTGAAAGCCATACAAGAGATGCCAACTCCCAAGACAGAGAAAGAAGTCAGAGGCTTTCTAGGATGGTTGAACTACATTGCCCGATTCATCTCTCATCTAACTGCTACCTGTGAACCAATCTTCAAGCTGCTGAAGAAAGATCAAGTAGTACGTTGGAACGATGAATGTCAGGCCGCTTTCGAAAAGATCAAAGAGTATCTCCAAGAACCACCCATTCTTATGCCACCGGTTGAAGGGAGACCTCTAATCCTATACTTGACAATACTTGACAACTCAATGGGGTGTGTGCTGGGGCAGCATGACGAGTCTGGCCGAAAAGAACACGCCATTTATTACCTTAGCAAAAAGTTTACCGACTGTGAGACCCGGTACTCACTGCTCGAGAAAACTTGCTTCACTTTGGTATGGGCTGCTCGCCGGCTGAGACAGTATATGTTGACTCACACTATTCTGTTGATTTCAAAAATGGATCCAATCAAGTACATATTTGAAAAGCCTTCCTTGTCCGGAAGAATAGCAAGATGGCAGATGATCTTGACGGAATATGACATCCAGTACACGACTCAAAAAGCAATCAAGGGAAGTGTATTGGCAGACCATTTGGCACACCAAGCAGTGGACGATTACCAGTCAATGAACTTTGAATTTCCAGACGAGGATATCATGGTAGTGACTGATTGTGAAGTACCTGGACCGGATGAAAGACCTGAGGAAGGATCCCGATGGTCTATGCACTTTGACGGAGCCTCGAATGCTTTGGGTAATGGTATTGGCGCTGTGATCATATCCCCTAAAGGCACTCATACTCCACTCACCACCCGGCTATGTTTCAACTGCACCAATAACATGGCGGAGTATGAGGCATGTATCATGGGTCTTCAAGATGCAATTGACTTAAGGATCAAGTTTCTGAGTGTCTTCGGAGATACCGCTCTCGTGATCAATCAGGTCAAAGGCGAGTGGGATACGAAACACCCAAATCTTATTACTTACAAGGAGTATGTGTTGACGTTGATTCCCCACTTCGAGGAAATAACTTTTGAACACTTCCCAAGAGAAGAAAATCAGTTGGCGGACGCGTTGGCTACGATGTATTTTATGTTCAAGGTCAAATGGGATAACGAGGCTCCCCGGATCATCATTTGGAAATTGGATGAACCTGCGCATTGCTGCGATATTGAGGCTGAAGAGGTAACTGAAAAACCTTGGTATCATGAAGTGAAGAGGTACTTGGAAGCTCAAGAATACCCCGAAGGTGCATCTGTTAATGACAAGAAGTTTCTGAGAAGGTTTGCGGCAAAATTCTTCCTCAGCAACGACATTCTCTACAAGCGAAACCATGATTCGACATTACTGCATTGTGTGGATAAGACTGAAGCAGAAAAGATCATGGCGGAGCTACATGAAGGTACCTTCGGAACGCATTCCAGTGGACATACCATGGCAAAGAAAATCCTTCGGGCAGGATATTTCTGTTCCATAATGGAAGCCGACTGTTATCAACATTCTCGGACTTGTCATAAATGCCAGATCTATGCTGATAAGGTGCACATTCCTCCAGTTCCTCTGAACGTCTTGACAGCACCTTGGCCTTTTGCAATGTGGGGCATTGATATGATCGGCGAAATCAGACCTACGGCATCCAACGGGCATCGCTTCATCTTGGTAGCGATTGATTACTTCACGAAGTGGGTCGAAGCAGCCTCCTATGCTTCTGTATCCAAGAACGTCGTGGCACGTTTCATTCGGCACAACCTGATATGTCGATACGGTGTACCTGAGAGGATCATTACGGATAATGGTACCAATCTTAACAACAAGATGATCACTGAGCCCTGCGAGCAATTCAAGATACAACACCACAATTCTTCTCCCTACCGGCCGAAGATGAATGGGGCTGTCGAAGCAGCAAATAAGAACATCAAGAAGATTGTGCAGAAGATGACAGTGACCTATAAAGATTGGCACGAGATGTTACCGTTTGCTCTTCATGGGTACCGTACCTCAGCACGGACGTCAACAGGGGCAACTCCCTTTTCCTTGGTCTATGGCATGGAGGCAGTCTTGCCTATCGAATTCCAGATACCCTCTCTCCGAATAATGAAGGATGCCGATTTGAGCGAAGATGAATGGATCCAGACTCAGCTTGATCAATTAAACCTAATCGACGAAAAGAGACTCACTTCTATTTGTCATGGTCAGACGTACCAAAAACGGATGATCAGGGCATTTAACAAGAAGGTCAGGCGACAAGAGTATCAGGTCGGAGACCTGGTAATCAAGCGCATCATTCTTCCTCAAAGTGATCCCAGGGGCAAATGGACCCCTACGTACGAAGGGCCATTTGTGGTTAAACATATCTTCTCAGGAGGAGCTATGATTCTAACCACCATGGATGGTGACGACCTTCCTCACCCCGCCAATGCAGACATAGTAAAAAGATACTACACATGAATTAAAGACCCGCTAGGTTGACACACCTAGGCAAAAATAAGGGCTTCCCGGCGAACCAAAATGGTTCGGGCAAAAATAAGGGATGAAATGAAAAAATCTGTACACCCGGCAAGTCGAAAACCTGAAAAGGCGGCTTGGGCAAAAATGGGTATCCCGGTGGACTGAAAACCCGAAAGGGCGGTCCAAGCAAAAGTTAGGGATAAAGCGTAATACTATGTCTCATTGGATCACCTTGCATCCAGAATTCGGCATCAACTGTCAGGCTCAGATGACTCCAATCAATCAGCTTCATCTTCAACTAAGCAACAGAGTGATGAGACACTTGAAGACATAAAGGCGATAGCAGAGTTGGAACCCAGTGGGATTATTTTTCACATAGCTGTTTTGTTTCCTTTTCACAAAATTGTATAAACTCTATGTTGCTCGGCGGCGTTCTCTTACTAGGACGTCAGCCTCCTGTACATAAAAAGCCTATTTACAGGAAAATTTCAAATCAATACAAGCTCAATTTTTCAGACAAATTACCCATCATTTTTCCTTTTTCTGTTTTTGTTTTGCAAAGAACGTCCAATGTTCATTTTTGATATATGCATTTGACGTTAATTGCTAATCATGAATATTTGCATGCAAAACAAAGGACTAATTACAGGTGACATCAGAAACAGGGGCAATAAGGAATTGTCCAAGCGATCTAGTTGCTCTGTCCACCAATGTACCAAGTTAGGTTCGGCTGAAGAATGTAATCAAGTTACCTCAACTCCCCACAGAATAAGACCAGATTTCAGCAGTACTCTCCAGGCAGATTTGGTCTCCCATCTTCCCTAAAAAGGCACATTGTTCCCTTAGCAAGTCAGCAATACTCTCCCCAAGCAGAGTTAGTCTACTGTCAGCCTTAAGGAAGTTGGGTATCCCCAGAAAATCTCAACATTCCCCAGCGGAGTATAGACATTCCTCAGCAAGCATCCCCGACAGTCTTAATATAAGATTGTTCCCCGGCGGAATACAGACACCCCAGTGGGACCATTCCCCAGTACAATCCAAAGTTTCCCCATGAGAGTGGAATCCATATCCCCAGCAGGTCTTGAGGCTTATCCCCAGTAGATTCTGGAAGCTTATCCCCTGCAGAGTATGAACGCGTCTCCCTGGTTTTTATTCAAAGGTTATTTCCCCACCAGGTTATAACTGGGTTATCCTCAGCTAATTACCACGGAAAGATCGTCCTCGGCAAAGTTCTTCCTATTCCCCAGCGGAGTTCATCAAGTTCCCCAACATAACTTACCAGTGGAATCCCCAGAGGAGCTCCCATCAAAACCTCAGCGAAGTATCTCTTCCCACAGAGTAATACCCCGCAGAGTAATCTCTTCACCTATTTTTTTCCCCTCAGAGTAATATCTCCAACAAGTTTATCCCCCGACGGAGTCATCTTCTCCTACCGGTTTATTCTTGCAACCATCATCCCCAGCGGAAAGCGAAGAACTCTACTCTTCAACATCAGCCCAGGATTCCACAAGTTCCCGGCACTCGTCAAGGATTTATTTTCCTAGACAAAAATACATTCATAAACATTTCACATTTCATACATCCTGCTTACATACATGATAAAGTGCATACAACACTATCTCATTTTGAGCATCATGCCATCATGCATTTCATACACCATGACATTGCATACAATTGATGTTTTGCCTTTTCAGGAAAAGGTCAATCCAAAGATGATTACTATCAACTATCACAATTCCAGATTCGATACCTGTATCTAGCCAGGGCACATCTGTGAGTGATGGATTATAGATTCGATTCCTGTATCTAGCCAGGGCATATCTGTGAGCGATTGATTCCAGATTCGATTCCTGTATCCAGCCAGGGCATATCTGTAGACAACAATTTCCAGATTCGATTCCTGTATCTAGCCAGGGCATATCTGTAGACAACAATTTCCAGATTCAATACCTGTATCCAGCCAGGACATATCTGTAGACGACCAATTCCAGATTCGATTCCTGTATCCAGCCAGGGCATATCTGTGAGTATTTGATTGTGGATTCGACACCTGTATCTAGCCAGGGCATATCTGCACGAATAGTTTAGAGATTTGATACCTGTATCCAGCCAGGGCACGTCTGTAAGTAACCTTTTTGAAGTTCCGGATTCGATTCCTGTATCTAGCCAGGGCACATCTGTGAGCAACTAATTATAGATTCGATACCTGTACCTAGCCAGGGCATATCTGCATGAAGAGTTTGAAGATCAACACCTGTAACAAGCCAGGAAACCATCTTCCTTTCTCAAAGTACGCAAGTTCTCGCTAAGGAATCTCTTACGCGATCGACACTTCCAAATGGCATCTATAAGTCCATTCCCGACAAGGTTCTGTCACACCTCCAAATGGCATCTATAAGCCCATCCTCCTATCCACCATCTCTCCAAATGGCATCTATAATCCCATTCCCGCCATCACATTGCTGATACTCTACCATGCGAGTGCAAATTTCAGGGCACTCTAGTGTCCAATCTCCTTTTACCCTCGAGTCGCGAAAGGCAAACTTGCCAATCTAACTCTTCAGGTTCAATAAGATTGAACAGGGGCAACTGTTGTACCCCAAAATTTTCCCTCCCATTTCCTCAACATTTTCTCATCCCAAGACCCTTGGAGCTCAAGATCAAGTTAGGGTTTGCTCTGCTCAAGACTCCTCCTTGCAATGTTGACCCAAATTAGGGTTTGTGTTTGCACAAAGATGTTTTGACCTAAAAGGCCCAAAATGACTTTCATGCTTCATGTTGGACCCACAAGTTTATCTATACCAAGTTTCAAGCCTTGATTCCAATCTTTGCCCAGTCAATTGGATAATTGACCTATAAATCAGCTGTATTGGGGAAAAAGTCAACTGTGGTCAATTGACAATCAAACTTCATGATTTTTGACCCAAATCAACATTATGAACTCATATGAACCATTTGGTCAAGTTTGGATCACAATTCCACAAGAAATTTGATCAGATCATCAAAAGGGCAAAATGGTCATTTTTAGGGTTTTGACTGCACAAAGGCAATTTTTGACTGTTTGACCTAGCCAATGGCAAACCAAGCTCACATATGGACTCAAGGACCCAATGGAATTGTCTTTACATGTTCAACAAGTTCAAAAGATCCCAAATGCATAGGATTGACAGATGAATTTTCCAGTTAACTGAGCCAAATTTGACTGTATACTGAAAAGTCAAACTTTGACTTTTTGGTCAAAATCAAATGCCAAGATTCATTTTTCATCAAGACATGTCAAATTATGAAACTTGTTCATCAAGAAATCAAAAATCACAAATTAGGGTTTTGAAATGAAGAAATTTCATAACTTAGAAATTTTCTAAGTTATGAAAATTCCTAATTTTTTCCTATCTTTGTCCCATTTTTTCATCAAGATACATTTGGATTCAAACAAAACTCAAAACATGAAAGTTGTAGTACATTTCAAAATCTACAACTTTTATTCACAAAGTTTCCTCAAAAGAAGCTTGTAGCTCAAGTTATTATTTTTGGAATAGGGGTGCAAAACATTCTTAACTTAAAAATTTTTTGACCTATTCTAGGCAGGATTTTTGCCTAACTTCATGGCCACTTTTCACATGCTTCCACTTGGAATTTCAAATTGCATTACAAAGATGGATTGTAGTACACATTCCAAGCTTTCCAAATTGTCCAAGAACTTATCAAACACCCTTGTGGTTAGGGAGAATCAAATTTGTCAATATGGGCAAAAGTCACTTTGTTCATGAGCCATTTCCATGTTCATAACTTTGCCTTTTTGAACTCAGCATGTGCAAGCTACATTACAGGCCTCTAATCTCATTTACACTCAATAATTAAATGCCAATCCATTGTGCCAAGATGTTATTTTGTGCATTTGGACATTACATGAAGAATTAAGCCATATTTGGAAAAAGTAACTTAGCCATTTTTGAAAAGGTGAACTTTGTCAAGTTTGCAAATCAAGAGGTACAAGCCAAATCTTTTGGGCACAAGTTCATGAGCAAAGTCCACTTATCAAGAGTGATTTATGCAGCATACTTGAGGGGCCTGTGTGAGCCTAGAAAACCAAGTTGACAAACTTTGCTTACATTAGAAGAAACCTTGCATTTTGAAACACAACTCTCATTCCTGTCAACACAAGCCAAAGTAAACTTGTTGAACACATTCCAAACATCAAACCTGAGCTAAGACACGACCTAACCACCTTCAATACCTCCCCATTCACAGAAACACCATTGTACTGCACAAAACAGGGCATCCCTGCAGATTGAGTGGCACAACTCAATCCATTCGTGCGCCTTGGCCAAAACCACTTCATACACACTCCATAACATCCATACAAACTATCCCAAGCCCTAGCTTCAGACTGTAACACCTCTAACCAACTTCACCATTTTCACTTTTTCTGTTTTGCAGGTTGACTTCTATAGCTCGATTCATTTAGTTTCAAAGCAAGCTAAAGGTTGGAGAAGCATCCCTGAACTTCAAGCAAGCTGTACAAGTCCTCAAGTTGCACTGAAAGTACCTCCATTGTTATACACGAATCAAGCTGAACAGGTAAGTTTTTGAACTTCTATCTCTCTATCCAGGCATAGTTAGGTTTAAGTTTGTGAAGAAAACATGTTCTAATCATATCCCTGAAGCCATCCATATAGTTACTTTTCATTTATGTTATGTGTGCTAAGAGTATTTTGAACCTGAACATTAGGAAAAAGTTAGGTCAAGAATTGGGGGAGAAGAAATTCTCTCTCATTTCTGAGAGTTAGATCAAGTTCTTGGTATGTATGGATTCGTGGTTTGATGCTTGACATTTTTTGTGTTATAAGTTTGTGCTAAAAGTCCAAGAATCAGGATGTTTGAACAAGGTGGGAAAGGCGCGCGTTTTTGACAAAATTGTTGCTGGAGGTTGAAGACAAGCCTTCTTGGGCTGGGCCTGACTTGTTCTTTCTTTTTGCACTTTCATTTTTCACATACACCCCCCTTGGCCCATTGTGTTTATTTTTATCATTTTTTGACTTTTTCTTTTTGTTTCTGACTTGTTTATTTTTGTTAAAATATAAAAAATATAAAAAACATTTTTTCAATATTTTTTGCATTTTATTTGGTATTTATTTTGTTTCATTTAGTTTATATGTAAATAAATAGGTATTTACTTTTTACTTAAAATACAAAAATATTACAAATACATTTTTATTTTCTGATTTTATTTTATTTTACCTTTTGAAAACATTTTATAAAAAATATACTTTTTTTGTAAATAATAAATATTGTTATTTTTTGTACATATTTAATATATTTAGTAAATATTATAAATACTTATATATTTATTAGAATATTTAAGATAAAAATACAAAAAAATAATACATTTTTATTTTTATTAATATTTAACTTAAAAAATCACTTTTTTACAATATACTTCCTTTTTATTTATTTTTTGTGCATAATTAATAAATGTTGTATATAATAAACAATTAATACCTTTTATTTAGCAAAATTAGGGTTTGCCCTAAAATGTAAAAATATCCAAATTTTTTCCTTTTTATTTTTGTTTACTTGTCACATGAAAAACACTTTTACATACATATAAAAATCATTTTTTGCATCTTGCATATTTATTTTATTTTTATTTAATTTGTGCAATTAAATACCTTGTAAATTCAATTTGGATGTAATAGTCTAGATTTTAATTTCTTGCTAAATATCCCCATTTGAACATTTGTACCCCCCATCCCATAATTGTGTTGTAATAATTTAGGACCTTTAAATTCCGCATTTAAAAGCTTTCTAAATATGCCATGATAGACTTAGGGTTTTGTATGCAAAAAATCAACCAACAATAGTTTGACCTAATTCAAAGATAACAAAGCATGAAAATGGACAACACCAATCACACTTGCACCCCTAGGGTTACTCCACTTGTTGCCTTCAATAATGGGCCATGTTGCATGTTAGGTGTCTTTGGCAAAACAAAACAATAATCAAATGATCATAGTCCCTCGATGACGCTTTCGAAAGTTGCCTAAAAAATGATAAAGTCCCTTAAAGGAGAAATTGCCCAAAGACACTTGGCACCATTGCAATCATGGTCTAAACAATGACCCGCGCCCGTCCCGTTCACATCCTAACACAAGATTGTCCACCAAATACAATGGTGGAACAAAATTGTTAAAAGGGTTAAAAACATAGGAAAGATCTTTGAGAAATTTAGGGGTAGACCAAACTCTTAGTTACTTGAATCAATTTGCAAAAACACTTGCCTACTTTTCAAAACACACATCACAACACACTTTCAAAAACATTGAAAACTTTTCAAAAGATAAGTACACCTTTGTATACATCCCAACATGGATCATTACAAAGGTTGCCACCACATTGGCCTCTTTTCAAAACATTTTCAAACCCACACACAAAACACCATTTCAAACAATTGAAAGCACCATTTCAAACAATTGAAAATCAAGGCAAGTTGATCTAAGCAAGTAACTAAGAGCCCATGGATAACCATGGATAGAAAGGGTGCTAATACCTTCTCTTTCTATAATCTACTCCCCGAACCCAAGAAAACATCTCAAAGGTTTTTGCTGTGCTTTTTAACCTTTCCTTAGGATAAAATAAAAAGTCGGTGGCGACTCTTGCTCAACCGAAACATTTGCAAAAACAAACGCAAAACCTAAGTCAGTTCTCCCACCGTATCACACATCTCTATTGGGTTCTGCATCCTCAAGTTCCTCCTCCTTCTTCTTTATTTTGCATTGTTCATGTGCCTCAAGCGAACCAGCCACTTCTTCGATAGTGATTGTCGAAAGATCCTTCGCCTCTTCTATTGCGCATACTATGTTTTCGAACTTGTCTGTCAAAGATCTCAGAATCTTTTCGACAATACAAGAATCAGTCATTGCTTCTCCATTTTGATTGAGTTGATTTGCCACCGTCTGCACACAAGTGATGTAGTCCGATACAGACTCTGTCTCCTTCATTTTCATTCTCTCCATTTCTCCTCGAAGAGTCTGCAATCGAACTTGCTTGACTCTATCTGCTCCTTTGAAAGCCTTTTCTAGCGTGTCCCACGCCTCCTTCGATGTAGTCGAACTAGTAATCTTTTCGAAAACTGATTCGTCAACTGCTCTGAACAGCATGTACAATGTTGTTTTATCCTTTGCTTGCGTTTCTTTCAACGCCTTGTTATGAGCAGTTGTGATTGTTGTCGTATCCGATGGTTCTTCAAACTCATCGTTAGTTACTTCCTATACATCTAACGATCCCAGCAACACCTTCATCTAGATACTTCAGTTCTCACAATTCGACTTTGATAGTCGTGGCAGTGGCATTTGACCTGTCATGTTTGCCATTCACTCTGATACCAATTTGAAGAAATTGAAGAAATGGGAGTGGACTGAACTTTCTCTTTCTTTTAAAAAATTGTTCAAACAACTAATTTTTCATATCTGATACAACGTGATTTATATAGAATCACAAGATAGAACATTTAAAGTTACGACAATAACTATTTCTAGTTCTTTAAAGGAATAAACTTCCTATTGCCCAAAGAAATCTGTCTTTTGTATTATCCAAGACAAATTTAAATTTGACCAAAAGTTTCTACTCGTGAATTAATTTTTGTGTTATAAGTTGATGAATTTGCAGGTTTTTAAGACCTTAAAGAAATATAGAGGATAAGGTTGGATATAGAGAAGAAAGAGTTGAAGTAAGAGAGAGAAATCAAAGAGATGGAGTGAGAGAATACAACGAAAGAGATGGAGTGAGAGAGAAAAAAATGAGATTTTTGGCTGATTTTCTGTGTGAGAGAAAAAGAAGACTTGTTAAAAGTGACAAATTTGTTGCATTGGAAGTCGAAAATAGTTGTCAAATGAAAATCAAACAATTACTATGAAACTAAATTGTTTATAATCCATTAAAGTTGTTAACAAAAAACAAAGGAATTTGTATAAAGTGCGTAACCATCTCATTAGAAAGAGTAGTTTAGTTGAAAAAAGTAACTTTGAACATAAAATACCCTCAAAACGATAACATAGCAGAAATAGAAGGAAAAAAAAGTATTTTCCATAGACATCAATGTTCTAATATTATAGATATTGATCAATGTTATAACTGAAATTTCATTGAATAATAAATTATTCTTAAAATTAAAATAAATACCACTTTTTCTATCAAACCTTTATATCATACTTACAAATTCTTCAAAAGTCTACAATTGTACTAGTTTAATGACGATACAGTTAAGGCTGGTTTCATAGTATGTGAGGCTCCCGGACAATGTGGTATCAGAGCAACAACAGAAAGAAGGGGTGCATATGGCATGAATATAATAAATATAGTAAGTAAGGGAGAAAAATATTTAACCATGGCGCTATCACAACAAAACACTCATCCTATTACCACCACCCCTTCCCTATCACTTTCTATACTCTATAAAAAGACTGATACCCATAAAATAGAAAACCTTGTTGAGTATTCTTATGTTCCAGAAGATGCTCAAATTTCCGAAACAGTACCTCCCCTTTTAAGCCCTTATAATATCTTCAAAAAACAAAGAACAATTACCAGATCCATCAGAAACCTAATCTCTACCTATCGCCCTCATATGAAAGAATACGTCCAGTCATCTCGACTAGACCAATGTAGTTTGAGAGCAACAAACCAAGAGCAGTATGTGGATTTAGAGATTCCTCAGAGTCTCATAAATCACTAGAAATATGAAGGATACACAGCTTTACATTTTGGAGCAGTTAGACTCATCCTCTCTCTCCATGGAAGGAAAAATCAGCCTGTCTTCTGCAAAATAGCTCTCCTAGATTCGAGCTATCTCCATTATGAAAATGCTATCATAGGGACTGTTCTGACCTCACTTCATGCGGGAAGCGTTGTTCTTACTGTTTTTCCAAATTATAATGTAAGCCTCAACGACATCACCCTATCTACAAGACTAAAGGTCCAAGTTCAAATCACTGGATCTGACCAAGTTCCAGAGGCCATGTCTTCTATTCTCCATCACCAAATAATCTATCGCCTACAAAATCATTCGATAGATTTGCCTCTCACGGGATGTTCTTCTGATTCTCTGTTAGTAGTTACTAATAGAGAAGAAGATATACCCTCTATTGTTCAGATTCCAAGAAATATCACAAGGGAAGAACTAACTCAGTTAATTCCTCTTGAGTGGATAACAAACTATGAAAAAATCCATCAAGATAGAAGACAAATACAATCTCAAGAGGCCACCTTTAGAAGATCTGTTGACAAAACAGTCAAAACAATTTTCAAAAAACCAGATGAAGGATCGAGTTCAATTTCTCCTATTTTCCAGACCATGATGATCCAACCGATTCTCAAAGAAGATTGGTGCCCAATTCATGCTGTAACTAGTAAAGGAGAACCTATCTATACTGACAAAATAAACGGTCATTTTATTTGGGACGTATATCCCAATAAATGTGACCCAGGATGTCAATGTTGGATGCACGATAATGATTATGACAGAGATATTATCCTCCCGAAAAGAAAAAACAACGGGGCGTGCAAACCATCTCCTCCTCCACAAAGAAGATATGATCCCGATAACGGTCCATGGGGTAGGTATCCATGATAAAAAGAAACCTCTTCCTATTTATGAGGAAGCTCTCAAGATCCCCAAGAAAGAAAAACTGCTGCCACCAAATGATCCTACTTTAGTTACGTGGTCACCGTCAGACTACTGCAAAGTTTTGGACCCTCCAAAAAATGTTGAGTTAATCCCTTGCTTTATGTACTCAACTACCGCACCAGAATATAGCCAACAATTTCCTGCTCTAGAAAGGAAGATGGATCCAATCACTGGTAGAACATCCAAACCCTTCATTCATCCTAATGAAGTACAACCCGATGGAAAACTCAAACCTTTAACTCAAGCTGAAGAAGTTCTAAATTGGCAATCAGAAAACATGATTTCTCAAAATGACATCCTCCAAAATCTCGACAAAAAAGTGGACAAGATTGCTGAGAGAATAGACGAGACAAATGATTATCTCAAGGTTCTATCACAGAAAATGCAGAAGCATTACAAAAGCTTAAAGGCTCAAGTGTCTCAGTTGGATCGTTATTTGCGACAGATGTTAGAAGAAAGAACTTTTGGCAAAACTTTTGACCAAAAGGAAAGAGAAATCAGAAACCTACAAGGCCAAGTAAAAGAAATAGATGATTTCTTAAGAGCTTCACACGAAAGAAAGCCCAAGCCTGTCAAAAACCTTTTCCTTGTCCCTCCTACTTTCCCTACATATTTCAAACGACCAGAAAGACCTTCTCCCTTCTTCCCTACCTATGTTACTTCACCACCAGATCAGGTCAAATACATACCTACAACTTACATACCAAAATCTACCAGAACTACCATTACCTCAACCTCCAAGAAAAAAGGAAAGGCTGCCTGTTTAAGCGCTTCATCCTCAGAATCTCAGGATTTTCTTGAAACACCTCCTCCAAAATTCCAAAAGGAAGAAGAAATTCCTGATAAAGGTTTCCAAGCCATGGCAATCACTGGAAATTATGAATTTCCCCAGAAAAGTTACTCTCTTGCTGAATCATCGGCACAAAAAGAAGACGAGTCCTCCTCGGATGATGACAAAGACTCCTGTCAAGAAACGTCTAGTGATGAAACACCAAGATCCTTTTCATCAGAATCACAATCTGAAGTAAACTACATCCCAAGACTCTTCATGGCAAATATAAAAGAGGAAGATTCATTTTTTGAAGAATCTCTTGAAGAAACTCTAGTCCCTGAAAGGACTAAACCAAATGGCGGTCCTTGGTTCACATTTGATAATATACCGCCTAGTCGTTGGAGAAAGAGACTACTCGAATTTGGAGCATGGCTTGATACCCAGATGATGAAAACAAATGCAGATAGCTATAAGGTAATTGAAGAATTTTGCTGTAGAATGACAGGCACGATGAAGGAATGGTATCACAATCTTGGGGCTTTCAAACAAGATGAGTTACATCGTTTAGAAAGCACAACCAATATCCTTGGTGTACTCCACCAGGAGTTTATCGGAGATATGGATATGTTCGATAGAAAAAACAGACAGGAATTCTTTGAGATGAAGTGTTGTTCCCTCAAAACAAAAGACCTCGACAAACACTATCACAGGATGGCACAAAGGTTTTATCTCCTCAATGGGTACAACGATCCTAGTCTCAAGAATACCTATGTATCGTCTCTACCACATGAACTCCAGCAAGAAATCCATAGGATGGTAGCAACAACTAAAAAGGATATTGCAACAATGAGTCTTGGCCAGATTCATCAGGTGACGTTGGAAGCACTTGAAAAGCTTTGCAGTTTTCATCATTAATTTCAAGAAGTTATATAGCAAAAGTCAAAGTTCACCAAGGCCTGCAAAAAACCTTATCTGGAGATTAAGTGTAAAGACAAAAGGTGCAGTTGTGAAACAAAAAAGAAACATCAACATCAAAAATATTCCAAATCTCATAGGACCTTTAAAGGAAAGAAAAAGAAGACTATGAAGTTCTTTAAAAGAAAATCTTTCAGAGGAAAGGGGAAAAATCGGAGATGCTTTATTTGTGGAAAAAAGGGGCACTTTTCTAAGGAATGTCCTAATAATACCCACAAAGCCACAAAACTGATCAACTCTCTTCAACCTCTAGATGGGGACCTAGAATCTTTGTATTCTGAACAAAGTTCTGCTGATGAAGAAACAATTTTTGCCCTTCAAGACTCTGCGTCTGATGAAGATGACAAATATTTCCCTGTTTACTCCTTCAAAGAGATAAGAAGCTCTCTTCCTACTCCACCACTCCCATGTATTGAAGCTCATGTACTCGCGACAAAGTTTTCCCGTCCGAAGAAAGTTATAGCTTATATGGACACTGGGGCCCAGATTACAATGATGAATCCTAGCATTCTCCCAGCAGAATCATGGGTAACACATGCTGCATACTTTGTAGCAGCAGATGGGAAAATCTTCAGGACAGATTTAATGACCAAGGAAAATATAGGAATCAAATTCTTCCCCGACTGCATAGTTTGGACCAAGGTCATTGGAAGTAATCTTCCAAATAAAGATATTGTAGTAGGGATGGATGTATACTCAGCAACCAATAGACTCCAGATTCTTCCCAAGGGATTAAAATTCAAAAGAGAATTCAAACCTTATTCTTGGATATTGAAGTTATATTCACTATCTAAAATCCCTGTTGGATATGAAGAAATCAAGTCCAACCTACTCAAACTCTGTGCAAACAGCCATGAAACATTCTGCCATCCAAAACCTCTATGGAAGAATAAAGACTTTTTTGTTCAACTTCCTTTTAAGCTCAATGAAGATGTTAATCCAACCAAGGCCACTCATCCAGGAATGAGTCCATCAGATTATACATTGGCCAGGGAAGAATGCAACCATGTGCTCAAACAAGGTCTGATAGAACCCACCAAATCAGAATGGGTTTGCCAAGCATTTTATGTAGAAAAAAGATCTGAAAAGTTAAGAGGAAAAAAGAGGCTAGTACTTGATTATAAACCTCTAAACCATTTCCTCAAGGATGATAAATTTCCTATTCCAAAGGCCTCGTCCTTAAATGTTTTCATCAAAGATGCCCAAATCTATTCCAAGTTCGATCTTAAGCCAGGATTTTGGCAATTGGGTATCGACCCCGAGGACCGTTACAAAACGGTGTTTTGCATTCCTAACGCCCAAATACCAATGGACTGTGTTACCATTTGGGATTAAGGTAGCTCCATCACTTTTTCAAAAGGCCATGACTAGAATTTTTAAGCCCATTCTCAATAGTATCCTCATCTATATTGATGATGTGCTATTATTCTCAAAAGATGAAAAATCCCATAAACAATTATTGGGACAATTCCTTCAAATAGCCCAACGACATGGGATGATGCTCTCTGAGAAGAAAAGCCAATTGGACCAAACAGAAATTGACTTTCTAGGAATGCATTTTTCCCAAGGGAAGTATCAACCTCAGCCTCATATTGCTCAAGAATTGTTAAACTTTCCCGATGAAAATCTCACTGTTAAGCAGATTCAGCAATTTCTTGGTATAATTAATTATATCATAGATTTCTTGCCAAAACTGGCAAGATACACGAGTCCTCTATCTCAAATGCTGAAGAAAACCCCCCCACCATGGGGAACAAAGCAAACTGAAGCAGTAAGAGCCTTGAAAAAGATCGCACAAACCCCACCTGCCTTAAAGATCCCGGGAGACGGTAAAAGAATCTTACAGACGGATGCCAGTGATCATTACTGGGGAGCCGTCTTCATAGAAGAAATTGATGGAATAAAGTATTACTGTGGTCATGCTAGTGGTCAGTTCAAAGAAGCTGAAAAACATTACCATACCATTTATAAGGAAGCTCTTGCAGTTAAGATGGGTATACAAAAGTTTGACTTTCACCTGAGAGGCCATCAGTTTGAAGTCCAGATGGATAATTCCTCTTTCCCTAAGATCCTCGAATTCAAAAATAAGATGCCTCCTGATCCTCAAACTCTTAGGCTCAAAGATTGGTTTTCTAGATATGATTTTATTGTGAAACATATCAAAGGAACTCAAAATGTAATTCCTGATTTACTTTCTAGGCCTATGAAACCCATCCAGATCATTACTACCAAGCACATTTTTCCCTTGATTCTCATGGTCAAACCATTGCCAACCCGTGCCTCCAAGACCAAAGACTTTCCTCCAGGAGTAACTGTATCCTCTTCACCCTCACAACTTAAGCAGTATGCCAGGAATAATCTTTTTTATTATATGCCAAAAATCATAAGGAATAAACTCCATGACCATACTCCTTATTTCCCAGACACACCAATTCTCCTACCAATTTTAATAAACCCTAATGCTAAATTCACAAAAAACCATTTATGGTATATTTGGTGTGCCACTGCTTTATATTTTATGCCTGTCCTCATACCCACTGAAGTCATGTATGAACACATAATGGATCCGAAGAACCACAAATCCTTGATTTGGACTACTCTTGAATGGTACTCTCCGCTAACATGGTGGAGAGATCAATTAAAACCAATCCTAGACGAGGTCAAAGAAATGGGGTTAGCCTCAGAGGCTATTAGCAAATTCAAGACTGTTTTCTTCATGCACAGGCCCTATCAAACAGATCCTGCCACTAAGTTACTTGGTTGTAAGAATTATGTTCATATATGGGAAACCATTGATGATTATCCTCCAAATCTAAAAGTCACAAGAGAATTAATGGAATATGTTAAATTCATCAACCTCCATGAACCAGACAAGATGAATGCTAACTCCACTTGTATCAGTCATCAAGCTCAGTATAAAAACCGAGAGGTTGGAGAAAGCTCAGTTCAAGCCACACAACAAAAAGCAGATTCCCCAATGGAAGTTGAATTCTCAGAAGGACACGTGGAAGAAGTTCATAGAAAAATATCAGACCATGCTTACATGATGGATGACGTGTGGGAAAAAGAGACATCTCGATACGGAGACTGCTTTTCAGAAGAATACTTATCCGATTAGAATATGTCTCCAAGTCATGAACCTATCTTTAAAGACTAATTGGACAAGTGTCTCTTATTAATCACAAGCATGTTTATAAATAGTTAAGTTTCGTCCTTTTGTGTAATAGTACTTCAATAATATATCCATAAGGGATAAGGGTGTCGGACTTTTGAAAGAAGGCATTAATGATGCCATGTTTATAAATAGTGTGGATTTGTCTTTTGTGAATCTCCCTGGCTATAAAGGAGACCTCTTGTAATATTTCAAGTCATAAGCAATAAGAATAAAAACCATCTTGTGTGCTTAAGAACAAAATGTTCTAACTCTCTTTTCTTTCTCCCTAAAAGCTTTAGTTATTGTATTCATGTCATAATTCCCCATACAGATGCAAGTATGCTCTACACTTGCCTCAACACGAGCATCTTGTGTATCAGAAAACATCTTACCATCAATCCATACTACGGTCCTCACTATTATGGAATGTCAGTTTTAATTGTTAGTCTATGTTATGCCTATGGTTGACTGTTTAATGACGATACAGTTAAGGCTGATTTCATAATATGTGAGGCTCCCGGACAGTGTGGTATCAGAGCCTCAACAGAAAGAATGAGTGTATATGGCATGAATATAATAAATGAATAGTTAAAAAATCTATTTGAAATTTTTTTTATCTGAGAACACTAGATTTGTTTAATTTTAAAATAGACTCAATTGAAAAAACTAAGAAAACGTAATTGAATAAAGTTAAAGAGTATCACAAAGCCTAAACTATATTTTTTTTAGAAAAGGCCAGAAAATATATAAAGAGGAAAAGGATAGGCATTTTATTGACTAAAATCAACATTTACATATTAAATTTTAAAAAATATTTTGAAAAAAAAGAATTGAAAATAGTGATTATAAAATTTAATTTCATAAAAAAATTAACAACTTAAAATTACCAAAGAAATATAATAAAGAGATTAAAATATAATAGCATAGAAAGTACATAAAAATTTTAAACCTTGGCAAATACCTTAGTAAATTTTATAATAAATTTTTAAATTTTTTTATTTTAAAAAAATGAACATTAAGATAGCAATTATAAAATTAATTACATCAAAAAGTTAACAAACTAAAATTACGAAAGAAAAGACACTAAAAATAAAATAAAATAGAAGATAATTTACATATAAAGTTTAAACATTAGCAAAGTATAGCAATTTGTTTCCTTTTAGAGGTTCCTCAAGTCATAAAATACCTTTAACATTTTAAAAGTCTAAGAGAAAACATATAAATTAATTTTTAAATTAAATTATATGATCACTCTGATCATACTTTCTTTCTTATATCCTTTCAAGTTAACTTAAATTTGAATTATCAATCATCTTCTGAAGTGGATTAGACACATTATCTCCATTAGCATGTCTGACAAACTCAGTTGAGGTGAGAAAACTTCCATGACAAATACACAATTTTCACATTCTTACGGCCTCTTCTATACTTGTAAAGAAAACCTTTGATTCTTCTTCCATTAGACCCGTTTCCTTTGATAGTAACACTTAGCATGTTATCAAGTGGGTTCATTGCGGCCTTTGTTTTGTTTTGAGGTCCAACGGAGCTCGAGTCCTAAAAAATATTCAGACTCTTTGTTTTGTTTTGAAGTCCAGCAATATTGCCTAAATTCCTTCAATAAATTATAAATAAAATGCAATTTTAAAAAAAATAAATAAATACTAGAGTCTTATCAAAACTATTATTAACAAATCCAGTCAATAGATCATGAACTTAAAATCAGGTTTTGATAATTAAAATCCAATTCTTATACTAGATTTCTTCTTATACTTCAATAAATTGTAAATAAAATGCAAAAATAGTTTAATAAATACACATTCAGATTCAGATACTCCTATGTTAAAATTAAAATTGAACCTAATGAAATTTTATGAAAATATCTATCAATTAAATTTCAAACCCATTGAATTGAATGAATAATTCATAAATGTTGACACAGTCTTATAAAGAAAAATGTCATTTGTTAAACACAAAAACATTTCAGAATCGCGGGAACATGTTCTGGTACGACACGACAAAGCATGATAAACCTTTGACAGTAAATACTACCCAACCATGTGACATGAAACACTAAAATCCATTAACCAATGTTTCATCTTTTTCTTAAAAATAAATTTCTTCTTTTTATCAGGCAAAAAACAATTATGATCTCTAGATTCATACTATCATTATTGAGACTTCTTTCATTATAATTTTCTAAGTAATTAAAATAAAAACAAAAAAAATATAAAAATTATTTACCTTAACTTGATTGAACTTCAGATACAAAAGTACTAGAAGAAAAATCGCCCGCTGAAACACCACTCGTCGACGGTGAAACAGGAACCACTAGATCTTTGTCTTTGTTCAAAATAATTCCGCCAACATGACGAACCAATGAGGTTGTTTGAATCAAACCATCAACATTAGCACCTTATTCCACTAGATTATTGTTATTACTATTCTCACCATCAACTTCAGTTCCAACACCCCTATCTCTTCCCTCTACTGTCGGAGCTTCTTTCTCTCGCAGTCCTGGATTGTCTCAGCTTCTCATTCTTCCTTCTCATAGCTTCCATTCTCCTTTGTGATTGCAATTCCTTTCTCCTTAACCATTCTTCTCGGCTCTATGTCGGTCTATTCACTGGTAATGAACATGTTCTTATCAAATTTCCAACACCAGACCCATTAGCTGCTGCCGGAATCAGAGATGATTTCGGTATCGATGTTGCTCTTTTGATCTTTCGCATTTGGGTCAAACCCAAATTGACCGTTCGATAAAATTCCAAAACTTAGTTCATAGTTCTCTTCAACACAGTCGGTTTTTTTTAGCATCTAATTGCGGTTGCTACTGCTAAACATGCCTCATCGTCGGTATAGGAAAATTACAGCGGCACCGACACTAATTTTCAGCCTCTTCGCTTCCACCGCCATGAACTTGTTGATGAGATCTCTTGTGTAATCGTTAGTCATCGAGATTGAGATTGTTGTGGTTAAAATCTGATCCCGAGAGTGATATTTATCTCTATCTTCCACCACTTCCATTTGGGAGAACAAGGTTTGGACAAAAAAATGAATTATAAAGCTCTCTTTATAATTCATCAATGTGTTGATCCGAACAGTTTTGAAAATTTGGATAATGTTGAATCAACGAAAGAAGCATGGTAAATCATGGAAAAATTATTTGCAGGTGCTGAGAAGGTGAAAAGGTGAGGTTACAAACTCACAAAAGAACGTAAGAATTACTTCAGATGCAAGAAAATGAAAGTGTAAATGATTTCTTCACTAGGGTTACGTGACTGGTGAATTAAATCAAGGTATGTGAAGAATCGGTGACATCAAGATTAGTTGTTGCAAAGATCTTGAGGTCATTGGCTCCAAAGTTCTACCACGTGGTGGTAGCCATAGAAGAGTCGAAAGATTTGTCAACACTGACAAAAGAAGAGCTTCAAGGAACGCTTGAATCTCATGAACAAAGAATGTTTGAAAGAGGTGTATGCAAGTCGAAGAGTGATGCGGCTCTGCAAGCGCAATCAACAAGAGAAAAGAAAGGCAAAGGAAAATGGTTCGACAATGAAGGGAGATGAGGCTATAACTATTCGAATGGTTGAGGAAACCATCAAGAAGGAAATTCGTCGAACCAGAGAAAACCCTCATACCAAAGCAACCAAAGAGGAGGTTTTACAGGTAGAGGAAGAAGTGGTGGTCAAAAACCTGACGAAAGTCACATTCAATGTTTCAATTGTCAAAAGTATGGTCACTACTCTAGTGATTGTCTAGAAAAAAATAAGAATCAAGAAAGTGATGCAAAGTTTGTAAAACATGAAGAATAAGAGATGATGCTTATGATCACAACAAGAGATGGTTCATTAAGATAAAACCCTCGATGAAGAATATGGTAAAACTTTCAAATGGAAATACTCTAGCACTTGAAGGTATTGGTGATGTTCTGATTATGAGGAAAGATGGAAAAAGGTTTGTAATTTCCAATGTATTGTATATACCAGGCATGAAGAGCAATTTGCTCAGCATATGGAAGTTGTTTGAAAAGAATTACAAATTTTTGACTGAAGACAAGATGATGAGATTTGTCGACTTAGGTGGAATGTTAATCTTGAAGGCTCCTATGTCTCAGAATAGAACCTTCAAGATTGAACTTAATGTGATGGAGCACAAGTGCCTTGTGACTGCAACTAACAAGAATAAATGGATATGGCACTATAGAATTGGTCATCTCAACTTCAAAGACATCAGAGACCTGAAAATAAGAAATATGGTTTCAGGATTACCAGAAAATTACATTCCAAATGAAGTGTGTGAAAAAGGTGTGCAGTCAAAGCAACATAAGAACATCTTCAGGAAGGATGCAAGAAGCAAGTCGAAGGAAAACCTTGAAGTTATATACTCTGATGTGCGTGGTCCTATCCAGGTGGATTTGATTGGAGGTAATACATACTTTGTTACATTTATAGATGCTTTTAGTTGAAAATTATACACTTACCTGATCAAGAATAAAAGTGAAGTGGTCGAAAGACAAATTGGTCGAAAGCTCAAGATTCTGAGGACTGATGGTGGTGGAGAATATGTGTCAAAAGATTTCGACACATTATGTAAGATAGAAGGGATTGCACATGAGGTGGTGCCACTTTACACTCCATAATATAATGAAACTGCAGAAAGAAAGAACATAACCATCATGAATATGGTGAGAAGTATGTTGAAAGGCAAGCATATACCCAAAGAGTTATGAGGAGAAGTTGTGTCGATTGCAACATACATTATGAATAGATGTCCGACGAAGAGTCTAGAAGGAATCACACTAGAATAATGTTGGTATGATGTCAAGCCTAGCTTGATCCATCTAAATTTTTTTGGATCTATAGCATATAGACATGTGCCTAATCATTTGAGAAGAAAGCTTAATGAGAAGTCTAGTCAGATGATCCTAATAGGATATCATTCGACTGGAGGATATAAATCATTTGACCCAGTGAACAAGCAAATAGTGATAAAAAAAGACATGTTCATGAATGAGTTTAAGGAATGGGATTAAACTTAAAATGTAAAGAAGGACTCTGAGAATCTTATGTGAAGAACCAGAAAGTGAAGTCGAAAATAAGTTCGACAAGAATAAGTCATTGGTCAAGTAGGCCTAAACAGACATCAAAGAACAAGAAACATGCCTACAAGTTTGCATTAATGAATGATTACATCAGATGATGAAATCGATAATGAAGGTGAGTTGGTGCACTATACTTTTTATACACATGTTGAACCAATCAATGCAACAAAGGTATTGAAAGATTCGAAATGGATGAAAGCTAAGAAATGAATGAGAAAATGAAGTCAATTGAAGTCAACAACACCTGGTCACTTGTCAAATTGCCTCAAGGCAAGAAGCAAATCAATGTGAAGTGGGTATAAAAGGTGAAGTTGAATCCCAAAAGAGAAGTAACTTGACAAAATGATAGACTTATGGCGAAAGAATTTCTCCAGAAAGAAGGAATCGACTTTGATGAAGTGTTTGCCTTATTGCTAGAATCAAAACAATTAGGTTTGTTGTTGGTCTAGAAAACATGAACAATTGCACATATATCAGATGGATGTGAAATGTGCATTCCTAAATGACCCCTTAGATAAAGAAGTTTATGTTGCACAACCAATAGGATTTTTAAAACAAAGACAAGAAATAAAGGTGTACATGTTGCATAAGGCCTTGTATAGACTCAAACAAGCTTCAAGAGCTTGGAATAAGAAGATTGACAGTTTCCTAAGGGAGAAAGAATTTGTGAAGTGCACAACTGAGTATGGAGTATATGTAAGAAGAAGCAAGAGTGAATTGCTTATACTATGTCTCTATGTCGATGACTTGTTTATGAGTGCCAAATTGTTGTGTTCTTTAGTGTGAATAATTAGCACTCATCGGCTTAATTCATTTGCTTTTTGTCAATAAACCTCAACTTTAGTATATATTCGGCATAGTTTATATTATAGTATATATACTGCATTATCGTGTAAATGTCATTTAGATTAATTGATTTTATCTCATTTTTGTAGGTATTCAAGCATTTATACTTATGTATTGTTAGATAGATCATTCAATAAGCTTTCCAATGCTTCCGACCGTGCGTAAATTGGAGTTACGATTATCAAGTTATGGCCTAAACAATGCTGGAATTTTTTGTTTACTGTAGGTCGTCGCTCCTTGCTTGCCAGGCGATGCTGGGGCGCATCAGAGGCGTGAAAATGTGCTAAAAACTGTCGTTTTAAGTGTCGGGTGATACTTTTCAACATCGAGCGATGACGTTTGGGCAGAAACATGTATTTAGGGCTAAAAACACATTTTTTTTAGGGATGTGTTGGATATTTTTGAGTCCCAACACCATGAAACTCATTTTTTGGTCAGAGAAGTTAGAAAATAACATTGTAGCTTGCATCTTAATGATCCGGAGTCATATTTCTCATCAATTGGCGCTGACAACCCGTGAGATGTTTGGTTTTTCTCCATTTCTTATTTATGTATTTCTCTATTTGTTGGGTTATGTTTGTATATTTACTTTGAACATATGTATATGTATTGACCATGGTGTTGTATAAAGTTTGCTTTACAAATCATTGTTGATGTCTTCCTTAATCTTTTTGCTTTATGTTTAGATTTGGGTTGTTATAGACATATACCTCACAAATTTTGATTAGGGATGGATATATATTAGTTTCTAGATTCTAGAGATAGATTTAGAGCTAATAATCATTGTGGGTATTAGAGCTTAATGCCTCCATGTTGTTTGTGTTATGCTGAGAGATCATCAACATGAGCAATACAATTGTCTCCAACTTTACGTTAGACATAACCTCTATTGTGGACCATTTCGAGAGATACTTGATGATTTTGACGAGTATTGTAGGTTGAGTGCGACTGATCGATAGCTTTAAATTTGTTTTGAGTTGTGTAAATTTATGTTTGATAAGTCTCTTCTCCAATGAATGGATTCTTTTTTGTTCATAACTTTTAATTCCCGCAATTACTTTAAACACATTCAAACCCAAACTCATAAACGTGAGAAATTGTCAAATGACCATTCAGTAACACTAATCCCTGTGGAAACGATATGATAAAACTAAAAATATTTACTTTTGCTTGTTGCTTTACCGCTTCAACAAAATGGAGCTGTTGCCGGAGATTGGTGTTTCTATTATTACGCATCATAATAATTTCTTTATTTTTGAGTTTTGCACATAATGTCTATATTGTCTATAAGGTGTAAATAGAAACTTGTTTATATTGATACTTGTATATGATCACCATATTTATGAATTTTTACATGTTTTCAATACTTGTGAATATCATGTATATGTTTTTTCTCTCTTCATGTTTGCTAAGTGTTTGGTTAGGTTTCACTGTCGGTGAGCCCTAATCGTGTAAAAAGGAAACTTGGAGAAGTGTGTATAAATAGCAGGCGTCGAGCTTACGACGTAACACAAGCATGTTTTATTGTTTTTAGTTTCTTTATTATTTTATCGTATTAGTATAGGTAGTATGGTGAATTGGTTAAACAAGTTGAAATTGGACCAGTTCTTAAAATTCTCAAATCTCCAATTTTCAACTTGTTTAATTCAATTTCACAAGGTCTTTTAGTATGTTTATAGTAGTTGTTTTAATGTGTTATTTTCGTGTTTCTCCAAGAACTTGTTTTGAGTAGCTTGAGGAATTTTGAGGTGATTTTTCCAAGTTTGATCGTTTCAACTTGCGAATGCATGGTAATGATATTGTTTAAAGTTTGGTACATTTATAAGGTATGTGTTTATCGCTTTCTATACTATGACATGTACATGAAACTTAAGCTTTTTACAAATTCCATGTCATTCATTGTTTTGTACTACTTGTCCATGAATTGAATCACTTTAGTTTCTACCCCATTGTGAGAAAGTTTTCTATTGTTTACCATATACATGGAGTACCAATAATTCTTGTTTTACTAGATTTTATTATGTTTAATCTTTTATTTGTGTTGATTGTATGAAAGCATGAAAATGATCAAGGCATTTTGTTTCATTTTGAGGATAACTACCAAACTAAATAGTCAATTCACCTTGTGAGTGTGTGAACTTTTGTTATCCCCCTTTGAGCCTTTTTGTCAATGTCCATGTTGTTTTTGAACTTAATGCTTGTCTATGAGTGTTTGGTTTTCCTTTTTGTATGGATGTTGATTCTTTGTTTTCTTGAACCTTCAACTATGATTAATGGTTTGAATTTTTGTCTTGCCATAGAAAGTAGGTTTTGCACCCCAAATTTTCCCCTCTTCATTTTAACCCCAATTGTCTTATATTTCATCACCACATGCATACATACATGTCATAGGGTCTATACTCATGGAATCAAGGGATTTCTCTGTGAAAAAGATGATTGTTCCGTCAAGCAGCACTGTGAAGTAGAACTCGGGGTTTTCAGATTTAAATGCACTCCTCATGTGTTCCAAGCTATTAAATCAACAAACAATCAATTCATCATCATATCAAGCTCTTATGTGTCTTGGCACGCTTTGAATTGCACAGAAGTCAATCGTTTCAATAAATTTGAGATAGTGTAGACAGATATTCAGTATTGTGCGTTTCAAGCCCATAAATTCATAACTTGAGATCGAAAAATGGTTTGGGAATGATTCTTCAGTCTTTGAGACTGTCTTGATATATTCTCTAATTCAGCTGCTCATATCGAAAGCTATTTTTGTGAGGAAGATTTTCAAAAGCGCCAAATATCTGAAATCACGTTATATAGTGGATTTGCTGATTCGTTGGATTTATGATGCTTAAAAATTCATAACTTTCGCCAAGTTAGACATTTTTTTGTGGTTCTTTGGATATAAAATCCGTCTTGATTTTACCTTCAATTTATATGTTCAGGTCAGAAGTTAATTCTTTGAAGAAGATCTTCGAAAGTGCGAATTACCTGAGAAAATTATACCCCAAAGTGGTTTTCTATCGGACTGCTTCTCGATATTGTAAAAATCGTAACTCTCTCGATTTTTATCATATCGGGATGATTCTTGAAGCATGAGATCACAGAGTTTTTTAGCTATAACTTTGCTTCAGGTCCCGAGTTCGAATTGCGCTTCGAGGGCTTCGGTTTGTGGCTTGCTTCCCAAAGTGCGCATGAAAAAAAGTTGAAATTTTCAAGACAGCAAAATAAGTCCATTGTTTCTCACCATTCGAAAAATCATAGCTCTCTCGAGTTTTATTGTATCAGGACGATTCTTTCGGCACAATGTCACAAATTTTGTCATCTACGATTTTATTTCATCTTGCGCGTCAGGATTCCGCATTGAAAGTCACGAGCTTGTGGTTTGTTCACAAACAGTACACAAAATAAGCTGGAAAAATATGCACTGTGAAGTTTTACACCGATTTCTCGCTGTTCAGAGCATTGTAAATTCCTCAATTTTTATCGTATCGGAGCGATTCTTTCAGCACCACGTCACAAATTTTGTCACTGACGGTTTTGTTTCAGGTCGCTCGTCAGGATTTTGCACAATATGTCATGAGTTTGTGGTTTGATATCGACTGGTACATGAAATAGGCTAAAAATCAACATTTGTACTAGCCAAACAAGGCATAGAACCATTTCTATATAAGTTTGAAATTCAAATTTCAACACAACTTTTCACTCATTATTTCAAAGGTCACAAATCAAACCCTCAATTCTCTTTCAATTTTCTCTCAATTGCTCAAGAACCCCAAAACTTCAAAACTTAAGAATCTTCATCTCCTTCCTCACTCCCAACTGAAAACCTCCTTCGAACTCCCTCCTCCTCTGTAAGCTCTACGCGCCGCCTCCACTACTGGCCTCCATCGTGATTTCTGGCGAACTCTCCCGCTGGTCTGCCTCCTGCTCGCACGAACAACCACTGATCGCTCCCTTTCTCTCACGCACGAACGTCTTCCGCCGATAGCTCCCTTTCGTCTCCACCTTGTTGTCCACCGTGGATCCCCTTTCCCCGGCAAGCATCCTTCTCTCTGATTTGATTTTTGGTAAACTCTTGATCTTAAATTGATTTTAGGTGTTTTGATTTCATTAATCTTGAATTGTTTGAATTGTTTAAACATGAATTGAGTTGAATTTTTGAATTGTAAGAGATACTTGATTCTTGAATTGATAATGATGAATATGTGTGGCATTGGTTGAATGATGATTTAATCGGTGTAGATCTTAATTTTAATTGGTAAAATTGATATTGATTTGTAATGCCGACTTTTGGATCTAAGTGTCGATTATGGAATTTTGTTGAAGATTGATGTGGATTTCATGTGTTAATGCGATTTTGGATCAATTTGATGATATTCAATCTTTTCCGACGTTAAAAAACTCAAATCTGATGAATTGCATTATCACTTGGACATTGATTGTTTTGGCTTAGAATTGACACTTTATTTTTGCATTAATCGTTTTCAATTCGTTTGTGTTTTCCTAGCAACGATACTTGAGCCGATAAGTGTTTTTTTTGCATCTGTTTGTGATTGTTGAAATCGATTTTAATCGATATTGGTTCAAGCAAGTGTTGCTGCCTAGAAAATGCAAACGCATTGCAAATTTATTTTCAAATTTTTTTGACGTTTACTTGAGCATGTTTATGCGTTTGTGGACCGTTTGTGTTGAGGTATATCATTTTTGGTACGATTTTCCAGGTAAATTCATGAAACGACGTAGTGCTGCCCGATTATAAGTTGGTGCAGACCTTCCATTTAATTGATGGTTAATGCTCAAGGGAGTTTGTTTTGGTACTTGGATGACATTTAAGACAAGTTTTAACGATTTCTGATCGACATTTTATGCGGTTCATGAGATAACGACAATGTTGCCCGAGTTTTGATATTGATATTTCAATGTTTGTTTGGATTACTTTCTTCACATTTTTATCTTTATTTAATTTGTGATGAAGATACTTGATTCCGGTTATGCCTCCTTGTTATTAATAACGTGTTTGTTGATTTGTGCAAGGCACTTCAAGAGAGCTTTCAATTTTTTAATTAATGTTTTAATTATTCGATCGAAAAGCATGTTATTCCATTTCTTTATGGACTCAAGTTCACTTCTGATGCGTTTTATTTTGTTTCTCATTCCATGAGAAATATACTTTGCTTGTGTTTTTGTCTAGATGTGTATTTTGGTGCATGTGTACTGTTTGTCACGCGGATGTGTCCGATGCACATTTCACATGTGACTTATTTTCACATTGTCGATACTTTGGCACCTATGCCGAGCACCCGATCTCTGACTGTTTTGTTTGTTGATGCTCGCTTGTGTGAAGTTTTTCGGGTTTCTCTACTTTGCTTGCTTGCTACGTGGTATTAATCCAATTCTGGTTTAATTTTCCGTATTGTCTTTTCTTTTCCTTGCCATGAGAAGTAAGAATAGAGATGCATGACTGGGGGTCCGATGCATGACTGGGAGTCCCAACTTTAGGTGGGAAAATCTGTTTAAAGTCCTCAAAAAATGCGATGTTTGTTTTATTAAAGGTCCTCATTATAATGCGGTGGGAGAACTGACTTGGGTGTTTTGTGTTTTATCGCAAATGTTGCGGTTAACAAGAGTCGCCACCGACTTTTCTTTTATCTAAAAGGAAAGGCTAAAAAGAACAGGAAAGACCTTTGAGATGTTTTCTTGAGTTCGGGGGGTAGATTATGAAAAGGGAAGGTATTAGCACCCTTTTCATCCATGGTTTTCCATGGGCTCTTAGTTACTTGCTAGATCACTTGATTTTGTTTGAAAATATGCTTTGTGTGGTTTTTGAAAGTATTTTGTAAAGATGCCATTGTTTAGGAAAACTTTGTAATGATTCTCGTTCGTAAGAATGTATACAAAGTGTTTGATCTTTTGAAAATGTTTTCAAGTTTGAAAGATGTTTTTTGAAAGTGTTGGTGTTTGTTTTGAAAATAGAAAGGATGTTTTTGTTTTGAAATTGAGCAAGTAACTAGGAACATTCTACCTACTCAAAAGTCTTTCATATTCATTTCCTCTTTCCTTTGACATTGTCATCTTACCATTGATTTGGTAAGTAACCCTACCTTTGGATGTAAAAGGGACGGGCGTGGGTCATCGTATAATCATGATAGCAATATTTTGAGATATCTTAGCAATTCTCTTTGAGGGACTAAGATCATTTTGAAAGGCAACATTGATAGCGTCATCGAGGGATTATGATCTTGTATTTTTGATTGCTTTTGCTAAGACATCCCACATGCATAACATGGCCATTTTTATAAGGCAACAAAGTGGAATTACCCTAAGGGTGTAAGTGTGAAAGTTTGTTGATTTACATGCATTTAATCTTGGATTAGGGTTATCTACTTGTTGGTTTTATCTTTCCATACAAACCCTAATTACTAACACTTATATGAAAGCGATAAATTGCGGAAAGTAAAGTTACTACGCTATTACATCACTTGGGGATGGGGGATATAAATTTACAAATGGGGATGACAAGTAAAGTAAACCCTAATTACTATTACAAGGCTTTGACAATTACATAATTTATAATGCAAAAATAGTAAAATATGCAAGAAGATGTAAAGTGAGAGAAATTGTTTTTTAGGGTTTTTTTATAGAAAAGGTTTTGTAATTAATTTCATTGAAGAAAAACCTAAGTCTAAATTAACTATAAAAAAAAATTGTTTGGAAAAATGTTTTTGAGGTTTCATTTAAAAACAAAGGTTTGATAGTGTTAGGTCATTTCCAAGCAATGCAATATGTCCAAAATAAACTAAGGAACTCAAAAATCAAGAAATTTGGTGCTTGAGCTGACACGGGTCGTGTCAATGGACACGGGCACCCGTGTCAGGACCTGTCCATAACTTTTCTGCATTTTTTGGTTCTAGCCAATCTGACACGGGCGCCCGTGTCACGTGACACGGGCGCCCGTGTCAGCCCTTGTCCATCTTTTTTCTGCTCGTGTACGCACCAGTAATATTGACATGGGCCATGTCGTTTGACACGTGCACCCGTGTCAGCCTCTGTCCCTGCACATTATCATGTTTTTCAACCCAACTAAGATGACACGGGCCGTGTTGTGTGACACAGGTACCCGTGTCAGCCTCTGGTCTAGCTTTTTGTTAGTTTTTTCTCTTTGATCTATCTTGTTATATCTTTTGAGCGCAAAAGCAAATGATGTATGAACAATGAGATCACAGTTTGAGAAATTTTACCTCTTGAAGCGGAAGTTTTAGGACACGTACAAATGTTTTCAAGTGAAAAGTGGTGATTGATTGAACTCCTTTGAACCTTCTTGAAGTAGCTTCAACCTTCGTTTTGTGCTGAAAATGGTTGAACCGCTCCAACCAAGTCAAGTTGCAATGAATATTTTTGAGTTTGGAAGATGGTGATAGTGATGTTACAGAAGTTATTCTTATGTTTGAACAACTTTTATATAGTGTATGTGAAGTGTTTGGATGGTTTGTTTGGAGAAAAATTGCAAGGTATAAGATTCAAAGATTTGGACTTCAAAGCTCAAAAATGGAACTTTTTTGGACAAATCTGGTTTTTGACAGCAAAAATGATTTTGAGTGTTAGTTTCTCCTTCTATTTTTCTGGCCCCTTTCTCCTGTGATTGGCGTATCTATTTATAGAGAAGGTTTGAGACTTGAACAAACTCATATTTTGGATCACATGTTATAGCTAGGTTAGATTGTACATGAAGCAAGCTTGGAGAACATGTTTCCAATGCTTGTACCAAGCTATCTAAAGTGGTTGATCACTTTAAACATGTTTGTTTTGACTTGTAGAAGTTGAGTGTGATTAGAACAACAAGTTAGAGGCTCAAGAAATTGACTTTATGATTATAGTGAACTTTGCAAGAATGACAATGGTGCCTTTGTGCCAAAAATTGAAAGATGCAATGGACAATACTTGAACCACTTGGATAACGGTTTAATCAATTGTGTAAACATATGATTATGGACAGATTTGCAAGTCAAGAGGCCTGCAAAGTGAAGATTATGCAGCATGGCTAAGATTTTGGTTCCTTGTTCATCATAAATCTGCCTTGTAAATCAAGAATGAATGTCCAACTTCAGATCCTTGAATCTCCTAGCTCAAATATGATAAATTCATGCTCTTAGATGTTTTTGAAAGCTTGAAACACCCTCTACAACTTTCATGTTGACCACTTTGGCTAAATCAAACTGGAACTTGATGAAAATTGGCCAAGAAGTTAGGATAAAAACCTGACCAAAGTTGCTGAAAATTTCTCTAAGTGTTTATTCAAAAATGCCATGACTTCATGAATTTATAACTCAAAATCTAAGCATTTTTAGAAAAATCCCTTCCCTACGAAGTTTTAGATCTCATTGAGATCTACAACTTTCATGTTGGAAAATTTCCTTGAATCACCTTGCATCATGGTGAAAAGTTGACATGAAGAAATGAAATTATCATGTATAAAAAACACTTAGAAAAATTTCTAAGTCTTGAAGAGTTTGAATTTTCACACTGACTTTCTTGATTTCTTGATGATCAATTTTAATATTTTTGAATGTATTGATGAATTTTGATCTTTGACACTTGATTTTGGCCAAAAAGTCAAAGTTTGACTTTTCAGTATACAGTTGACTTTTGATCAGTTGACTGAAAATGCATCTGTCAATCCATTGAACTTGAGCAATGTTTTGAGCCGTGTCATTAGGTAAAAATGATGCAATTGGACTCTTGAGATCATGCCTTAAACCAATTGATCATTTTCTAGGTCAAAAATCAGAAATTGCCCTTTCCCAATCAAAACCCTAATTTTGACCATTTTGCCCTTTTGAAGATTCGATCAAATTTCTTGAGGAATTATGGTCCAAACTTGATCAAATGATACATATGAGTTTAAAATGTTGATGTGGATAAAAAATTATGAGGTTTGACTGCAAATTGGCCATAGTTTACTTTTACCCCAATACAACTGATTTTAGGTCAACTGCTCAATTGACTGAGGAAAAGTGTGATCCAAAGCTTGAAACTTGACATGAGTAATCTTGAGGGTCCATAATGATCCATGAAAGTCATATGGGGCATTGGAAATTCAAATATCCTTGTGAAAACTCTACTTCCAAATCTAATCACATTGTTGTCGTCAACTCTGAAGTTACCACCCTCAACTCAGTTAATCAACGCTAAGTGGTCAATCAATCCTAAGTCGGTCTTCTGGCCTTCTCCGATCTCTTCCAGAATGCCACTAGTCAACTATAACACACCTAAATTAACTCTATTATAATTTCCTTCACACACCAAACTCATATCTCTCAATTTCTCGATCAATTTTAATTATCGTACCATAAGTATCGACATGTGTAAGGACTTCCTATTAAACGCATCAGTTACTACCTTCCTTTTACTCGGATGGTAGTTTAGACCAAAATCATCATTCTTCAAAAACTTGAGCCATCTTCTCTACCTCATATTTAGTTCTTTCTAATCGAATAAACATTTCAAACTCTTGTGATCAATGAACACGTCAAATCTGGAACCAAAAACGTAATGCCTCCAAATTTTAAGAACAAACACAATAGTTGCTAATTCTAAGTCATGTATAGGATAATTCCTTTCATGAAATTTCAATTTTCTAGAAGCGTAAGAATCACCTGGCCATTTTGCTTCAAAACACCTCCTAGACCCATCTTCAAAGAATCACAATATACTATAAAAGGTTCAATTGGATTCGGAAGAAAAAATTGGACCAGTCGCCAATTTTTTCTTGAGCTCTACAAAACTCTACTCACAAGAAACATCATACACATAAGTTTCTCCTTTTCGAGTCAACTAAGTCAGGTGAATTACCAACTTCGGAAACCTTCGATGAAACTGGAATAATAACCAGCTAACCCAAGGAAACTTCTAATCTTAGTAATAGACTTCAGAGTCTCCCACTGCAACATAGTATAAACTTTCAACGGATTAACATCAATACCACCACTAGAAATAAGATGCTCGAGAAAACTCACTTTTTCTAACCAGAATTCAAACTTGGATAACTTGGCATATAACTTGTTATGTTTCAATGTCTGCAACACCACCTTCAAATGTATTATGCTCTTCCTTAGACTTCAAATATATAAGGATATGATCGATAAACACCACAACAAACTAATCTAAGTATGGATGGAAAATTATGTTCATGAACTCCATGAAAACTCCAGGAGCATTAGACACTCCAAATGGAATCACATAATATTCATAGTGACCATAACTCGTTATGAACACAATTTTCAAAATATATTTTGGTTTTAATCTAATCCGATGGTAACTAGACCACAAATAATTTTTATCGAAACACGAACACCGACTAATTGATCCATCAAATAATTTATTCTCAGAAGAGGATATTTATTCTTAATCATCACCTTTTTCAGACGTTTATAGTCAACATATAATTTCATGCTACCATCTTTCTTCTTTACTAACAATATCGGCGCACCCCAAGGAGAAACACTTGGTTGAATGAACTTCTTCTAAAGAAAATCCTCTAGTCTCTTCTTTAATTCACTCAACTCTACAACAGACATCTGATATGGAGTCATAGACACTGGACTCGTACTTAGTAAAAGGTCTATAACAATTTCCACCTTGCGCTCTGATGTTAATTCACTGATATAATCTGGAAACATTTCTGGAAAATCACACACAACTAGTAGCTCCGTAATCATAGTTTTACTATTGATTCCCAAAGCATCAAACTTCATAAACATATGAGTCTCATCTTCTAAGAGTTCTTATACTTTTTAACATATATAAACATCAACTCTTCACCTTCGTCGAACTCAGATTCACGCTATAAAGGCAAGTCACAGATATATTTAGGAAAAACATCAGGATATGCACACCATTGGCATATCAATTGCATGAAAAATCAGTTTCTGCACAAAAATCATTTGCATGAGGCTCATACGGTTTTCAGGCTGATACACGTACTTCAATATTAAAGCCTATAGTGTATGTGTTGTATGTGTCGGCACATAACTCATTTCAGGCTGGCATATACTGAAGTTTTAACTTTATGGGTCGACACATACGATTTTCAGGTTGGCGTATGTGTTGCATTATTAAATCTTGTAGATTATGTTTATCATGTGTCTGCACATGACTTATTTCATGTCGGAGCATGTGTTAATTTTTAACATCATGTGTTGACGCATAACTCGTATATGCCAGCACATCCTGATTGTTTACTCTATTTTTTAATTCCAAAGTTTCCCTTCTTGCCACCAACTATAAATACATCATACATGCGTCATTTCAACTTGATGAAGCTATAAACACTTACCACCATTGCTCTTCATATTCAACATCCAACCTATGCATACACACTAACAAATTATACATAATCATTTTTGTTGAGGTGCCATCTAGACGAGGTTTGATCACATCCAATTAGGTTTATGGAACCAAGAAATTTGGGTTGAGAAATGTGGGCGGTTTCATCCAAAAAAACATAGGGTTTGTCCTTCAAGATCTTTGGTAGATCTGGGGGTTTTATTAAAGACTTTGCAATAGTGGATTCTTCCAAGTGAACGCTTTGAAGATTGGAGATCTTGCAAAGGAGTAGCGCTAGACGATGAATCACATTGTAAGTTCTTGTGGTCAATAGTTCACAATTGGATTCGATCGAGTGAAAGGTTTGGAGATTATGGATATCACACAGGAGTAGCATGAGACGATGAATCAATTGAATATATTGTGTCTTGGTCTTGCTCAAGATCAAAATAAGATAAAAGGTTGAATCAACATCAAACAGTTAGGGTTTATAGGGTTGCTCTTGGAACACTTCTCTTGTAATCAACTTTTTGCAAAGTAAGGAATTTATCTAAATTCCAAAATGGAATTGGGGGAGACGTCGCCATATCGAGGATGATTAGTGAAATTCATAAAAAAATATTTATGTCATTCTCTCTCTCTCTCTCACTCTCTCTCTCTCTCTCTCTCTCTCTCTCTCTCTCTCTCTCTCTCTCTCAGTCTCTCACTCTTATTTACTTTCAATATGCAATTCGTTGAACATGGTGCTTGATTGATAACTCATATATAATTTTCTTTGATTGTTAAAGTTTAAATTTCTTTGTTGATCAACTTATCACCTTGATTGTAAGTGGTGTTCTAAAATCAACAAAGCTCAAAAGAAAAATCTGAAAAATGTATTGCGTGCCAAGCGTTTGATAAATTGTCAAGTTCTGTTTTTAATACAATTGCATTAGAAATAAATTGCTAAAGTGATTTGTTATAAATGATTAGTTGTGAAACTGTTGTGTTAATTCTTTGTATCAATTTTAATTCCATAAGGCTCTCGCATATCCGAGTTTCCAATAACTAGGTTGGTTTAGACGACTTTTTGATCTATGCTAAAAATCATCCATGCAATATTGTCTTTCAAAATAAATTTTTAATTACCAATTTTGAAAGGTAATCTTACTTGGGGATATATTCACCTCCCTATAGATAAGTCACCTTCATCTAATAAGTGGTATCAGAGCTCTGATTCATTTTGTGCTTCGAAACTCTTATTAGAAAATGGCTAATGAACCTTAATGGGCGTATAATAGAGCACCAATTTTACGGGAGAAAACTATGGTTATTGGAAAGCTTGTATGTGTATTTATATCAAGCCATATGATAAAGGTGTGTGAGAAGATATTTTAAATGGTCCAATACTGGTCACTCAAACCAATGAATATGGTGTTGTCACACTTAAGTCGGAAGCACAATAAAATGATGATAGAAAGAAGTGGGGATATGATTGGAAAGCGTAAAATATTCTCATATCCTCTCTTGGTGTTGATGAGTTTTATCGCATTTCCTATTGTGAAACCGCTAAGGCTATGTGGGACACATTATAATTTGCCTATAAGGGAATTAATGAAGTCAAACAAGCTAGAATTAACACACTTAATAAGATTTTTAACTCTTTTTCATGAAGCATGGTGAAACCATTGCTTAAATGCAAAAGAGGTTTGCTCATCTCATTAACCGTTTAAACGCACTAGGTAATCTTATTTCCAATGATATTGCTACTAACAAAGTTTTGAGATGTCTTACTAGGAATTAGAAACCAAAGGTCACCGTAATCAAGGAAGCTAATGATCTTATAACACTTGATCTCACTATTTTGTTTGGAATGCTGGAAGAACATGAGCAAGAACACACTTTCTTAGAGATGTTAGAACATAGTTTGATTCTACAACCCTTGTAAGAGTTTTGATGATAACAAACGCAAAGAACAATTATGCTCCCTAAAATTATATTCTATTTTGCAGAGAAATCCTAATGGAAGAAGATCAAAAGATGCGCTAAAATGTTGTTTCAACTCTGATTATAAACATCTCTGAAAGAAGTTCTAACTGTTGTACCCCAAAATTTTCCCTCTCATATTTCTCAAAACATGGCAAGAAAAATCTCCAAGTGGCTCAAGATTGCTCAAGAGTTGGACAGTCAAGCTATCTCCTAAGGCAGCCAACCTCAAATTAGGGTTTTGTGTTGCATCAAGGTCCTTGCATCAAAATTACCTCAAGTGCCCCACCAATGTCCTAATATGTTCTCAAGTTCATCCATGTCAAATTTCAAGCCTTGCAGAGGAAGTTTGGTCTGTCAATTGCTCAGGGGGTCCAAAAATCGACTGTGCTAGGGCAAAAGTCAACTGTGACCTAAATACAGTCAAACTTCAAGATTTTTTGTCAAAATTCTCATTTTGAAGGATATTTCATCATTTGATCAAGGGTTGATCATGGTTCATCAAGGATTTCTCAAAATTCATCAAGACTCAAAAGTTGCTAAATTAGGGTTTTGTAGGAAAAGTCAACTCAACTTTGACCAAGCATAACTTTCTCATACTTTATGAGAAATGACCCATTCAAATATAATTTTGAAGAGGATGCAATTTCCTACAATCCATCTTCATACCCCAAGATCAGAAAATGCACTCACAAGAAGTTATAAATTTGGACATTATAGGTCATTTTTGAAAGTCAACAAAAACACCTTTTTTGTCAAAGCCTATAACTTGAGCATGGAATATCAAAATGATATGAGACCAAAAGGGTTGGTTATAGGACTTCTCAAGCTTTCTAAAAAGTCCAATTACACCTCCAAAATTTCAAAAATGAAGAAGTTATGCATTGTTGAATTTGGACTTTTTTTGCAAAATTACCAAAAGTCAACTATCCCCAAAACTTCAAATTTTGTCAAATGGGCCCATCTTTTTCCACTTGATTTGAGCTTGCATAGTTTCCCACATGTCCTAGCCTCAGCCATGACCCATATTTCATTTTTATTATTTAATTTGATTTTTAATTGAATTTATTCATTTTAAATCAAATAAAATCATAGAAAATCCAAATAATTAATAACTCTTGATTTTTTGATTGTTTTAGGCTTTGTTTACAGATAGCACCACCATCAAATTCGTATCAAGCCTAATCATGTGCAAAAAGATTGAATCAAATCAAATTTGGAAGGTTTAATAATGGAGAATCATCAAATATGACATTTTTTTCAAATCTTGATCATGGTCTTAAAACACAACATTATGAGGGAGATTCTTTCCATGCTTCTTGTCCCCTCATTCTCCTCTATAAATATAGAGTCATACAAGCTTGAAAGACACGAAAATCCTCTCTAAAAAAGCTCTTCAAAAAGTTCTCTAAAAGCTCTTCAAAAAGCTCTCCAGAAATCAAAGAATTGGTGCAAGTCATATCTCGAGGTTCCGACCTCTCGCAATTGACATCAAGCCTCAAACCATCCTCTTGAAGTTCTCATGTGTCTTACAAGGCCCAAGATCAATCCATCACACGCCTAGCACGCCCACCGGTTTGATAAAATTTTAAATTTCGAGTCTCTAATTTTAATCACATTTTATGGTATGCTAACGTTTGTTTGAGTTTATATAGAACAGTTATGGATGGTTAAATCATAGGTACCACGCAAGAATCAAAAAACACCATAGTTAGAGCATGAAGCTTTCGAAGATCCCGGCTCAGGAATGCTCTTTACACCTCCCAAAAGTGCTGTTTCAGGCCCATTTCTCACTCTTTATTTTTTTTATTTATATTTTCAATTTATTTATTTCTTATTTATTTTACTAACCAAATAATTAATCTTCTTTTCATCAAAAAAATCACAAAAATATTTTATGTCCAATTAAATTTCAGAATTTTATTTTTTATTAATAAATATTAATTAATTTAATTAGGATATTAATGTTAGATAACTTTAGATGATTTTTACAAATATTTAAAATTAATTAGAAATCAATAGGTTTTTAACAATAATTTAATCATTTTATTTTATTTCCTAAATTAACAAAACTCCAAAAATATGTCATTTAATATTTTTCATTAATTAATTTATTTAATAATTAATTTAGCATTTAATTTTTAGGACTTAATTTCTTTTCTTAAAAAATAAATAAATAAAAACAACAAAACATTTTCTTTATCAAATTAAATTCTAACTTTTATTTTTGTTAATAAAAATTAATTAATTGATTTAGAATTTTAATTAGAATAACTTTCACATTTTTGTAAAATAATTAAAATTAACTTAGACATAATTAGGTTTTTATTAACATTGATTAATTTTATTTTCTTTCTTTAAATATCAAAAATCCAAAAAATATTTATTTTCATTAATTAATTAATTAATTTATTAGTTTAATAATTAATTTAGGATAGTTTCTTTCTTAATTCAAAAATAACAAAAAAAGATACTTTCTTTCAAAAAATGGTCAAAACCCAAAACTTGCACCCGATTTAATTTCTGCACGTGATTTACTTTCTTTTATCCAATATTGTATTTGTTCCCAGAATGTAATAGATAATTAGGACCATTTAATTATTTTATCGCTTTATTTATTTTCCGCATTTAAATTTCAAAGGGTTGCTTTTGGCGATGTAAATACCCGACGCCTTGTAATTTAATTTTCACAATTTATTTTCCGCCAAACATAACTGTTAGATGTTTGATAATAGGAATGCATGACAAGAATGAATGTTTAACCTAAAATCAACATAGATCACCATTAACATGTGAAAAGACAAAAATAACTGAAAACGACACACTCGCATCTGCGCACTCTTAGGGTACACCCCACTTGGTTGCCTTCGTACGCGGTCATTAAGTATAGGTCACTTTAGAGGTCGCCCTTTTGTCCAAAGATCATAGTCGCCTCGAAACGGTTGCCTC